>JAVRKA010000148.1:0-608961 GCA_034508555.1 Venustoraphidia nigricollis | reverse complement strand
TGAAATGCCTATCGACACCTATATCTGAAATGCCTATCGACACCTATATCTGAAATGCCTATCGACACCTATATCTGAAATGCCTATCGACACCTATATCTGAAATGCCTATCGACACCTATATCTGAAATGCCTATCGACACCTATATCTGAAATGCCTATCGACACCTATATCTGAAATGCCTATCGACACCTATATCTGAAATGCCTATCGACACCTATTTTTGAAATGCCTATCGGAAACTACATCTGAAATGCCTATCAGCACCTATATTTGAAATGCCTATCGGCAACCATATCTGGAATGCCTATCGGCACCTATATTTGAAATGCCTATCGGCTTCTATATCTGAAATGCCTATCGGCACCTATTTTTAAAATGCCAATCGGCAACTATATCTGAAATGCCTATCGGCACCTATATCTGAAATGCCTATCGACACCTATATCTGAAATGCCTATCGACACCTATATCTGAAATGCCTATCGACACCTATATCTGAAATGCCTATCGACACCTATATCTGAAATGCCTATCGACACCTATATCTGAAATGCCTATCGACACCTATATCTGAAATGCCTATCGACACCTATATCAGAAATGCCTATCGACACCTATTTTTGAAATGCCTATCGGAAACTACATCTGAAATGCCTATCAGCACCTATATTTGAAAGGCCTATCGGCAACCATATCTGGAATGCCTATCGGCACCTATATTTGAAATGCCTATCGGCTTCTATATCTGAAATGCCTATCGGCACTTATTTTTAAAATGCCAATCGGCAACTATATCTGAAATGCCTATCGGCACCTATATCTGAAATGCCTATCGACACCTATATCTGAAATGCCTATCGACACCTATATCTGAAATGCCTATCGACACCTATATTTGAAATGCCTATCGACACCTATATCTGAAATGCCTATCGACACCTATATCTGAAATGCCTATCGACACCTATATCTGAAATGCCTAACGACACCTATATCTGAAATGCCTATCGACACCTATTTTTGAAATGCCTATCGGAAACTACATCTGAAATGCCTATCAGCACCTATATTTGAAATGCCTATCGGCAACCATATCTGGAATGCCTATCGGCACCTATATTTGAAATGCCTATCGGCTTCTATATCTGAAATGCCTATCGGGACCTATTTTTAAAATGCCAATCGGCAACTATATCTGAAATGCCTAACGGCACCTATATCTGAAATGCCTATCGACACCTATATCTGAAATGCCTATCGACACCTATATCTGAAATGCCTATCGACACCTATATCTGAAATGCCTATCGACACCTATATCTGAAATGCCTATCGACACCTATATCTGAAATGCCTATCGACACCTATATCTGAAATGCCTATCGACACCTATATCTGAAATGCCTATCGACACCTATTTTTGAAATGCCTATCGGAAACTACATCTGAAATGCCTATCAGCACCTATATTTGAAATGCCTATCGGCAACCATATCTGGAATGCCTATCGGCACCTATATTTGAAATGCCTATCGGCTTCTATATCTAAAATGCCTATCGGCACCTATTTTTAAAATGCCAATCGGCAACTATATCTGAAATGCCTATCGGCACCTATATCTGAAATGCCTATCGACACCTATATCTGAAATGCCTATCGACACATATATCTGAAATGCCTATCGACACCTATATCTGAAATGCCTATCGACACCTATATCTGAAATGCCTATCGACACCTATATCTGAAATGCCTATCGACACCTATATCTGAAATGCCTATCGACACCTATATCTGAAATGCCTATCGACACCTATATCTGAAATGCCTATCGACACCTATTTTTGAAATGCCTATCGGAAACTACATCTGAAATGCCTATCAGCACCTATATTTGAAATGCCTATCGGCAACCATATCTGGAATGCCTATCGGCACCTATATTTGAAATGCCTATCGGCTTCTATATCTGAAATGCCTATCGGCACCTATTTTTAAAATGCCAATCGGCAACTATATCTGAAATGCCTATCGGCACCTATATCTGAAATGCCTATCGACACCTATATCTGAAATGCCTATCGACACCTATATCTGAAATGCCTATCGACACCTATATCTGAAATGCCTATCGACACCTATATCTGAAATGCCTATCGACACCTATATCTGAAATGCCTATCGACACCTATATCTGAAATGCCTATCGACACCTATATCTGAAATGCCTATCGACACCTATTTTTGAAATGCCTATCGGAAACTACATCTGAAATGCCTATCAGCACCTATATTTGAAATGCCTATCGGCAACCATATCTGGAATGCCTATCGGCACCTATATTTGAAATGCCTATCGGCTTCTATATCTGAAATGCCTATCGGCACCTATTTTTAAAATGCCAATCGGCAACTATATCTGAAATGCCTATCGGCACCTATATCTGAAATGCCTATCGACACCTATATCTGAAATGCCTATCGACACCTATATCTGAAATGCCTATCGACACCTATATCTGAAATGCCTATCGACACCTATATCTGAAATGCCTATCGACACCTATATCTGAAATGCCTATCGACACCTATATCTGAAATGCCTATCGACACCTATATCTGAAATGCCTATCGACACCTATATCTGAAATGCCTATCGACACCTATATCTGAAATGCCTATCGACACCTATTTTTGAAATGCCTATCGGAAACTACATCTGAAATGCCTATCAGCACCTATATTTGAAATGCCTATCGGCAACCATATCTGGAATGCCTATCGGCACCTATATTTGAAATGCCGATCGGCTTCTATATCTGAAATGCCTATCGGCACCTATTTTTAAAATGCCAATCGGCAACTATATCTGAAATGCCTATCGGCACCTATATCTGAAATGCCTATCGACACCTATATCTGAAATGCCTATCGACACCTATATCTGAAATGCCTATCGACACCTATATCTGAAATGCCTATCGACACCTATATCTGAAATGCCTATCGACACCTATATCTGAAATGCCTATCGACACCTATATCTGAAATGCCTATCGACACCTATATCTGAAATGCCTATCGACACCTAATTTTGAAATGCCTAACGGAAACTACATCTGAAATGCCTATCAGCACCTATATTTGAAATGCCTATCGGCAACCATATCTGGAATGCCTATCGGCACCTATATTTGAAATGCCTATCGGCTTCTATATCTGAAATGCCTATCGGCACCTATTTTTAAAATGCCAATCGGCAACTATATCTGAAATGCCTATCGGCACCTATATCTGAAATGCCTATCGACACCTATATCTGAAATGCCTATCGACACCTATATCTGAAATGCCTATCGACACCTATATCTGAAATGCCTATCGACACCTATATCTGAAATGCCTATCGACACCTATATCTGAAATGCCTATCGATACCTATATCTGAAATGCCTATCGACACCTATATCTGAAATGCCTATCGACATCTATTTTTGAAATGCCTATCGGAAACTACATCTGAAATGCCTATCAGCACCTATATTTGAAATGCCTATCGGCAACCATATCTGGAATGCCTATCGGCACCTATATTTGAAATGCCTATCGGCTTCTATATCTGAAATGCCTATCGGAACCTATTTTTAAAATGCCAATCGGCAACTATATCTGAAAGGCCTATCGGCACCTATATCTGAAATGCCTATCGACACCTATATCTGAAATGCCTATCGACACCTATATCTGAAATGCCTATCGACACCTATATCTGAAATGCCTATCGACACCTATATCTGAAATGCCTATCGACACCTATATCTGAAATGCCTATCGACACCTATATCTGAAATGCCTATCGACACCTATATCTGAAATGACTATCGACACCTATATCTGAAATGCCTATCGACACCTATTTTTGAAATGCCTATCGGAAACTACATCTGAAATGCCTATCAGCACCTATATTTGAAATGCCTATCGGCAACCATATCTGGAATGCCTATCGGCACCTATATTTGAAATGCCTATCGGCTTCTATATCTGAAATGCCTATTGGCACCTATTTTTAAAATGCCAATCGGCAACAATATCTGAAATGCCTATCGGCACCTATATCTGAAATGCCTATCGACACCTATATCTGAAATGCCTATCGACACCTATATCTGAAATGCCTATCGACACCTATATCTGAAATGCCTATCGACACCTATATCTGAAATGCCTATCGACACCTATATCTGAAATGCCTATCGACACCTATATCTGAAATGCCTATCGACACCTATATCTGAAATGCCTATCGACACCTATTTTTGAAATGCCTATCAGAAACTACATCTGAAATGCCTATCAGCACCTATATTTGAAATGCCTATCAGCAACCATATCTGGAATGCCTATCGGCACCTATATTTGAAATGCCTATCGGCTTCTATATCTGAAATGCCTATCGGCACCTATTTTTAAAATGCCAATCGGCAACTATATCTGAAATGCCTATCGGCACCTATATCTGAAATGCCTATCGACACCTATATCTGAAATGCCTATCGACACCTATATCTGAAATGCCTATCGACACCTGTATCTGAAATGCCTATCGACACCTATATATGAAATGCCTATCGACACCTATATCTGAAATGCCTATCGACACCTATTTTTGAAATGCCTATCGGAAACTACATCTGAAATGCCTATCAGCACCTATATTTGAAATGCCTATCGGCAACCATATCTGGAATTCCCATCGGCACCTATATTTGAAATGCCTATCGGCTTCTATATCTGAAATGCCTATCGGCACCTATTTTTAAAATGCCAATCGGCAACTATATCTGAAATGCCTATCGGTACCTATATCTGAAATGCCTATCGACACAAATATCTGAAATGCCTATCGACACCTATATCTGAAATGCCTATCGACACCTATATCTGAAATGCCTATCGACACCTATATCTGAAATGCCTATCGACACCTATATCTGAAATGCCTATCGACACCTATATCTGAAATGCCTATCGACACCTATTTTTGAAATGCCTATCGGAAACTACATCTGAAATGCCTATCAGCACCTATATTTGAAATGCCTATCGGCAACCATATCTGGAATGCCTATCGGCACCTATATTTGAAATGCCTATCGGCTTCTATATCTGAAGTGCCTATCGGCACCTATTTTTAAAATGCCAATCGGCAACTATATCTGAAATGCCTATCGGCACCTATATCTGAAATGCCTATCGACACCTATATCTGAAATGCCTATCGACACCTATATCTGAAATGCCTATCGACACCTATATCTGAAATGCCTATCGACACCTATATCTGAAATGCCTATCGACACCTATATCTGAAATGCCTATCGACACCTATATCTGAAATGCCTATCGACACCTATATCTGAAATGCCTATCGATTCCTATATCTGAAATGCCTATCGACATCTATTTTTGAAATGCCAATCGGCAACTATATCTGAAATGCCTAACGGCACCTATATCTGAAATGCCTATCGACACCTATATCTGAAATGCCTATCGACACCTATATCTGAAATGCCTATCGACACCTATATCTGAAATGCCTATCGACACCTATATCTGAAATGCCTATCGACACCTATATCTGAAATGCCTATCGACACCTATATCTGAAATGCCTATCGACACCTATTTTTGAAATGCCTATCGGAAACTACATCTGAAATGCCTATCAGCACCTATATTTGAAATGCCTATCGGCAACCATATCTGGAATGCCTATCGGCACCTATATTTTAAATGCCTATCGGCTTCTATATCTGAAATGCCTATCGGCACCTATTTTTAAAGTGCCAATCGGCAACTATATCTGAAATGCCTATCGGCACCTATATCTGAAATGCCTATCGACACCTATATCTGAAATGCCTATCGACACCTATATCTGAAATGCCTATCGACACCTATATCTGAAATGCCTATCCACACCTATATCTGAAATGCCTATCGACACCTATATCTGAAATGCCTATCGACACCTATATCTGAAATGCCTATCGACACCTATATCTGAAATGCTTATCGACACCTATATCTGACTTGCCTATCGACACCTATTTTTGAAATGCCTATCGGAAACTACATCTGAAATGCCCATCAGCACCTATATTTGAAATGCCTATCGGCAACCATTACTGGAATGCCTATCGGCACCTATATTTGAAATGCCTATCGGCTTCTATATCTCAAATGCCTATCGGCACCTATTTTTAAAATGCCAATCGGCAACTATATCTGAAATGCCTATCGACACCTATATCTGAAATGCCTTTTGGCACCTATATCTGAAATGCCTATCGACACCTATATCTGAAATGCCTATCGACACCTATATCTGAAATGCCTATCGACACCTATATCTGAAATGCCTATCGACACCTATTTTTGAAATGCCTATCGGAAACTACATCTGAAATGCCTATCAGCACCTATATTTGAAATGCCTATCGGCAACCATATCTGGAATGCCTATCGGCACCTATATTTGAAATGCCTATCGGCTTCTATATCTGAAATGCCTATCGGCACCTATTTTTAAAATGCCAATCGGCAACTATATCTGAAATGCCTATCGGCACCTATATCTGAAATGCCTATCGACACCTATATCTGAAATGCCTATCGACACCTATATCTGAAATGCCTATCGACACCTATATCTGAAATGCCTATCGACACCTATATCTGAAATGCCTATCGACACCTATATCTGAAATGCCTATCGACACCTATTTTTGAAATGCCTATCGGAAACTACATCTGAAATGCCTATCAGCACCTATATTTAAAATGCCTATCGGCAACCATATCTGGAATGCCTATCGGCACCTATATTTGAAATGCCTATCGGCTTTTATATCTGAAATGCCTATCGGCAACTATTTTTAAATGCCGATCGGCACCTATTTTTAAAAAGCCAATCGGCAACTATATCTGAAATGCCTATCGACACCTATATCTGAAATGCCTATCGACACCTATATCTGAAATGCCTATCGACACCTATATCTGAAATGCCTATCGATACCTATATCTGAAATGCCTATCGACACCTATATCTGAAATGCCTATCGACACTTATATCTGAAATGCCTATCGACACCTATATCTGAAATGCCTATCGACACCTATTTTTGAAATGCCTATCGGAAACTACATCTGAAATGCCTATCAGCACCTATATTTGAAATGCCTATCGGCAACCATATCTGGAATGCCTATCGGCACCTATATTTGAAATGCCTATCGGCTTCTATATCTGAAATGCCTATCGGCACCAATTTTTAAAATGCCAATCGGCAACTATATCTGAAATGCCTATCGGCACCTATATCTGAAATGCCTATCGACACCTATATCTGAAATGCCTATCGACACCTATATCTGAAATGCCTATCGACACCTATATCTGAAATGCCTATCGACACCTATATCTGAAATGCCTATCGACACCTATATCTGAAATGCCTATCGACACCTATATCTGAAATGCCTATCGACACCTATATCTGAAATGCCTATCGACACCTATTTTTGAAATGCCTATCGGAAACTACATCTGAAATGCCTATCAGCACCTATATTTGAAATGCCTATCGGCAACCATATCTGGAATGCCTATCGGCACCTATATTTGAAATGCCTATGGGCTTCTATATCTGAAATGCCTATCGGCACCTATTTTTAAAATGCCAATCGGTAACTATATCTGAAATGCCTATCGGCACCTATATCTGAAATGCCTATCGACACCTATATCTGAAATGCCTATCGACACCTATATCTGAAATGCCTATCGACACCTATATCTGAAATGCCTATCGACACCTATATCTGAAATGCCTATCGACACCTATATCTGAAATGCCTATCGTCACCTATATCTGAAATGCCTATCGACACCTATATCTGAAATGCCTATCGACACCTATATCTGAAATGCCTATCGACACCTATTTTTGAAATGCCTATCAGAAACTACATCTGAAATGCCTATCAGCACCTATATTTGAAATGCCTATCGGCAACCATATCTAGAATGCCTATCGGCTTCTATATCTGAAATGCCTATCGGCACCTATTTTTAAAATGCCAATCGGCAACTATATCTGAAATGCCTATCGGCACCTATATCTGAAATGCCTATCGACACCTATATCTGAAATGCCTATCGACACCTATATCTGAAATGCCTATCGACACCTATATCTGAAATGCCTATCGACACCTATATCTGAAATGCCTTTAGACACCTATATCTGAAATGCCTATCGACACCTATATCTGAAATGCCTATCGACACCTATATCTGAAATGCCTATCGACACCTATATCTGAAATGCCTATCGACACCTATATCTGAAATGCCTATCGACACCTATATCTGAAATGCCTATCGTCACCTATATCTGAAATGCCTATCGACACCTATATCTGAAATGCCTATCGACACCTATATCTGAAATGCCTATCGACACCTATATCTGAAATGCCTATCGACACCTATATCTGAAATGCCTATCGACACCTATTTTTGAAATGCCTTTTGGAAACTACATCTGAAATGCCCATCAGCACCTATATTTGAAATGCCTATCGGCAACCATAACTGGAATGCCTATCGGCACCTATATTTGAAATGCCTATCGGCTTCTATATCTCAAATGCCTATCGGCACCTATTTTTAAAATGCCAATCGGCAACTATATCTGAAATGCCTATCGACACCTATATCTGAAATGCCTTTTGGCACCTATATCTGAAATGCCTATCGACACCTATATCTGAAATGCCTATCGACACCTATATCTGAAATGCCTATCGACACCTATATCTGAAATGCCTATCGACACCTATATCTGAAATGCCTATCGACACCTATATCTGAAATGCCTATCGTCACCTATTTTTGAAATGCCTATCGGAAACTACATCTGAAATGCCTATCAGCACTTATATTTGAAATGCCTATCGGCAACCATATCTGGAATGCCTATCGGCACCTATATTTTAAATGCCTATCGGCTTCTATATCTGAAATGCCTATCGGCACCTATTTTTCAAATGCCAATCGGCAACTATATCTGAAATGCCTATCGGCACCTATATCTGAAATGCCTATCGACACCTATATCTGAAATGCCTATCGACACCAATATCTGAAATGCCTATCGACACCTATATCTGAAATGCCTATCGACACCTATATCTGAAATGCCTATCGACACCTATATCTGAAATGCCTATCGACACCTATTTTTGAAATGCCTATCGGAAACTACATCTGAAATGCCTATCAGCACCTATATTTGAAATGCCTATCGGCAACCATATCTGGAATGCCTATCGGCACCTATATTTGAAATGCCTATTGGCTTCTATATCTGAAATGCCTATCGGCACCTATTTTTAAAATGCCAATCGGCAACTATATCTGAAATGCCTATCGGCACTTATATCTGAAATGCCTATCGACACCTATATCTGAAATGCCTTTCGACACCTATATCTGAAATGCCTATCGACACCTATATCTGAAATGCCTATCGACACCTATATCTGAAATGCCTATCGACACCTATATCTGAAATGCCTATCGACACCTATATCTGAAATGCCTATCGACACCTATATCTGAAATGCCTTTAGACACCTATATCTGAAATGCCTATCGACACCTATATCTGAAATGCCTATCGGCACCTATATTTGAAATGCCTATCGGCTTCTATATCTGAAATGTCTATCGGCATCTATTTTTAAAATGCCAATCGGCAACTATATCTGAAATGCCTGTCGGCACCTATATCTGAAATGCCTATCGACACCTATATCTGAAATGCCTATCGACACCTATATCTGAAATGCCTATCGACACCTATATCTGAAATGCCTATCGACACCTATATCTGAAATGCCTATCGACACCTATATCTGAAATGCCTATCGACACCTATATCTGAAATGCCTATCGTCACCTATTTTTGAAATGCCTATCGGAAACTACATCTGAAATGCCTATCAGCACTTATATTTGAAATGCCTATCGGCAACCATATCTGGAATGCCTATCGGCACCTATATTTGAAATGCCTATCGTCTTCTATATCTGAAATGCCTATCGGCACCTATTTTTAAAATGCCAATCGGCAACTATATCTGAAATGCCTATCGGCACCTATATCTGAAATGCCTATCGACACCTATATCTGAAATGCCTATCGACACCAATATCTGAAATGCCTATCGACACCTATATCTGAAATGCCTATCGACACCTATATCTGAAATGCCTATCGACACCTATATCTGAAATGCCTATCGACACCTATTTTTGAAATGCCTATCGGAAACTACATCTGAAATGCCTATCAGCACCTATATTTGAAATGCCTATCGGCAACCATATCTGGAATGCCTATCGGCACCTATATTTGAAATGCCTATCGGCTTCTATATCTGAAATGCCTATCGGCACCAATTTTTAAAATGCCAATCGGCAACTATATCTGAAATGCCTATCGGCACCTAGATCTGAAATGCCTATCGACACCTATATCTGAAATGCCTATCGACACCTATATCTGAAATGCCTATCGACACCTATATCTGAAATGCCTATCGACACCTATATCATCTGAAATGCCTATCGACACCTATATCTGAAATGCCTATCGACACCTATATCTGAAATGCCTATCGACACCTATTTTTGAAATGCCTATCGGAAACTACATCTGAAATGCCTATCAGCACCTATATTTGAAATGCCTATCGGCAACCATATCTGGAATGCCTATCGGCACCTATGTTTGAAATGCCTATGGGCTTCTATATCTGAAATGCCTATCGGCACCTATTTTTAAAATGCCAATCGGTAACTATATCTGAAATGCCTATCGGCACCTATATCTGAAATGCCTATCGACACCTATATCTGAAATGCCTATCGACACCTATATCTGAAATGCCTATCGACACCTATATCTGAAATGCCTATCGACCCCTATATCTGAAATGCCTATCGACACCTATATCTGAAATGCCTATCGTCACCTATATCTGAAATGCCTATCGACACCTATATCTGAAATGCCTATCGACACCTATATCTGAAATGCCTATCGACACCTATATCTGAAATGCCTATCGACACCTATATCTGAAATGCCTATCGACACCTATTTTTGAAATGCCTATCAGAAACTACATCTGAAATGCCTATCAGCACCTATATTTGAAATGCCTATCGGCAACCATATCTGGAATGCCTATCGGCTTCTATATCTGAAATGCCTATCGGCACCTATTTTTAAAATGCCAATCGGCAACTATATCTGAAATGCCTATCGGCACCTATATCTGAAATGCCTATCGACACCTATATCTGAAATGCCTATCGACACCTATATCTGAAATGCCTATCGACACCTATATCTGAAATGCCTATCGACACCTATATCTGAAATGCCTTTAGACACCTATATCTGAAATGCCTATCGACACCTATATCTGAAATGCCTATCGGCACCTATATTTGAAATGCCTATCGGCTTCTATATCTGAAATGCCTATCGGCATCTATTTTTAAAATGCCAATCGGCAACTATATCTGAAATGCCTATCGGCACCTATATCTGAAATGCCTATCGATACCTATATCTGAAATGCCTATCGACACCTATATCTAAAATGCCTATCGACACCTATATCTGAAATGCCTATCGACACCTATATCTGAAATGGCTATCGACACCTGTATCTGAAATGCCAATCGACACCTATATCTGAAATTCCTATCGACACCTATATCTGAAATGCCTATCGACACCTATTTTTGAAATGCCTATCGGAAACTACATCTGAAATGCCTATCAGCACCTATATTTGAAATGCTTATCGGCAACCATATCTGGAATGCCTATCGGCACCTATATTTGAAATGCCTATCGGCTTCTATATCTGAAATGCCTATGGGCACCTATTTTTAAAATTCCAATCGGCAACTATATCTGAAATGCCTATCGGCACCTATATCTGAAATGCCTATCGACACCTTTATCTGAAATGCCTATCGACACCTATATCTGAAATGCCTATCGACACCTATATCTGAAATGCCTATCGACACCTATATCTGAAATGCCTATCGACACCTATATCTGAAATGCCTATCGACACCTATATCTGAAATGCCTATCGACACCTGTATCTGAAATGCCTATCGACACCTATTTTTGAAATGCCTATCGGAAACTACATCTGAAATGCCTATCAGCACCTATATTTGAAATGCCTATCGGCAACCATATCTGGAATGCCTATCGGCACCTATATTTGAAATGCCTATCGGCTTCTATATCTGAAATGCCTATCGGCACCTATTTTTAAATTGCCAATCGGCAACTATATCTGAAATGCCTATCGGCACCTATATCTGAAATGCCTATCGACACCTATATCTGAAATGCCTATCGACACCTATATCTGAAATGCCTATCGACACTTATATCTGAAATGCCTATCGACACCTATATCTGAAATGCCTATCGACACCTATATCTGAAATGCCTATCGACACCTATATCTGAAATGCCTATCGACACCTATATCTGAAATACCTATCGACACCTATTTTTGAAATGCCTATCGGAAACTACATCTGAAATGCCTATCAGCACCTATATTTGAAATGCCTATCGGCAACCATATCTGGAATGCCTATCGGCACCTATATTTGAGATGCCTATCGGCTTCTATATCTGAAATGCCTATCGGCACCTATTTTTAAAATGCCAATCGGCAACTATATCTGAAATGCCTATCGACACCTATATCTGAAATGCCTATCGACACCTATATCTGAAATGCCTATCGACACCTATATCTGAAATGCCTATCGACACCTATATCTGAAATGCCTATCGACACCTATATCTGAAATGCCTATCGACACCTATATCTGAAATGCCTATCGACACCTATATCTGAAATGCCTATCGACACCTATTTTTGAAATGCCTATCGGAAACTACATCTGAAATGCCTATCAGCACCTGTATTTGAAATGCCTATAAACAACCATATCTGGAATGCCTATTGGCACCTATATTTGAAATGCCTATCGGCTTCTATATCTGAAATGCCTATCGGCACCTATTTTTAAAATGCTAATCGGCAACTATATCTGAAATGCCTATCGGCACCTATATCTGAAATGCCTATCGACACCTATATCTGAAATTCCTATCGACACCTATATCTGAAATGCCTATCGACACCTATATCTAAAATGCCTATCGACACCTATATCTGAAATGCCTATCGACACCTATATCTGAAATGCCTATCGACACCTATAACTGAAATGCCTATCGACACCTATATCTGAAATGCCTATCGACATCTATTTTTGAAATGCCTATCGGAAACTACATCTGAAATGCCTATCAGCACCTATATTTGAAATGCCTATCGGCAACCATATCTGGAATGCCTATCGGCACCTATATTTGAAATGCCTATCGGCTTCTATATCTGAAATGCCTATCGGCACCTATTTTTAAAATGTCAATCGGCAAATATATCTGAAATGCCTATCGGCACCTATATCTGAAATGCCTATCGACACCTATATCTGAAATGCCTATCGACACCTATATCTGAAATGCCTATCGACACCTATATATGAAATGCCTATCGACACCTGTATCTGAAATGCCTATCGACACCTATATCTGAAATGCCTATCGACACCTATATCTGTAATGCCTATCGACACCTATATCTGAAATGCCTATCGACACCTATATCTGAAATGCCTATCGACACCTATTTTTGAAATGCCTATCGGAAACTCCATCTGAAATGCCTATCAACACCTATATATGAAATGCCTATCGGCAACCATATCTGGAATGCCTATCGGCACCTATATTTGAAATGCCTATCGGCTTCTATATCTGAAATGCCTATCGGCACCTATTTTTAAAATGCCAATCGGCAACTATATCTGAAATGCCTATCGGCACCTATATCTGAAATGCCTATCGACACCTATATCTGAAATGCCTATCGACACCTATTTTTAAAATGCCAATCGGCAACTATATCTGAAATGCCTATCGGCACCTATATCTGAAATGCCTATCGGCAACTATATCTGAAATGCCTATCGGCACCTATATCTGAAATGCCTATCGACACCTATATCTGAAATGCCTTTTGGCACCTATATCTGAAATGCCTATCGACACCTATATCTGAAATGCCTATCGACACCTATATCTGAAATGCCTATCGACACCTATATCTGAAATGCCTATCGACACCTATATCTGAAATGCCTATCGACACCTATATCTGAAATGCCTATCGTCACCTATTTTTGAAATGCCTATCGGAAACTACATCTGAAATGCCTATCAGCACTTATATTTGAAATGCCTATCGGCAACCATATCTGGAATGCCTATCGGCACCTATATTTGAAATGCCTATCGGCTTCTATATCTGAAATGCCTATCGGCACCTATTTTTAAAATGCCAATCGGCAACTATATCTGAAATGCCTATCCGCACCTATATCTGAAATGCCTATCGACACCTATATCTGAAATGCCTATCGACACCAATATCTGAAATGCCTATCGACACCTATATCTGAAATGCCTATCGACACCTATATCTGAAATGCCTATCGACACCTATATCTGAAATGCCTATCGACACCTATTTTTGAAATGCCTATCGGAAACTACATCTGAAATGCCTATCAGCACATATATTTGAAATGCCTATCGGCAACCATATCTGGAATGCCTATCGGCACCTATATTTGAAATGCCTATCGGCGTCTATATCTGAAATGCCTACCGGCACCTATTTTTAAAATGCCAATCGGCAACTATATCTGAAATGCCTATCGGCACCTATATCTGAAATGCCTATCGACACCTATATCTGAAGTGCCTATCGACACCTATATCTGAAATGCCTATCGACACCTATATCTGAAATGCCTATCGACACCTATATCTAAATGCCTATTGACACCTATATCTGAAATGCCTATCGACACCTATATCTGAAATGCCTATCGACTCCTATATCTGAAATGCCTATCGACACCTATATCTGAAATGCCTATCGACACCTATTTTTGAAATGCCTATCGGAAACTACATCTGAAATGCCTATCAGCACCTATATTTGAAATGCCTATCGGCAACCATATCTGGAATGCCTATCATCACCTATATTTGAAATGCCTATCGGCTTCTATATCTGAAATGCCTATCGGCACCAATTTTTAAAATGCCAATCGGCAACTATATCTGAAATGCCTATCGGCACCTATATCTGAAATGCCTATCGACACCTATATCTGAAATGCCTATCGACACCTATATCTGAAATGCCTATCGACACCTATATCTGAAATGCCTATCGACACCTATATCTGAAATGCCTATCGACACCTATATCTGAAATGCCTATCGACACCTATATCTGAAATGCGTATCGACACCTATTTTTGAAATGCCTATCGGAAACTACATCTGAAATGCCTATCAGCACCTATATTTGAAATGCCTATCGGCAACCATATCTGGAATGCCTATCGGCACCTATATTTGAAATGCCTATCGGCTTCTATATCTGAAATGCCTATCGGCACCTATTTTTAAAATGCCAATCGGCAACTATATCTGAATTGCCTATCGACACCTATATCTGAAATGCCTATCGACACCTATATCTGAAATGCCTATCGACACCTATATCTGAAATGCCTATCGACACCTATATCTGAAATGCCTATCGACACCTATATCTGAAATGCCTATCGACACCTATATCTGAAATGCCTATCGACACCTATATCTGAAATGCCTATCGACACCTATTTTTGAAATGCCTATCGGAAACTACATCTGAAATGCCTATCAGCACCTGTATTTGAAATGCCTATCGGCAACCATATCTGGAATGCCTATTGGCACCTATATTTGAAATGCCTATCGGCTTCTATATCTGAAATGCCTATCGGCACCTATTTTTAAAATGCTAATCGGCAACTATATCTGAAATGCCTATCGGCACCTATATCTGAAATGCCTATCGACACCTATATCTGAAATTCCTATCGACACCTATATCTGAAATGCCTATCGACACCTATATCTGAAATGCCTATCGACACCTATATCTGAAATGCCTATCGACACCTATATCTGAAATGCCTATCGACACCTATAACTGAAATGCCTATCGACACCTATATCTGAAATGCCTATCGACATCTATTTTTGAAATGCCTATCGGAAACTACATCTGAAATGCCTATCAGCACCTATATTTGAAATGCCTATCGGCAACCATATCTGGAATGCCTATCGGCACCTATATTTGAAATGCCTATCGGCTTCTATATCTGAAATGTCTATCGGCACCTATTTTTAAAATGCCAATCGGCAACTATATCTGAAATGCCTATCGGCACCTATATCTGAAATGCCTATCGACACCTATATCTGAAATGCCTATCGACACCTATATCTGAAATGCCTATCGACACCTATATCTGAAATGCCTATCGACACCTGTATCTGAAATGCCTATCGACACCTATATCTGAAATGCCTATCGACACCTATATCTGTAATGCCTATCGACACCTATATCTGAAATGCCTATCGACACCTATATCTGAAATGCCTATCGACACCTTTTTTTGAAATGCCTATCGGAAACTACATCTGAAATGCCTATCAGCACCTATATTTGAAATGCCTATCGGCAACCATATCTGGAATGCCTATCGGCATCTATATTTGAAATGCCTATCGGCTTCTATATCTGAAATGCCTATCGGCACCTATTTTTAAAATGCCAATCGGCAACTATATCTGAAATGCCTATCGGCACCTATATCTGAAATGCCTATCGACACCTATATCTGAAATGCCTATCGACACCTATTTTTAAAATGCCAATCGGCAACTATATCTGAAATGCCTATCGGCACCTATATCTGAAATGCCTATCGGCAACTATATCTGAAATGCCTATCGGCACCTATATCTGAAATGCCTATCGACACCTATATCTGAAATTCCTTTTGGCACCTATATCTGAAATGCCTATCGTCACCTATTTTTGAAATGCCTATCGGAAACTACATCTGAAATGCCTATCAGCACTTATATTTGAAATGCCTATCGGCAACCATATCTGGAATGCCTATCGGCACCTATATTTGAAATGCCTATCGGCTTCTATATCTGAAATGCCTATCGGCACCTATTTTTAAAATGCCAATCGGCAACTATATCTGAAATGCCTATCGGCACCTATATCTGAAATGCCTATCGACACCTATATCTGAAATGCCTATCGACACCAATATCTGAAATGCCTATCGACACCTATATCTGAAATGCCTATCGACACCTATATCTGAAATGCCTATCGACACCTATTTTTGAAATGCCTATCGGAAACTACATCTGAAATGCCTATCAGCACCTATATTTGAAATGCCTATCGGCAACCATATCTGGAATGCCTATCGGCACCTATATTTGAAATGCCTATCGGCTTCTATATCTGAAATGCCTATCGGCACCTATTTTTAAAATGCCAATCGGCAACTATATCTGAAATGCCTATCGGCACCTATATCTGAAATGCCTATCGACACCTATATCTGAAGTGCCTATCGACACCTATATCTGAAATGCCTATCGACACCTATATCTGAAATGCCTATCGACACCTATATCTGAAATGCCTATTGACACCTATATCTGAAATGCCTATCGACACCTATATCTGAAATGCCTATCGACATCTATATCTGAAATGCCTATCGACACCTATATCTGAAATGCCTATCGACACCTATTTTTGAAATGCCTATCGGAAACTACATCTGAAATGCCTATCAGCACCTATATTTGAAATGCCTATCGGCAACCATATCTGGAATGCCTATCGGCACCTATATTTAAAATGCCTATCGGCTTCTATATCTGAAATGCCTATCGGCACCAATTTTTAAAATGCCAATCGGCAACTATATCTGAAATGCCTATCGGCACCTATATCTGAAATGCCTATCGACACCTATATCTGAAATGCCTATCGACACCTATATCTGAAATGCCTATTGACACCTATATCTGAAATGCCTATCGACACCTATATCTGAAATGCCTATCGACATCTATATCTGAAATGCCTATCGACACCTATATCTGAAATGCCTATCGACACCTATTTTTGAACTGCCTATCGGAAACTACATCTGAAATGCCTATCAGCACCTATATTTGAAATGCCTATCGGCAACCATATCTGGAATGCCTATCGGCACCTATATTTGAAATGCCTATCGGCTTCTATATCTGAAATGCCTATCGGCACCTATTTTTAAAATGCTAATCGGCAACTATATCTGAAATGCCTATCGGCACCTATATCTGAAATGCCTATCGAAACCTATATCTGAAATTCCTATCGACACCTATATCTGAAATGCCTATCGACACCTATATCTGAAATGCCTATCGACACCTATATCTGAAATGCCTATCGACACCTATATCTGAAATGCCTATCGACACCTATAACTGAAATGCCTATCGACACCTATATCTGAAATGCCTATCGACATCTATTTTTGAAATGCCTATCGGAAACTACATCTGAAATGCCTATCAGCACCTATATTTGAAATGCCTATCGGCAACCATATCTGAAATGCCTATCGGCACCTATATTTGAAATGCCTATCGGCTTCTATATCTGAAATGCCTATCGGCACCTATTTTTAAAATGCCAATCGGCAACTATATCTGAAATGCCTATCGGCACCTATATCTGAAATGCCTATCGACACCTATATCTGAAATGCCTATCGACACCTATATCTGAAATGCCTATCGACACCTATATCTGAAATGCCTATCGACACCTGTATCTGAAATGCCTATCGACACCTATATCTGAAATGCCTATCGACACCTATATCTGTAATGCCTATCGACACCTATATCTGAAATGCCTATCGACACCTATATCTGAAATGCCTATCGACACCTATTTTTGAAATGCCTATCGGAAACTCCATCTGAAATGCCTATCAGCACCTATATTTGAAATGCCTATCGGCAACCATATCTGGAATGCCTATCGGCACCTATATTTGAAATGCCTATCGGCTTCTATATCTGAAATGCCTATCGGCACCTATTTTTAAAATGCCAATCGGCAACTATATCTGAAATGCCTATCGGCACCTATATCTGAAATGCCTATCGACACCTATATCTGAAATGCCTATCGACACCTATATCTGAAATGCCTATCGACACCTATATCTGAAATGCATATCGACACCTATATCTGAAATGCCTATCGACACCTATATCTGAAATGCCTATCGACACCCATATCTGAAATGCCTATCGACACCTATATCTGAAATGCCTATCGACACCTTTTTTTTAAATGCCTATCGGAAACTACATCTGAAATGCCTATCAGCACCTATATTTGAAATGCCTATCGGCAACCATATCTGGAATGCCTATCGGCACCTATATTTGAAATGCCTATCGGCTTCTATATCTGAAATGCCTATCGGCACCTATTTTTAAAATGCCAATCGGCAACTATATCTGAAATGCCTATCGGCACCTATATCTGAAATGCCTATCGACACCTATATCTGAAATGCCTATCGACACCTATTTTTAAAATGCCAATCGGCAACTTTATCTGAAATGCCTATCGGCACCTATATCTGAAATGCCTATCGGCAACTATATCTGAAATGCCTATCGGCACCTATATCTGAAATGCCTATCGACACCTATATCTGAAATGCCTATCGACACCTGTATCTGAAATGCCTATCGACACCTATATCTGAAATGCCTATCGACACCTATATCTGAAATGCCTATCGACACCTATATCTGAAATGCCTATCGACACCTATATCTGAAATGCCTATCGTCACCTATTTTTGAAATGCCTATCGGAAACTACATCTGAAATGCCTATCAGCACTTATATTTGAAATGCCTATCGGCAACCATATCTGGAATGCCTATCGGCACCTATATTTGAAATGCCTATCGGCTTCTATATCTGAAATGCCTATCGGCACCTATTTTTAAAATGCCAATCGGCAACTATATCTGAAATGCCTATCGCACCTATATCTGAAATGCCTATCGACACCTATATCTGAAATGCCTATCGACACCAATATCTGAAATGCCTATCGACACCTGTATCTGAAATGCCTATCGACACCTATATCTGAAATGCCTATCGACACCTATATCTGAAATGCCTATCGACACCTATTTTTGAAATGCCTATCGGAAACTACATCTGAAATGCCTATCAGCACCTATATTTGAAATGCCTATCGGCAACCATATCTGGAATGCCTATCGGCACCTATATTTGAAATGCCTATCGGCTTCTATATCTGAAATGCCTATCGGCACCTATTTTTAAAATGCCAATCGGCAACTATATCTGAAATGCCTATCGGCACCTATATCTGAAATGCCTATCGACACCTATATCTGAAGTGCCTATCGACACTATATCTGAAATGCCTATCGACACCTATATCTGAAATGCCTATCGACACCTATATCTGAAATGCCTATTGACACCTATATCTGAAATGCCTATCGACACCTATATCTGAAATGCCTATCGACACCTATATCTGAAATGCCTATCGACACCTATATCTGAAATGCCTATCGACACCTATTTTTGAAATGCCTATCGGAAACTACATCTGAAATGCCTATCAGCACCTATATTTGAAATGCCTATCGGCAACCATATCTGGAATGCCTATCGGCACCTATATTTGAAATGCCTATCGGCTTCTATATCTGAAATGCCTATCGGCACCAATTTTTAAAATGCCAATCGGCAACTATATCTGAAATGCCTATCGGCACCTATATCTGAAATGCCTATCGACACCTATATCTGAAATGCCTATCGACACCTATATCTGAAATGCCTATCGACACCTATATCTGAAATGCCTATCGACACCTATATCTGAAATGCCTATCGACACCTATATCTGAAATGCCTATCGACACCTATATCTGAAATGCCTATCGACACCTATATCTGAAATGCCTATCGACACCTATTTTTGAAATGCCTATCGGAAACTACATCTGAAATGCCTATCAGCACCTATATTTGAAATGCCTATCGGCAACCATATCTGGAATGCCTATCGGCACCTATATTTGAAATGCCAATCGGTAACTATATCTGAAATGCCTATCGGCACCTATATCTGAAATGCATATCGACACCTATATCTGAAATGCCTATCGACACCTATATCTGAAATGCCTATCGACACCTATATCTGAAATGCCTATCGACACCTATATCTGAAATGCCTATCGACACCTATATCTGAAATGCCTATCGTCACCTATATCTGAAATGCCTATCGACACCTATATCTGAAATGCCTATCGACACCTATATCTGAAATGCCTATCGACACCTATATCTGAAATGCCTATCGACACCTATTTTTGAAATGCCTATCAGAAACTACATCTGAAATGCCTATCAGCACCTATATTTGAAATGCCTATCGGCAACCATATCTGGAATGCCTATCGGCTTCTATATCTGAAATGCCTATCGGCACCTATTTTTAAAATGCCAATCGGCAACTATATCTGAAATGCCTATCGGCACCTATATCTGAAATGCCTATCGACACCTATATCTGAAATGCCTATCGACACCTATATCTGAAATGCCTATCGACACCTATATCTGAAATGCCTATCGACACCTATATCTGAAATGCCTTTAGACACCTATATCTGAAATGCCTATCGACACCTATATCTGAAATGCCTATCGACACCTATTTTTGAAATGCCTATCGGAAACTACATCTGAAATGCCTATCAGCACCTATATTTGAAATGCCTATCGGCAACCATATCTGGAATGCCTATCGGCACCTATATTTGAAATGCCTATCGGCTTCTATATCTAAAATGCCTATCGGCACCTATTTTTAAAATGCCAATCGGCAACTATATCTGAAATGCCTATCGGCACCTATATCTGAAATGCCTATCGATACCTATATCTGAAATGCCTATCGACACCTATATCTGAAACGCCTATCGACACCTATATCTGAAATGCCTATCGACACCTATATCTGAAATGGCTATCGACACCTATATCTGAAATGCCTACGACACCTATATCTGAAATGCCTATCGACGCCTATATCTGAAATGCCTATCGACACCTATTTTTGAAATGCCTATCGGAAACTACATCTGAAATGCCTATCAGCACCTATGTTTGAAATGCCTATCGGCAACCATATCTGGAATGCCTATCGGCACCTATATTTGAAATGCCTATCGGCTTCTATATCTGAAATGCCTATCGGCACCTATTTTTAAAATGCCAATCGGCAACTATATCTGAAATGCCTATCGGCACCTATATCTGAAATGCCTATCGACACTTATATCTGAAATGCCTATCGACACCTATATCTGAAATGCCTATCGACACCTATATCTGAAATGCCTATCGACACCTATATCTGAAATGCCTATCGACACCTATATCTGAAATGCCTATCGACACCTATATCTGAAATGCCTATCGACACCTATATCTGAAATGCCTATCGACACCTATATCTGAAATGCCTATCGACACCTATTTTTGAAATGCCTATCGGAAACTACATCTGAAATGCCTATCAGCACCTATATTTGAAATGCCTATCGGCAACCATATCTGGAATGCCTATCGGCACCTATATTTGAAATGCCTATCGGCTTCTATATCTGAAATGCCTATCGGCTTCTATATCTGAAATGCCTATCGGCACCTATTTTTAAAATGCCAATCGGCAACTATATCTGAAATGCCTATCGGCACCTATATCTGAAATGCCTATCGACACCTATATCTGAAATGCCTATCGACACCTATATCTGAAATGCCTATCGACACCTATATCTGAAAAGCTATCGACACCTATATCTGAAATGCCTATCGACACCTATATCTGAAATGCCTATCGACACCTATATCTGAAATGCCTATCGATACCTATATCTGAAATGCATATCGACACCTATTTTTGAAATGCCTATCGGAAACTACATCTGAAATGCCTATCAGCACCTATATTTGAAATGCTTATCGGCAACCATATCTGGAATGCCTATCGGCACCTATATTTGAAATGCCTATCGGCTTCTATATCTGAAATGCTTATCGGCACCTATTTTTAAAATTCCAATCGGCATCTATATCTGAAATGCCTATCGGCACCTATATCTGAAATGCCTATCGACACCTTTATCTGAAATGCCTATCGACACCTATATCTGAAATGCCTATCGACACCTATATCTGAAATTCCTATCGACACCTATATCTGAAATGCCTATCGACACCTATATCTGAAATGCCTATCGACACCTATATCTGAAATGCCTATCGACACCTGTATCTGAAATGCCTATCGACACCTATTTTTGAAATGCCTATCGGAAACTACATCTGAAATGCCTATCAGCACCTATATTTGAAATGCCTATCGGCAACCATATCTGGAATGCCTATCGGCACCTATATTTGAAATGCCTATCGGCTTCTATATCTGAAATGCCTATCGGCACCTATTTTTAAATTGCCAATCGGCAACTATATCTGAAATGCCTGTCGGCACCTATATCTGAAATGCCTATCGACACCTATATCTGAAATGCCTATCGACACCTATATCTGAAATGCCTATCGACACCTATATCTGAAATGCCTATCGACACCTATATCTGAAATGCCTATCGACACCTATATCTGAAATGCCTATCGACACCTATATCTGAAATGCCTATCGACACCTATATCTGAAATACCTATCGACACCTATTTTTGAAATGCCTATCGGAAACTACATCTGAAATGCCTATCAGCACCTATATTTGAAATGCCTATCGGCAACCATATCTGGAATGCCTATCGGCACCTATATTTGAAATGCCTATCGGCTTCTATATCTGAAATGCCTATCGGCACCTATTTTTAAAATGCCAATCGGCAACTATATCTGAAATGCCTATCGACACCTATATCTGAAATGCCTATCGACACCTATATCTGAAATGCCTATCGACACCTATATCTGAAATGCCTATCGACACCTATATCTGAAATGCCTATCGACACCTATATCTGAAATGCCTATTGACACCTATATCTGAAATGCCTATCGACACCTATTTTTGAAATGCCTATCGGAAACTACATCTGAAATGCCTATCAGCACCTGTATTTGAAATGCGTATCGGCAACCATATCTGGAATGCCTATTGGCACCTATATTTGAAATGCCTATCGGCTTCTATATCTGAAATGCCTATCGGCACCTATTTTTAAAATGCTAATCGGCAACTATATCTGAAATGCCTATCGGCACCTATATCTGAAATGCCTATCGACACCTATATCTGAAATTCCTATCGACACCTATATCTGAAATGCCTATCGACACCTATATCTGAAATGCCTATCGACACCTATATCTGAAATGCCTATCGACACCTATATCTGAAATGCCTATCGACACCTATAACTGAAATGCCTATCGACACCTATATCTGAAATGCCTATCGACATCTATTTTTGAAATGCCTATCGGAAACTACATCTGAAATGCCTATCAGCACCTATATTTGAAATGCCTATCGGCAACCATATCTGGAATGCCTATCGGCACCTATATTTGAAATGCCTATCGGCTTCTATATCTGAAATGCCTATCGGCACCTATTTTTAAAATGCCAATCGGCAACTATATCTGAAATGCCTATCGGCACCTATATCTGAAATGCCTATCGACACCTATATCTGAAATGCCTATCGACACCTATATCTGAAATGCCTATCGACACCTATATCTGAAATGCCTATCGACACATGTATCTGAAATGCCTATCGACACCTATATCTGAAATGCCTATCGACACCTATATCTGTAATGCCTATCGACACCTATATCTGAAATGCCTATCGACACCTATATCTGAAATGCCTATCGACACCTATTTTTGAAATGCCTATCGGAAACTCCATCTGAAATGCCTATCAGCACCTATATTTGAAATGCCTATCGGCAACCATATCTGGAATGCCTATCGGCACCTATATTTGAAATGCCTATCGGCTTCTATATCTGAAATGCCTATCGGCACCTATTTTTATAATGCCAATCGGCAACTATATCTGAAATGCCTATCGGCACCTATATCTGAATTGCCTATCGACACCTATATCTGAAATGCCTATCGACACCTATATCTGAAATGCCTATCGACACCTATATCTGAAATGCCTATCGACACCTATATCTGAAATGCCTATCGACACCTATATCTGAAATGCCTATCGACACCCATATCTGAAATGCCTATCGACACCTATATCTGAAATGCCTATCGACACCTTTTTTTGAAATGCCTATCGGAAACTACATCTGAAATGCCTATCAGCACCTATATTTGAAATGCCTATCGGCAACCATATCTGGAATGCCTATCGGCACCTATATTTGAAATGCCTATCGGCTTCTATATCTGAAATGCCTATCGGCACCTATTTTTAAAATGCCAATCGGCAACTATATCTGAAATGCCTATCGGCACCTATATCTGAAATGCCTATCGACACCTATATCTGAAATGCCTATCGACACCTATTTTTAAAATGCCAATCGGCAACTATATCTGAAATGCCTATCGGCACCTATATCTGAAATGCCTATCGGCAACTATATCTGAAATGCCTATCGGCACCTATATCTGAAATGCCTATCGACACCTATATCTGAAATGCCTTTTGGCACCTATATCTGAAATGCCTATCGACACCTATATCTGAAATGCCTATCGACACCTATATCTGAAATGCCTATCGACACCAATATCTGAAATGCCTATCGACACCTATATCTGAAATGCCTATCGACACCAATATCTGAAATGCCTATCGTCACCTATATCTGAAATACCTATCGACACCTATTTTTGAAATGCCTATCGACACCTATTTTTAAAATGCCAATCGGCAACTATATCTGAAATGCCTATCGGCACCTATATCTGAAATGCCTATCGACACCTATATCTGAAATGCCTATCGGCAACCATATCTGAAATGCCTATCGGCACCTATATTTGAAATGCCTATCGGCTTCTATATCTGAAATGCCTATCGGCACCTATTTTTAAAATGCCAATCGGCAACTATATCTGAAATGCCTATCGGCACCTATATCTGAAATGCCTATCGACACCTATATCTGAAATGCCTATCGACACCTATATCTGAAATGCCTATCGACACCAATATCTGAAATGCCTATCGTCACCTATATCTGAAATACCTATCGACACCTATTTTTGAAATGCCTATCGGAAACTACATCTGAAATGCCTATCAGCACCTATATTTGAAATGCCTATCGGCAACCATATCTGGAATGCCTATCGGCACCTATATTTGAAATGCCTATCGGCTTCTATATCTGAAATGCCTATCGGCACCTATTTTTAAAATGCCAATCGGCAACTATATCTGAAATGCCTATCGACACCTATATCTGAAATGCCTATCGACACCTATATCTGAAATGCCTATCGACACCTATATCTGAAATGCCTATCGACACCTATATCTGAAATGCCTATCGACACCTATATCTGAAATGCCTATTGACACCTATATCTGAAATGCCTATCGACACCTATTTTTGAAATGCCTATCGGAAACTACATCTGAAATGCCTATCAGCACCTGTATTTGAAATGCGTATCGGCAACCATATCTGGAATGCCTATTGGCACCTATATTTGAAATGCCTATCGGCTTCTATATCTGAAATGCCTATCGGCACCTATTTTTAAAATGCTAATCGGCAACTATATCTGAAATGCCTATCGGCACCTATATCTGAAATGCCTATCGACACCTATATCTGAAATTCCTATCGACACCTATATCTGAAATGCCTATCGACACCTATATCTGAAATGCCTATCGACACCTATATCTGAAATGCCTATCGACACCTATATCTGAAATGCCTATCGACACCTATAACTGAAATGCCTATCGACACCTATATCTGAAATGCCTATCGACATCTATTTTTGAAATGCCTATCGGAAACTACATCTGAAATGCCTATCAGCACCTATATTTGAAATGCCTATCGGCAACCATATCTGGAATGCCTATCGGCACCTATATTTGAAATGCCTATCGGCTTCTATATCTGAAATGCCTATCGGCACCTATTTTTAAAATGCCAATCGGCAACTATATCTGAAATGCCTATCGGCACCTATATCTGAAATGCCTATCGACACCTATATCTGAAATGCCTATCGACACCTATATCTGAAATGCCTATCGACACCTATATCTGAAATGCCTATCGACACATGTATCTGAAATGCCTATCGACACCTATATCTGAAATGCCTATCGACACCTATATCTGTAATGCCTATCGACACCTATATCTGAAATGCCTATCGACACCTATATCTGAAATGCCTATCGACACCTATTTTTGAAATGCCTATCGGAAACTCCATCTGAAATGCCTATCAGCACCTATATTTGAAATGCCTATCGGCAACCATATCTGGAATGCCTATCGGCACCTATATTTGAAATGCCTATCGGCTTCTATATCTGAAATGCCTATCGGCACCTATTTTTATAATGCCAATCGGCAACTATATCTGAAATGCCTATCGGCACCTATATCTGAATTGCCTATCGACACCTATATCTGAAATGCCTATCGACACCTATATCTGAAATGCCTATCGACACCTATATCTGAAATGCCTATCGACACCTATATCTGAAATGCCTATCGACACCTATATCTGAAATGCCTATCGACACCCATATCTGAAATGCCTATCGACACCTATATCTGAAATGCCTATCGACACCTTTTTTTGAAATGCCTATCGGAAACTACATCTGAAATGCCTATCAGCACCTATATTTGAAATGCCTATCGGCAACCATATCTGGAATGCCTATCGGCACCTATATTTGAAATGCCTATCGGCTTCTATATCTGAAATGCCTATCGGCACCTATTTTTAAAATGCCAATCGGCAACTATATCTGAAATGCCTATCGGCACCTATATCTGAAATGCCTATCGACACCTATATCTGAAATGCCTATCGACACCTATTTTTAAAATGCCAATCGGCAACTATATCTGAAATGCCTATCGGCACCTATATCTGAAATGCCTATCGGCAACTATATCTGAAATGCCTATCGGCACCTATATCTGAAATGCCTATCGACACCTATATCTGAAATGCCTTTTGGCACCTATATCTGAAATGCCTATCGACACCTATATCTGAAATGCCTATCGACACCTATATCTGAAATGCCTATCGACACCTATATCTGAAATGCCTATCGACACCTATATCTGAAATGCCTATCGACACCTATATCTGAAATGCCTATCGTCACCTATTTTTGAAATGCCTATCGGAAACTACATCTGAAATGCCTATCAGCACTTATATTTGAAATGCCTATCGGCAACCATATCTGAAATGCCTATCGGCACCTATATTTGAAATGCCTATCGGCTTCTATATCTGAAATGCCTATCGGCACCTATTTTTAAAATGCCAATCGGCAACTATATCTGAAATGCCTATCGGCACCTATATCTGAAATGCCTATCGACACCTATATCTGAAATGCCTATCGACACCAATATCTGAAATGCCTATCGTCACCTATATCTGAAATGCCTATCGACACCTATATCTGAAATGCCTATCGACACCTATATCTGAAATCCCTATCGACACCTATATCTGAAATGCCTATCGACACCTATATCTGAAATGCCTATCGACACCTATTTTTGAAATGCCTATCGGAAACTACATCTGAAATGCCTATCAGCACTTATATTTTGAAATGCCTATCGGCAACCATATTTGAAATGCCTATCGGCATCCTATATCTGAAATGCCTATCGGCCCATATCTGAAATGCCTATCGGCACCTATATTTAAAATGCCTATCGGCTTCTATATCTGAAATGCCTATCGGCACCTATTTTTAAAATGCCAATCGGCAACTATATCTGAAATGCCTATCGGCACCTATATCTGAAATGCCTATCGACACCTATATCTGAAATGCCTATCGACACCTATATCTGAAATGCCTATCGACACCTATATCTGAAATGCCTATCGACACCTATATCTGAAATGCCTATCGACACCTATATCTGAAATGCCTATCGACACCTATATCTGAAATGCCTATCGACACCTATATCTGAAATGCCTATCGACACCTATTTTTGAAATGCCTATCGGAAACTACATCTGAAATGCCTATCAGCACCTATATTTGAAATGCCTATCGGCAACCATATCTGGAATGCCTATCGGCACCTATATTTGAAATGCCTATGGGCTTCTATATCTGAAATGCCTATCGGCACCTATTTTTAAAATGCCAATCGGTAACTATATCTGAAATGCCTATCGGCACCTATATCTGAAATGCCTATCGACACCTATATCTGAAATGCCTATCGACACCTATATCTGAAATGCCTATCGACACCTATATCTGAAATGCCTATCGACACCTATATCTGAAATGCCTATCGACACCTATATCTGAAATGCCTATCGTCACCTATATCTGAAATGCCTATCGACACCTATATCTGAAATGCCTATCGACACCTATATCTGAAATGCCTATCGACACCTATTTTTGAAATGCCTATCAGAAACTACATCTGAAATGCCTATCAGCACCTATATTTGAAATGCCTATCGGCAACCATATCTGGAATGCCTATCGGCTTCTATATCTGAAATGCCTATCGGCACCTATTTTTAAAATGCCAATCGGCAACTATATCTGAAATGCCTATCGGCACCTATATCTGAAATTCCTATCGACACCTATATCTGAAATGCCTATCGACACCTATATCTGAAATGCCTATCGACACCTATATCTGAAATGCCTATCGACACCTATATCTGAAATGCCTTTAGACACCTATATCTGAAATGCCTATCGACACCTATATCTGAAATGCCTATCGACACCTATTTTTGAAATGCCTATCGGAAACTACATCTGAAATGCCTATCAGCACCTATATTTGAAATGCCTATCGGCAACCATATCTGGAATGCCTATCGGCACCTATATTTGAAATGCCTATCGGCTTCTATATCTAAAATGCCTATCGGCACCTATTTTTAAAATGCCAATCGGCAACTATATCTGAAATGCCTATCGGCACCTATATCTGAAATGCCTATCGATACCTATATCTGAAATGCCTATCGACACCTATATCTGAAATGCCTATCGACACCTATATCTGAAATGCCTATCGACACCTATATCTGAAATGGCTATCGACACCTATATCTGAAATGCCTATCGACACCTATATCTGAAATGCCTATCGTCACCTATATCTGAAATGCCTATCGACACCTATTTTTGAAATGCCTATCGGAAACTACATCTGAAATGCCTATCAGCACCTATATTTGAAATGCCTATCGGCAACCATATCTGGAATGCCTATCGACACCTATATTTGAAATGCCTATCGGCTTCTATATCTGAAATGCCTATCGGCACCTATTTTTAAAATGCCAATCGGCAACTTTATCTGAAATGCCTATCGGCACCTATATCTGAAATGCCTATCGACACTTATATCTGAAATGCCTATCGACACCTATACCTGAAATGCCTATCGACACCTATATCTGAAATGCCTATCGACACCTATATCTGAAATGCCTATCGACACCTATATCTGAAATGCCTATCGACACCTATATCTGAAATGCCTATCGACACCTATATCTGAAATGCCTATCGACACCTATATCTGAAATGCCTATCGACACCTATTTTTGAAATGCCTATCGGAAACTACATCTGAAATGCCTATCAGCACCTATATTTGAAATGCCTATCGGCAACCATATCTGGAATGCCTATCGGCACCTATATTTGAAATGCCTATCGGCTTCTATATCTGAAATGCCTATCGGCTTCTATATCTGAAATGCCTATCGGCACCTATTTTTAAAATTCCAATCGGCAACTATATCTGAAATGCCTATCGGCCCCTATATCTGAAATGCCTATCGACACCTTTATCTGAAATGCCTATCGACACCTATATCTGAAATGCCTATCGACACCTATATTTGAAATGCCTATCGACACCTATATCTGAAATGCCTATCGACACCTATATCTGAAATGCCTATCGACACCTATATCTGAAATGCCTATCGACACCTGTATCTGAAATGCCTATCGACACCTATTTTTGAAATGCCTATCGGAAACTACATCTGAAATGCCTATCAGCACCTATATTTGAAATGCTTATCGGCAACCATATCTGGAATGCCTATCGGCACCTATATTTGAAATGCCTATCGGCTTCTATATCTGAAATGCCTATCGGCACCTATTTTTAAAATTCCAATCGGCAACTATATCTGAAATGCCTATCGGCACCTATATCTGAAATGCCTATCGACACCTTTATCTGAAATGCCTATCGACACCTATATCTGAAATGCCTATCGACACCTATATCTGAAATGCCTATCGACACCTATATCTGAAATGCATATCGACACCTATTTTTGAAATGCCTATCGGAAACTACATCTGAAATGCCTATCAGCACTTATATTTGAAATGCCTATCGGCAACCATATCTGGAATGCCTATCGGCACCTATATTTGAAATGCCTATCGGCTTCTATATCTGAAATGCCTATCGGCACCTATTTTTAAAATGCCAATCGGCAACTATATCTGAAATGCCTATCGACACCTATATCTGAAATGCCTATCGACACCTATATCTGAAATGCCTATCGACACCTATATCTGAAATGCCTATCGACACCTATATCTGAAATGCCTATCGACACCTATATCTGAAATGCCTATCGACACCTATATCTGAAATGCCTATCGACACCTATTTTTGAAATGCCTATCGGAAACTACATCTGAAATGCCTATCAGCACCTGTATTTGAAATGCCTATCGGCAACCATATCTGGAATGCCTATTGGCACCTATATTTGAAATGCCTATCGGCTTCTATATCTGAAATGCCTATCGGCACCTATTTTTAAAATGCTAATCGGCAACTATATCTGAAATGCCTATCGGCACCTATATCTGAAATGCCTATCGACACCTATATCTGAAATTCCTATCGACACCTATATCTGAAATGCCTATCGACACCTATATCTGAAATGCCTATCGACACCTATATCTGAAATGCCTATCGACACCTATATCTGAAATGCCTATCGACACCTATAACTGAAATGCCTATCGACACCTATATCTGAAATGCCTATCGACATCTATTTTTGAAATGCCTATCGGAAACTACATCTGAAATGCCTATCAGCACCTATATTTGAAATGCCTATCGGCAACCATATCTGGAATGCCTATCGGCACCTATATTTGAAATGCCTATCGGCTTCTATATCTGAAATGCCTATCGGCACCTATTTTTAAAATGCCAATCGGCAACTATATCTGAAATGCCTATCGGCACCTATATCTGAAATGCCTATCGACACCTATATCTGAAATGCCTATCGACACCTATATCTGAAATGCCTATCGACACCTATATCTGAAATGCCTATCGACACCTGTATCTGAAATGCCTATCGACACCTATATCTGAAATGCCTATCGACACCTATATCTGTAATGCCTATCGACACCTATATCTGAAATGCCTATCGACACCTATATCTGAAATGCCTATCGACACCTATTTTTGAAATGCCTATCGGAAACTCCATCTGAAATGCCTATCAGCACCTATATTTGAAATGCCTATCGGCAACCATATCTGGAATGCCTATCGGCACCTATATTTGAAATGCCTATCGGCTTCTATATCTGAAATGCCTATCGGCACCTATTTTTAAAATGCCAATCGGCAACTATATCTGAAATGCCTATCGGCACCTATATCTGAAATGCCTATCGACACCTATATCTGAAATGCCTATCGACACCTATATCTGAAATGCCTATCGACACCTATATCTGAAATGCCTATCGACACCTATATCTGAAATGCCTATCGACACCTATATCTGAAATGCCTATCGACACCCATATCTGAAATGCCTATCGACACCTATATCTGAAATGCCTATCGACACCTTTTTTTGAAATGCCTATCGGAAACTACATCTGAAATGCCTATCAGCACCTATATTTGAAATGCCTATCGGCAACCATATCTGGAATGCCTATCGGCACCTATATTTGAAATGCCTATCGGCTTCTATATCTGAAATGCCTATCGGCACCTATTTTTAAAATGCCAATCGGCAACTATATCTGAAATGCCTATCGGCACCTATATCTGAAATGCCTATCGACACCTATATCTGAAATGCCTATCGACACCTACTTTTAAAATGCCAATCGGCAACTATATCTGAAATGCCTATCGGCACCTATATCTGAAATGCCTATCGGCAACTATATCTGAAATGCCTATCGGCACCTATATCTGAAATGCCTATCGACACCTATATCTGAAATGCCTTTTGGCACCTATATCTGAAATGCCTATCGACACCTATATCTGAAATGCCTATCGACACCTATATCTGAAATGCCTATCGACACCTATATCTGAAATGCCTATCGACACCTATATCTGAAATGCCTATCGACACCTATATCTGAAATGCCTATCGTCACCTATTTTTGAAATGCCTATCGGAAACTACATCTGAAATGCCTATCAGCACTTATATTTGAAATGCCTATCGGCAACCATATCTGGAATGTCTATCGGCACCTATATTTGAAATGCCTATCGGCTTCTATATCTGAAATGCCTATCGGCACCTATTTTTAAAATGCCAATCGGCAACTATATCTGAAATGCCTATCGGCACCTATAACTGAAATGCCTATCGACACCTATATCTGAAATGCCTATCGACACCAATATCTGAAATGCCTATCGACACCTATATCTGAAATGCCTATCGACACCTATATCTGAAATGCCTATCGACACCTATATCTGAAATGCCTATCGACACCTATTTTTGAAATGCCTATCGGAAACTACATCTGAAATGCCTATCAGCACCTATATTTGAAATGCCTATCGGCAACCATATCTAGAATGCCTATCGGCACCTATATTTGAAATGCCTATCGGCTTCTATATCTGAAATGCCTATCGGCACCTATTTTTAAAATGCCAATCGGCAACTATATCTGAAATGCCTATCGGCACCTATATCTGAAATGCCTATCGACACCTATATCTGAAGTGCCTATCGACACCTATATCTGAAATGCCTATCGACACCTATATCTGAAATGCCTATCGACACCTATATCTGAAATGCCTATTGACACCTATATCTGAAATGCCTATCGACACCTATATCTGAAATGCCTATCGACACCTATATCTGAAATGCCTATCGACACCTATATCTGAAATGCCTATCGACACCTATTTTTGAAATGCCTATCGGAAACTACATCTGAAATGCCTATCAGCACCTATATTTGAAATGCCTATCGGCAACCATATCTGGAATGCCTATCGGCACCTATATTTGAAATGCCTATCGGCGTCTATATCTGAAATGCCTATCGGCACCAATTTTTAAAATGCCAATCGGCAACTATATCTGAAATGCCTATCGGCACCTATATCTGAAATGCCTATCGACACCTATATCTGAAATGCCTATCGACACCTATATCTGAAATGCCTATCGACACCTATATCTGAAATGCCTATCGACACCTATATCTGAAATGCCTATCGACACCTATATCTGAAATGCCTATCGACACCTATATCTGAAATGCCTATCGACACCTATATCTGAAATGCCTATCGACACCTATTTTTGAAATGCCTATCGGAAACTACATCTGAAATGCCTATCAGCACCTATATTTGAAATGCCTATCGGCAACCATATCTGGAATGCCTATCGGCACCTATATTTGAAATGCCTATGGGCTTCTATATCTGAAATGCCTATCGGCACCTATTTTTAAAATGCCAATCGGTAACTATATCTGAAATGCCTATCGGCTCCTATATCTGAAATGCCTATCGACACCTATATCTGAAATGCCTATCGACACCTATATCTGAAATGCCTATCGACACCTATATCTGAAATGCCTATCGACACCTATATCTGAAATGCCTATCGACACCTATTTTTGAAATGCCTATCAGAAACTACATCTGAAATGCCTATCAGCACCTATATTTGAAATGCCTATCGGCAACCATATCTGGAATGCCTATCGGCTTCTATATCTGAAATGCCTATCGGCACCTATTTTTAAAATGCCAATCGGCAACTATATCTGAAATGCCTATCGGCACCTATATCTGAAATGCCTATCGACACCTATATCTGAAATGCCTATCGACACCTATATCTGAAATGCCTATCGACACCTATATCTGAAATGCCTATCGACACCTATATCTGAAATGCCTATCGACACCTATATCTGAAATGCCTTTAGACACCTATATCTGAAATGCCTATCGACACCTATATCTGAAATGCCTATCGACACCTATTTTTGAAATGCCTATCGGAAACTACATCTGAAATGCCTATCAGCACCTATATTTGAAATGCCTATCGGCAACCATATCTGGAATGCCTATCGGCACCTATATTTGAAATGCCTATCGGCTTCTATATCTAAAATGCCTATCGGCACCTATTTTTAAAATGCCAATCGGCAACTATATCTGAAATGCCTATCGGCACCTATATCTGAAATGCCTATCGATACCTATATCTGAAATGCCTATCGACACCTATATCTGAAATGCCTATCGACACCTATATCTGAAATGCCTATCGACACCTATATCTGAAATGGCTATCGACACCTATATCTGAAATGCCTATCGACACCTATATCTGAAATGCCTATCGACACTTATATCTGAAATGCCTATCGACACCTATATCTGAAATGCCTTTAGACACCTATATCTGAAATGCCTATCGACACCTATATCTGAAATGCCTATCGACACCTATTTTTGAAATGCCTGTCGGAAACTACATCTGAAATGCCTATCAGCACCTATATTTGAAATGCCTATCGGCAACCATATCTGGAATGCCTATCGGCACCTATATTTGAAATGCCTATCGGCTTCTATATCTAAAATGCCTATCGGCACCTATTTTTAAAATGCCAATCGGCAACTATATCTGAAATGCCTATCGGCACCTATATCTGAAATGCCTATCGATACCTATATCTGAAATGCCTATCGACACCTATATCTGAAATGCCTATCGACACCTATATCTGAAATGCCTATCGACACCTATATCTGAAATGGCTATCGACACCTATATCTGAAATGCCTATCGACACCTATATCTGAAATGCCTATCGACACCTATATCTGAAATGCCTATCGACACCTATTTTTGAAATGCCTATCGGAAACTACATCTGAAATGCCTATCAGCACCTATATTTGAAATGCCTATCGGCAACCATATCTGGAATGCCTATCGGCACCTATATTTGAAATGCCTATCGGCTTCTATATCTGAAATGCCTATCGGCACCTATTTTTAAAATGCCAATCGGCAACTATATCTGAAATGCCTATCGGCACCTATATCTGAAATGCCTATCGACACTTATATCTGAAATGCCTATCGACACCTATACCTGAAATGCCTATCGACACCTATATCTGAAATGCCTATCGACACCTATATCTGAAATGCCTATCGACACCTATATCTGAAATGCCTATCGACACCTATATCTGAAATGCCTATCGACACCTATATCTGAAATGCCTATCGACACCTATATCTGAAATGCCTATCGACACCTATTTTTGAAACGCCTATCGGAAACTACATCTGAAATGCCTATCAGCACCTATATTTGAAATGCCTATCGGCAACCATATCTGGAATGCCTATCGGCACCTATATTTGAAATGCCTATCGGCTTCTATATCTGAAATGCGTATCGGCACCTATTTTTAAAATGCCAATCGGCAACTATATCTGAAATGCCTATCGGCACCTATATCTGAAATGCCTATCGACACCTATATCTGAAATGCCTATCGACACCTATATCTGAAATGCCTATCGACACCTATATCTGAAAAGCTATCGACACCTATATCTGAAATGCCTATCGACACCTATATCTGAAATGCCTATCGACACCTATATCTGAAATGCCTATCGACACCTATATCTGAAATGCATATCGACACCTATTTTTGAAATGCCTATCGGAAACTACATCTGAAATGCCTATCAGCACCTATATTTGAAATGCTTATCGGCAACCATATCTGGAATGCCTATCGGCACCTATATTTGAAATGCCTATCGGCTTCTATATCTGAAATGCCTATCGGCACCTATTTTTAAAATTCCAATCGGCAACTATATCTGAAATGCCTATCGGCACCTATATCTGAAATGCCTATCGACACCTTTATCTGAAATGCCTATCGACACCTATATCTGAAATGCCTATCGACACCTATATCTGAAATGCCTATCGACACCTATATCTGAAATGCCTATCGACACCTATATCTGAAATGCCTATCGACACCTATATCTGAAATGCCTATCGACACCTGTATCTGAAATGCCTATCGACACCTATTTTTGAAATGCCTATCGGAAACTACATCTGAAATGCCTATCAGCACCTATATTTGAAATGCTTATCGACAACCATATCTGGAATGCCTATCGGCACCTATATTTGAAATGCCTATCGGCTTCTATATCTGAAATGCCTATCGGCACCTATTTTTAAAATTCCAATCGGCAAATATATCTGAAATGCCTATCGGCACCTATATCTGAAATGCCTATCGACACCTTTATCTGAAATGCCTATCGACACCTATATCTGAAATGCCTATCGACACCTATATCTGAAATGCCTATCGACACCTATATCTGAAATACCTATCGACACCTATTTTTGAAATGCCTATCGGAAACTACATCTGAAATGCCTATCAGCACCTATATTTGAAATGCCTATCGGCAACCATATCTGGAATGCCTATCGGCACCTATATTTGAAATGCCTATCGGCTTCTACATCTGAAATGCCTATCGGCACCTATTTTTAAAATGCCAATCGGCAACTATATCTGAAATGCCTATCGACACCTATATCTGAAATGCCTATCGACACCTATATCTGAAATGCCTATCGACACCTATATCTGAAATGCCTATCGACACCTATATCTGAAATGCCTATCGACACCTATTTTTGAAATGCCTATCGGAAACTACATCTGAAATGCCTATCAGCACCTGTATTTGAAATGCCTATCGGCAACCATATCTGGAATGCCTATTGGCACCTATATTTGAAATGCCTATCGGCTTCTATATCTGAAATGCCTATCGGCACCTATTTTGAAAATGCTAATCGGCAACTATATCTGAAATGCCTATCGGCACCTATATCTGAATTGCCTATCGACACCTATATCTGAAATTCCTATCGACACCTATATCTGAAATGCCTATCGACACCTATATCTGAAATGCCTATCGACACCTATATCTGAAATGCCTATCGACACCTATATCTGAAATGCCTATCGACACCTATAACTTAAATGCCTATCGACACCTATATCTGAAATGCCTATCGACATCTATTTTTGAAATGCCTATCGGAAACTACATCTGAAATGCCTATCAGCACCTATATTTGAAATGCCTATCGGCAACCATATCTGGAATGCCTATCGGCACCTATATTTGAAATGCCTATCGGCTTCTATATCTGAAATGCCTATCGGCACCTATTTTTAAAATGCCAATCGGCAACTATATCTGAAATGCCTATCGGCACCTATATCTGAAATGCCTATCGACACCTATATCTGAAATGCCTATCGACACCTATATCTGAAATGCCTATCGACACCTATATCTGAAATGCCTATCGACACCTGTATCTGAAATGCCTATCGACACCTATATCTGAAATGCCTATCGACACCTATATCTGTAATGCCTATCGACACCTATATCTGAAATGCCTATCGACACCTATATCTGAAATGCCTATCGACACCTATATCTGAAATGCCTATCGACACCCATATCTGAAATGCCTATCGACACCTATATCTGAAATGCCTATCGACACCTTTTTTTGAAATGCCTATCGGAAACTACATCTGAAATGCCTATCAGCACCTATATTTGAAATGCCTATCGGCAACCATATCTGGAATGCCTATCGGCACCTATATTTGAAATGCCTATCGGCTTCTATATTTGAAATGCCTATCGGCACTTTTTTTAAAATGCCAATCGGCAACTATATCTGAAATGCCTATCGGCACCTATATCTGAAATGCCTATCGACACCTATATCTGAAATGCCTATCGACACCTATTTTTAAAATGCCAATCGGCAACTATATCTGAAATGCCTATCGGCACCTATATCTGAAATGCCTATTGGCAACTATATCTGAAATGCCTATCGGCACCTATATCTGAAATGCCTATCGACACCTATATCTGAAATGCCTTTTGGCACCTATATCTGAAATGCCTATCGACACCTATATCTGAAATGCCTATCGACACCTATATCTGAAATGCCTATCGACACCTATATCTGAAATGCCTATCGACACCTATATCTGAAATGCCTATCGACACCTATATCTGAAATGCCTATCGTCACCTATTTTTGAAATGCCTATCGGAAACTACATCTGAAATGCCTATCAGCACTTATATTTGAAATGCCTATCGGCAACCATATCTGGAATGCCTATCGGCACCTATATTTGAAATGCCTATCGGCTTCTATATCTGAAATGCCTATCGGCACCTATTTTTAAAATGCCAATCGGCAACTATATCTGAAATGCCTATCGGCACCTATATCTGAAATGCCTATCGACACCTATATCTGAAATGCCTATCGACACCAATATCTGAAATGCCTATCGACACCTATATCTGAAATGCCTATCGACACCTATATCTGAAATGCCTATCGACACCTATATCTGAAATGCCTATCGACACCTATTTTTGAAATGCCTATCGGAAACTACATCTGAAATGCCTATCAGCACCTATATTTGAAATGCCTATCGGCAACCATATCTGGAATGCCTATCGGCACCTATATTTGAAATGCCTATCGGCGTCTATATCTGAAATGCCTACCGGCACCTATTTTTAAAATGCCAATCGGCAACTATATCTGAAATGCCTATCGGCACCTATATCTGAAATGCCTATCGACACCTATATCTGAAGTGCCTATCGACACCTATATCTGAAATGCCTATCGACACCTATATCTGAAATGCCTATCGACACCTATATCTGAAATACCTATTGACACCTATATCTGAAATGCCTATCGACACCTATATCTGAAATGCCTATCGACTCCTATATCTGAAATGCCTATCGACACCTATATCTGAAATGCCTATCGACACCTATTTTTGAAATGCCTATCGGAAACTACATCTGAAATGCCTATCAGCACCTATATTTGAAATGCCTATCGGCAACCATATCTGGGATGCCTATCGGCACCTATATTTGAAATGCCTATCGGCTTCTATATCTGAAATGCCTATCGGCACCAATTTTTAAAATGCCAATCGGCAACTATATCTGAAATGCCTATCGGCACCTATATCTGAAATGCCTATCGACACCTATATCTGAAATGCCTATCGACACCTATATCTGAAATGCCTATCGACACCTATATCTGAAATGCCTATCGACACCTATATCTGAAATGCCTATCGACACCTATATCTGAAATGCCTATCGACACCTATATCTGAAATGCCTATCGACACCTATTTTTGAAATGCCTATCGGAAACTACATCTGAAATGCCTATCAGCACCTATATTTGAAATGCCTATCGGCAACCATATCTGGAATGCCTATCGGCACCTATATTTGAAATGCCTATCGGCTTCTATATCTGAAATGCCTATCGGCACCTATTTTTAAAATGCCAATCGGCAACTATATCTGAAATGCCTATCGACACCTATATCTGAAATGCCTATCGACACCTATATCTGAAATGCCTATCGACACCTATATCTGAAATGCCTATCGACACCTATATCTGAAATGCCTATCGACACCTATATCTGAAATGCCTATCGACACCTATATCTGAAATGCCTATCGACACCTATATCTGAAATGCCTATCGACACCTATTTTTGAAATGCCTATCGGAAACTACATCTGAAATGCCTATCAGCACCTGTATTTGAAATGCCTATCGGCAACCATATCTGGAATGCCTATTGGCACCTATATTTGAAATGCCTATCGGCTTCTATATCTGAAATGCCTATCGGCACCTATTTTTAAAATGCTAATCGGCAACTATATCTGAAATGCCTATCGGCACCTATATCTGAAATGCCTATCGACACCTATATCTGAAATTCCTATCGACACCTATATCTGAAATGCCTATCGACACCTATATCTGAAATGCCTATCGACACCTATATCTGAAATGCCTATCGACACCTATATCTGAAATGCCTATCGACACCTATAACTGAAATGCCTATCGACACCTATATCTGAAATGCCTATCGACATCTATTTTTGAAATGCCTATCGGAAACTACATCTGAAATGCCTATCAGCACCTATATTTGAAATGCCTATCGGCAACCATATCTGGAATGCCTATCGGCACCTATATTTGAAATGCCTATCGGCTTCTATATCTGAAATGCCTATCGGCACCTATTTTTAAAATGCCAATCGGCAACTATATCTGAAATGCCTATCGGCACCTATATCTGAAATGCCTATCGACACCTATACCTGAAATGCCTATCGACACCTATATCTGAAATGCCTATCGACACCTATATCTGAAATGCCTATCGACACCTGTATCTGAAATGCCTATCGACACCTATATCTGAAATGCCTATCGACACCTATATCTGTAATGCCTATCGACACCTATATCTGAAATGCCTATCGACACCTATATCTGAAATGCCTATCGACACCTTTTTTTGAAATGCCTATCGGAAACTACATCTGAAATGCCTATCAGCACCTATATTTGAAATGCCTATCGGCAACCATATCTGGAATGCCTATCGGCATCTATATTTGAAATGCCTATCGGCTTCTATATCTGAAATGCCTATCGGCACCTATTTTTAAAATGCCAATCGGCAACTATATCTGAAATGCCTATCGGCACCTATATCTGAAATGCCTATCGACACCTATATCTGAAATGCCTATCGACACCTATTTTTAAAATGCCAATCGGCAACTATATCTGAAATGCCTATCGGCACCTATATCTGAAATGCCTATCGGCAACTATATCTGAAATGCCTATCGGCACCTATATCTGAAATGCCTATCGACACCTATATCTGAAATGCCTTTTGGCACCTATATCTGAAATGCCTATCGTCACCTATTTTTGAAATGCCTATCGGAAACTACATCTGAAATGCCTATCAGCACTTATATTTGAAATGCCTATCGGCAACCATATCTGGAATGCCTATCGGCACCTATATATGTGAAATGCCTATCGGCTTCTATATCTGAAATGCCTATCGACACCTGTATCTGAAATGCCTATCGACACCTATATCTGAAATGCCTATCGACACCTATATCTGAAATGCCTATCGACTCCTATATCTGAAATGCCTATCGACACCTATTTTTGAAATACCTATCGGAAACTACATCTGAAATGCCTATCAGCACCTATATTTGAAATGCCTATCGGCAACCATATCTGGAATGCCTGTCGGCACCTATATTTGAAATGCCTATCGGCTTCTATATCTGAAATGCCTATCGGCACCTATTTTTAAAATGCCAATCGGCAACTATATCTGAAATGCCTATCGGCACCTATATCTGAAATGCCTATCGACACCTATATCTGAAGTGCCTATCGACACCTATATCTGAAATGCCTATCGACACCTATATCTGAAATGCCTATCGACACCTATATCTGAAATGCCTATTGACACCTATATCTGAAATGCCTATCGACACCTATATCTGAAATGCCTATCGACATCTATATCTGAAATGCCTATCGACACCTATATCTGAAATGCCTATCGACACCTATTTTTGAAATGCCTATCGGAAACTACATCTGAAATGCCTATCAGCACCTATATTTGAAATGCCTATCGGCAACCATATCTGGAATGCCTATCGGCACCTATATTTAAAATGCCTATCGGCTTCTATATCTGAAATGCCTATCGGCACCAATTTTTAAAATGCCAATCGGCAACTATATCTGAAATGCCTATCGGCACTTATATCTGAAATGCCTATCGACACCTATATCTGAAATGCCTATCGACACCTATATCTGAAATGCCTATTGACACCTATATCTGAAATGCCTATCGACACCTATATCTGAAATGCCTATCGACATCTATATCTGAAATGCCTATCGACACCTATATCTGAAATGCCTATCGACACCTATTTTTGAACTGCCTATCGGAAACTACATCTGAAATGCCTATCAGCACCTATATTTGAAATGCCTATCGGCAACCATATCTGGAATGCCTATCGGCACCTATATTTGAAATGCCTATCGGCTTCTATATCTGAAATGCCTATCGGCACCTATTTTTAAAATGCTAATCGGCAACTATATCTGAAATGCCTATCGGCACCTATATCTGAAATGCCTATCGACACTATATCTGAAATGCCTATCGACACCTATATCTGAAATGCCTATCGACACCTATATCTGAAATGCCTATCGACACCTATATCTGAAATGCCTATCGACACCTATATCTGAAATGCCTATCGACACCTATAACTGAAATGCCTATCGACACCTATATCTGAAATGCCTATCGACATCTATTTTTGAAATGCCTATCGGAAACTACATCTGAAATGCCTATCAGCACCTATATTTGAAATGCCTATCGGCAACCATATCTGGAATGCCTATCGGCACCTATATTTGAAATGCCTATCGGCTTCTATATCTGAAATGCCTATCGGCACCTATTTTTAAAATGCCAATCGGCAACTATATCTGAAATGCCTATCGGCACCTATATCTGAAATGCCTATCGACACCTATATCTGAAATGCCTATCGACACCTATATCTGAAATGCCTATCGACACCTATATCTGAAATGCCTATCGACACCTGTATCTGAAATGCCTATCGACACCTATATCTGAAATGCCTATCGACACCTATATATGTAATGCCTATCGACACCTATATCTGAAATGCCTATCGACACCTATATCTGAAATGCCTATCGACACCTATTTTTGAAATGCCTATCGGAAACTCCATCTGAAATGCCTATCAGCACCTATATTTGAAATGCCTATCGGCAACCATATCTGGAATGCCTATCGGCACCTATATTTGAAATGCCTATCGGCTTCTATATCTGAAATGCCTATCGGCAACTATTTTTAAAATGCCAATCGGCAACTATATCTGAAATGCCTATCGGCACCTATATCTGAAATGCCTATCGACACCTATATCTGAAATGCCTATCGACACCTATATCTGAAATGCCTATCGACACCTATATCTGAAATGCCTATCGACACCTATATCTGAAATGCCTATCGACACCTATATCTGAAATGCCTATCGACACCCATATCTGAAATGCCTATCGACACCTATATCTGAAATGCCTATCGACACCTTTTTTTGAAATGCCTATCGGAAACTACATCTGAAATGCCTATCAGCACCTATATTTGAAATGCCTATCGGCAACCATATCTGGAATGCCTATCGGCACCTATATTTGAAATGCCTATCGGCTTCTATATCTGAAATGCCTATCGGCACCTATTTTTAAAATGCCAATCGGCAACTATATCTGAAATGCCTATCGGCACCTATATCTGAAATGCCTATCGACACCTATATCTGAAATGCCTATCGACACCTATTTTTAAAATGCCAATCGGCAACTATATCTGAAATGCCTATCGGCACCTATATCTGAAATGCCTATCGGCAACTATATCTGAAATGCCTATCGGCACCTATATCTGAAATGCCTATCGACACCTATATCTGAAATGCCTTTTGGCACCTATATCTGAAATGCCTATCGACACCTATATCTGAAATGCCTATCGACACCTATATCTGAAATGCCTATCGACACCTATATCTGAAATGCCTATCGACACCTATATCTGAAATGCCTATCGTCACCTATTTTTGAAATGCCTATCGGAAACTACATCTGAAATGCCTATCAGCACTTATATTTGAAATGCCTATCGGCAACCATATCTGGAATGCCTATCGGCACCTATATTTGAAATGCCTATCGGCTTCTATATCTGAAATGCCTATCGGCACCTATTTTTAAAATGCCAATCGGCAACTATATCTGAAATGCCTATCGGCACCTATATCTGAAATGCCTATCGACACCTATATCTGAAATGCCTATCGACACCAATATCTGAAATGCCTATCGACACCTATATCTGAAATGCCTATCGACACCTATATCTGAAATGCCTATCGACACCTATATCTGAAATGCCTATCGACACCTATTTTTGAAATGCCTATCGGAAACTACATCTGAAATGCCTATCAGCACCTATATTTGAAATGCCTATCGGCAACCATATCTGGAATGCCTATCGGCACCTATATTTGAAATGCCTATCGGCTTCTATATCTGAAATGCCTATCGGCACCTATTTTTAAAATGCCAATCGGCAACTATATCTGAAATGCCTATCGGCACCTATATCTGAAATGCCTATCTACACCTATATCTGAAGTGCCTATCGACAACTATATCTGAAATGCCTATCGACACCTATATCTGAAATGCCTATCGACACCTATATCTGAAATGCCTATTGACACCTATATCTGAAATGCCTATCGACACCTATATCTGAAATGCCTATCGACACCTATATCTGAAATGCCTATCGACACCTATATCTGAAATGCCTATCGACACCTATTTTTGAAATGCCTATCGGAAACTACATCTGAAATGCCTATCAGCACCTATATTTGAAATGCCTATCGGCAACCATATCTGGAATGCCTATCGGCACCTATATTTGAAATGCCTATCGGCTTCTATATCTGAAATGCCTATCGGCACCAATTTTTAAAATGCCAATCGGCAACTATATCTGAAATGCCTATCGGCACCTATATCTGAAATGCCTATCGACACCTATATCTGAAATGCCTATCGACACCTATATCTGAAATGCCTATCGACACCTATATCTGAAATGCCTATCGACACCTATATCTGAAATGCCTATCGACACCTATATCTGAAATGCCTATCGACACCTATATCTGAAATGCCTATCGACACCTATATCTGAAATGCCTATCGACACCTATTTTTGAAATGCCTATCGGAAACTACATCTGAAATGCCTATCAGCACCTATATTTGAAATGCCTATCGGCAACCATATCTGGAATGCCTATCGGCACCTATATTTGAAATGCCTATGGGCTTCTATATCTGAAATGCCTATCGGCACCTATTTTTAAAATGCCAATCGGTAACTATATCTGAAATGCCTATCGGCACCTATATCTGAAATGCATATCGACACCTATATCTGAAATGCCTATCGACACCTATATCTGAAATGCCTATCGACACCTATATCTGAAATGCCTATCGACACCTATATCTGAAATGCCTATCGACACCTATATCTGAAATGCCTATCGTCACCTATATCTGAAATGCCTATCGACACCTATATCTGAAATGCCTATCGACACCTATATCTGAAATGTCTATCGACACCTATATCTGAAATGCCTATCGACACCTATTTTTGAAATGCCTATCAGAAACTACATCTGAAATGCCTATCAGCACCTATATTTGAAATGCCTATCGGCAACCATATCTGGAATGCCTATCGGCTTCTATATCTGAAATGCCTATCGGCACCTATTTTTAAAATGCCAATCGGCAACTATATCTGAAATGCCTATCGGCACCTATATCTGAAATGCCTATCGACACCTATATCTGAAATGCCTATCGACACCTATATCTGAAATGCCTATCGACACCTATATCTGAAATGCCTATCGACACCTATATCTGAAATGCCTTTAGACACCTATATCTGAAATGCCTATCGACACCTATATCTGAAATGCCTATCGACACCTATTTTTGAAATGCCTATCGGAAACTACATCTGAAATGCCTATCAGCACCTATATTTGAAATGCCTATCGGCAACCATATCTGGAATGCCTATCGGCACCTATATTTGAAATGCCTATCGGCTTCTATATCTAAAATGCCTATCGGCACCTATTTTTAAAATGCCAATCGGCAACTATATCTGAAATGCCTATCGGCACCTATATCTGAAATGCCTATCGATACCTATATCTGAAATGCCTATCGACACCTATATCTGAAATGCCTATCGACACCTATGTCTGAAATGCCTATCGACACCTATATCTGAAATGGCTATCGACACCTATATCTGAAATGCCTATCGACACCTATATCTGAAATGCCTATCGACACCTATATCTGAAATGCCTATCGACACCTATTTTTGAAATGCCTATCGGAAACTACATCTGAAATGCCTATCAGCACCTATATTTGAAATGCCTATCGGCAACCATATCTGGAATGCCTATCGGCACCTATATTTGAAATGCCTATCGGCTTCTATATCTGAAATGCCTATCGGCACCTATTTTTAAAATGCCAATCGGCAACTATATCTGAAATGCCTATCGGCACCTATATCTGAAATGCCTATCGACACTTATATCTGAAATGCCTATCGACACCTATATCTGAAATGCCTATCGACACCTATATCTGAAATGCCTATCGACACCTATATCTGAAATGCCTATCGACACCTATATCTGAAATGCCTATCGACACCTATATCTGAAATGCCTATCGACACCTATATCTGAAATGCCTATCGACACCTATATCTGAAATGCCTATCGACACCTATTTTTGAAATGCCTATCGGAAACTACATCTGAAATGCCTATCAGCACCTATATTTGAAATGCCTATCGGCAACCATATCTGGAATGCCTATCGGCACCTATATTTGAAATGCCTATCGGCTTCTATATCTGAAATGCCTATCGGCTTCTATATCTGAAATGCCTATCGGCACCTATTTTTAAAATGCCAATCGGCAACTATATCTGAAATGCCTATCGGCACCTATATCTGAAATGCCTATCGACACCTATATCTGAAATTCCTATCGACACCTATATCTGAAATGCCTATCGACACCTATATCTGAAAAGCTATCGACACCTATATCTGAAATGCCTATCGACACCTATATCTGAAATGCCTATCGACACCTATATCTGAAATGCCTATCGATACCTATATCTGAAATGCATATCGACACCTATTTTTGAAATGCCTATCGGAAACTACATCTGAAATGCCTATCAGCACCTATATTTGAAATGCTTATCGGCAACCATATCTGGAATGCTTATCGGCACCTATATTTGAAATGCCTATCGGCTTCTATATCTGAAATGCCTATCGGCACCTATTTTTAAAATTCCAATCGGCAACTATATCTGAAATGCCTATCGGCACCTATATCTGAAATGCCTATCGACACCTTTATCTGAAATGCCTATCGACACCTATATCTGAAATGCCTATCGACACCTATATCTGAAATGCCTATCGACACCTATATCTGAAATGCCTATCGACACCTATATCTGAAATGCCTATCGACACCTATATCTGAAATGCCTATCGACACCTGTATCTGAAATGCCTATCGACACCTATTCTTGAAATGCCTATCGGAAACTACATCTGAAATGCCTATCAGCACCTATATTTGAAATGCCTATCGGCAACCATATCTGGAATGCCTATCGGCACCTATATTTGAAATGCCTATCGGCTTCTATATCTGAAATGCCTATCGGCACCTATTTTTAAATTGCCAATCGGCAACTATATCTGAAATGCCTACCGGCACCTATATCTGAAATGCCTATCGACACCTATATCTGAAATGCCTATCGACACCTATATCTGAAATGCCTATCGACACCTATATCTGAAATGCCTATCGACACCTATATCTGAAATGCCTATCGACACCTATATCTGAAATGCCTATCGACACCTATATCTGAAATGCCTATCGACACCTATATCTGAAATACCTATCGACACCTATTTTTGAAATGCCTATCGGAAACTACATCTGAAATGCCTATCAGCACCTATATTTGAAATGCCTATCGGCAACCATATCTGGAATGCCTATCGGCACCTATATTTGAAATGCCTATCGGCTTCTATATCTGAAATGCCTATCGGCACCTATTTTTAAAATGCCAATCGGCAACTATATCTGAAATGCCTATCGACACCTATATCTGAAATGCCTATCGACACCTATATCTGAAATGCCTATCGACACCTATATCTGAAATGCCTATCGACACCTATATCTGAAATGCCTATCGACACCTATATCTGAAATGCCTATCGACACCTATATCTGAAATGCCTATCGACACCTATATCTGAAATGCCTATCGACACCTATTTTTGAAATGCCTATCGGAAACTACATCTGAAATGCCTATCAGCACCTGTATTTGAAATGCCTATCGGCAACCATATCTGGAATGCCTATTGGCACCTATATTTGAAATGCCTATCGGCTTCTATATCTGAAATGCCTATCGGCACCTATTTTTAAAATGCTAATCGGCAACTATATCTGAAATGCCTATCGGCACCTATATCTGAAATGCCTATCGACACCTATATCTGAAATTCCTATCGACACCTATATCTGAAATGCCTATCGACACCTATATCTGAAATGCCTATCGACACCTATATCTGAAATGCCTATCGACACCTATATCTGAAATGCCTATCGACACCTATAACTGAAATGCCTATCGACACCTATATCTGAAATGCCTATCGACATCTATTTTTGAAATGCCTATCGGAAACTACATCTGAAATGCCTATCAGCACCTATATTTGAAATGCCTATCGGCAACCATATCTGGAATGCCTATCGGCACCTATATTTGAAATGCCTATCGGCTTCTATATCTGAAATGCCTATCGGCACCTATTTTTAAAATGCCAATCGGCAACTATATCTGAAATGCCTATCGGCACCTATATCTGAAATGCCTATCGACACCTATATCTGAAATGCCTATCGACACCTATATCTGAAATGCCTATCGACACCTATATCTGAAATGCCTATCGACACATGTATCTGAAATGCCTATCGACACCTATATCTGAAATGCCTATCGACACCTATATCTGTAATGCCTATCGACACCTATATCTGAAATGCCTATCGACACCTATATCTGAAATGCCTATCGACACCTATTTTTGAAATGCCTATCGGAAACTCCATCTGAAATGCCTATCAGCACCTATATTTGAAATGCCTATCGGCAACCATATCTGGAATGCCTATCGGCACCTATATTTGAAATGCCTATCGGCTTCTATATCTGAAATGCCTATCGGCACCTATTTTTATAATGCCAATCGGCAACTATATCTGAAATGCCTATCGGCACCTATATCTGAAATGCCTATCGACACCTATATCTGAAATGCCTATCGACACCTATATCTGAAATGCCTATCGACACCTATATCTGAAATGCCTATCGACACCTATATCTGAAATGCCTATCGACACCTATATCTGAAATGCCTATCGACACCCATATCTGAAATGCCTATCGACACCTATATCTGAAATGCCTATCGACACCTTTTTTTGAAATGCCTATCGGAAACTACATCTGAAATGCCTATCAGCACCTATATTTGAAATGCCTATCGGCAACCATATCTGGAATGCCTATCGGCACCTATATTTGAAATGCCTATCGGCTTCTATATCTGAAATGCCTATCGGCACCTATTTTTAAAATGCCAATCGGCAACTATATCTGAAATGCCTATCGGCACCTATATCTGAAATGCCTATCGACACCTATATCTGAAATGCCTATCGACACCTATTTTTAAAATGCCAATCGGCAACTATATCTGAAATGCCTATCGGCACCTATATCTGAAATGCCTATCGGCAACTATATCTGAAATGCCTATCGGCACCTATATCTGAAATGCCTATCGACACCTATATCTGAACTGCCTTTTGGCACCTATATCTGAAATGCCTATCGACACCTATATCTGAAATGCCTATCGACACCTATATCTGAAATGCCTATCGACACCTATATCTGAAATGCCTATCGACACCTATATCTGATATGCCTATCGACACCTATATCTGAAATGCCTATCGTCACCTATTTTTGAAATGCCTATCGGAAACTACATCTGAAATGCCTATCAGCACTTATATTTGAAATGCCTATCGGCAACCATATCTGGAATGCCTATCGGCACCTATATTTGAAATGCCTATCGGCTTCTATATCTGAAATGCCTATCGGCACCTATTTTTAAAATGCCAATCGGCAACTATATCTGAAATGCCTATCGGCACCTATATCTGAAATGCCTATCGACACCTATATCTGAAATGCCTATCGACACCAATATCTGAAATGCCTATCGACACCTATATCTGAAATGCCTATCGACACCTATATCTGAAATGCCTATCGACACCTATATCTGAAATGCCTATCGACACCTATTTTTGAAATGCCTATCGGAAACTACATCTGAAATGCCTATCAGCACCTATATTTGAAATGCCTATCGGCAACCATATCTGGAATGCCTATCGGCACCTATATTTGAAATGCCTATCGGCTTCTATATCTGAAATGCCTATCGGCACCTATTTTTAAAATGCTAATCGGCAACTATATCTGAAATGCCTATCGGCACCTATATCTGAAATGCCTATCGACACCTATATCTGAAGTGCCTATCGACACCTATATCTGAAATGCCTATCGACACCTATATCTGAAATGCCTATCGACACCTATATCTGAAATGCCTATTGACACCTATATCTGAAATGCCTATCGACACCTATATCTGAAATGCCTATCGACACCTATATCTGAAATGCCTATCGACACCTATATCTGAAATGCCTATCGACACCTATTTTTGAAATGCCTATCGGAAACTACATCTGAAATGCCTATCAGCACCTATATTTGAAATGCCTATCGGCAACCATATCTGGAATGCCTATCGGCACCTATATTTGAAATGCCTATCGGCTTCTATATCTGAAATGCCTATCGGCACCAATTTTTAAAATGCCAATCGGCAACTATATCTGAAATGCCTATCGGCACCTATATCTGAAATGCCTATCGACACCTATATCTGAAATGCCTATCGACACCTATATCTGAAATGCCTATCGACACCTATATCTGAAATGCCTATCGACACCTATATCTGAAATGCCTATCGACACCTATATCTGAAATGCCTATCGACACCTATATCTGAAATGCCTATCGACACCTATATCTGAAATGCCTATCGACACCTATTTTTGAAATGCCTATCGGAAACTACATCTGAAATGCCTATCAGCACCTATATTTGAAATGCCTATCGGCAACCATATCTGGAATGCCTATCGGCACCTATATTTGAAATGCCTATGGGCTTCTATATCTGAAATGCCTATCGGCACCTATTTTTAAAATGCCAATCGGTAACTATATCTGAAATGCCTATCGGCACCTATATCTGAAATGCCTATCGACACCTATATCTGAAATGCCTATCGACACCTATATCTGAAATGCCTATCGACACCTATATCTGAAATGCCTATCGACACCTATATCTGAAATGCCTATCGACACCTATATCTGAAATGCCTATCGTCACCTATATCTGAAATGCCTATCGACACCTATATCTGAAATGCCTATCGACACCTATATCTGAAATGCCTATCGACACCTATTTTTGAAATGCCTATCAGAAACTACATCTGAAATGCCTATCAGCACCTATATTTGAAATGCCTATCGGCAACCATATCTGGAATGCCTATCGGCTTCTATATCTGAAATGCCTATCGGCACCTATTTTTAAAATGCCAATCGGCAACTATATCTGAAATGCCTATCGGCACCTATATCTGAAATGCCTATCGACACCTATATCTGAAATGCCTATCGACACCTATATCTGAAATGCCTATCGACACCTATATCTGAAATGCCTATCGACACCTATATCTGAAATGCCTTTAGACACCTATATCTGAAATGCCTATCGACACCTATATCTGAAATGCCTATCGACACCTATTTTTGAAATGCCTATCGGAAACTACATCTGAAATGCCTATCAGCACCTATATTTGAAATGCCTATCGGCAACCATATCTGGAATGCCTATCGGCACCTATATTTGAAATGCCTATCGGCTTCTATATCTAAAATGCCTATCGGCACCTATTTTTAAAATGCCAATCGGCAACTATATCTGAAATGCCTATCGGCACCTATATCTGAAATGCCTATCGATACCTATATCTGAAATGCCTATCGACACCTATATCTGAAATGCCTATCGACACCTATATCTGAAATGCCTATCGACACCTATATCTGAAATGGCTATCGACACCTATATCTGAAATGCCTATCGACACCTATATCTGAAATGCCTATCGTCACCTATATCTGAAATGCCTATCGACACCTATTTTTGAAACGCCTATCGGAAACTACATCTGAAATGCCTATCAGCACCTATATTTGAAATGCCTATCGGCAACCATATCTGGAATGCCTATCGGCACCTATATTTGAAATGCCTATCGGCTTCTATATCTGAAATGCCTATCGGCACCTATTTTTAAAATGCCAATCGGCAACTATATCTGAAATGCCTATCGGCACCTATATCTGAAATGCCTATCGACACCTATATCTGAAATGCCTATCGACACCTATATCTGAAATGCCTATCGACACCTATATCTGAAAAGCTATCGACACCTATATCTGAAATGCCTATCGACACCTATATCTGAAATGCCTATCGACACCTATATCTGAAATGCCTATCGACACCTATATCTGAAATGCATATCGACACCTATTTTTGAAATGCCTATCGGAAACTACATCTGAAATGCCTATCAGCACCTATATTTGAAATGCTTATCGGCAACCATATCTGGAATGCCTATCGGCACCTATATTTGAAATGCCTATCGGCTTCTATATCTGAAATGCCTATCGGCACCTATTTTTAAAATTCCAATCGGCAACTATATCTGAAATGCCTATCGGCACCTATATCTGAAATGCCTATCGACACCTTTATCTGAAATGCCTATCGACACCTATATCTGAAATGCCTATCGACACCTATATTTGAAATGCCTATCGACACCTATATCTGAAATGCCTATCGACACCTATATCTGAAATGCCTATCGACACCTATATCTGAAATGCCTATCGACACCTGTATCTGAAATGCCTATCGACACCTATTTTTGAAATGCCTATCGGAAAATACATCTGAAATGCCTATCAGCACCTATATTTGAAATGCTTATCGGCAACCATATCTGGAATGCCTATCGGCACCTATATTTGAAATGCCTATCGGCTTCTATATCTGAAATGCCTATCGGCACCTATTTTTAAAATTCCAATCGGCAACTATATCTGAAATGCCTATCGGCACCTATATCTGAAATGCCTATCGACACCTTTATCTGAAATGCCTATCGACACCTATATCTGAAATGCCTATCGACACCTTTATCTGAAATGCCTATCGACACCTATATCTGAAATACCTATCGACACCTATTTTTGAAATGCCTATCGGAAACTACATCTGAAATGCCTATCAGCACCTATATTTGAAATGCCTATCGGCAACCATATCTGGAATGCCTATCGGCACCTATATTTGAAATGCCTATCGGCTTCTATATCTGAAATGCCTATCGGCACCTATTTTTAAAATGCCAATCGGCAACTATATCTGAAATGCCTATCGACACCTATATCTGAAATGCCTATCGACACCTATATCTGAAATGCCTATCGACACCTATATCTGAAATGCCTATCGACACCTATATCTGAAATGCCTATCGACACCTATATCTGAAATGCCTATCGACACCTATATCTGAAATGCCTATCGACACCTATATCTGAAATGCCTATCGACACCTATTTTTGAAATGCCTATCGGAAACTACATCTGAAATGCCTATCAGCACCTATATTTGAAATGCCTATCGGTAACCATATCTGAAATGCCTATCGACACCTATATCTGAAATGCCTATCGACACCCATATCTGAAATGCCTATCGACACCTATTTTTGAAATGCCTATCGGAAACTACATCTGAAATGCCTATCAGCACCTGTATTTGAAATGCCTATCGGCAACCATATCTGGAATGCCTATTGGCACCTATATTTGAAATGCCTATCGGCTTCTATATCTGAAATGCCTATCGGCACCTATTTTTAAAATGCTAATCGGCAACTATATCTGAAATGCCTATCGGCACCTATATCTGAAATGCCTATCGACACCTATATCTGAAATTCCTATCGACACCTATATCTGAAATGCCTATTGACACCTATATCTGAAATGCCTATCGACACCTATATCTGAAATGCCTATCGACACCTATATCTGAAATGCCTATCGACACCTATAACTGAAATGCCTATCGACACCTATATCTGAAATGCCTATCGACATCTATTTTTGCAAAGTCCTATCGGAAACTACATCTGAAATGCCTATCAGCACCTATATTTGAAATGCCTATCGGCAACCATATCTGAAATGCCTATCGGCACCTATTTTTAAAATGCCAATCGGCAACTATATCTGAAATGCCTATCGGCACCTATATCTGAAATGCCTATCGACACCTATATCTGAAATGCCTATCGACACCTATATCTGAAATGCCTATCGACACCTATATCTGAAATGCCTATCGACACCTGTATCTGAAATGCCTATCGACACCTATATCTGAAATGCCTATCGACACCTATATCTGTAATGCCTATCGACACCTATATCTGAAATGCCTATCGACACCTATATCTGAAATGCCTATCGACACCTATTTTTGAAATGCCTATCGGAAACTCCATCTGAAATGCCTATCAGCACCTATATTTGAAATGCCTATCGGCAACCATATCTGGAATGCCTATCGGCACCTATATTTGAAATGCCTATCGGCTTCTATATCTGAAATGCCTATCGGCACCTATTTTTAAAATGCCAATCGGCAACTATATCTGAAATGCCTATCGGCACCTATATCTGAAATGCCTATCGACACCTATATCTGAAATGCCTATCGACACCTATATCTGAAATGCCTATCGACACCTATATCTGAAATGCCTATCGACACCTATATCTGAAATGCCTATCGACACCTATATCTGAAATGCCTATCGACACCCATATCTGAAATGCCTATCGACACCTATATCTGAAATGCCTATCGACACCTTTTTTTGAAATGCCTATCGGAAACTACATCTGAAATGCCTATCAGCACCTATATTTGAAATGCCCATCGGCAACCATATCTGGAATGCCTATCGGCACCTATATTTGAAATGCCTATCGGCTTCTATATCTGAAATGCCTATCGGCACCTATTTTTAAAATGCCAATCGGCAACTATATCTGAAATGCCTATCGGCACCTATATCTGAAATGCCTATCGACACCTATATCTGAAATGCCTATCGACACCTATTTTTAAAATGCCAATCGGCAACTATATCTGAAATGCCTATCGGCACCTATATCTGAAATGCCTATCGGCAACTATATCTGAAATGCCTATCGGCACCTATATCTGAAATGCCTATCGACACCTATATCTGAAATGCCTTTTGGCACCTATATCTGAAATGCCTATCGACACCTATATCTGAAATGCCTATCGACACCTATATCTGAAATGCCTATCGACACCTATATCTGAAATGCCTATCGACACCTATATCTGAAATGCCTATCGACACCTATATCTGAAATGCCTATCGTCACCTATTTTTGAAATGCCTATCGGAAACTACATCTGAAATGCCTATCAGCACTTATATTTGAAATGCCTATCGGCAACCATATCTGGAATGCCTATCGGCACCTATATTTGAAATGCCTATCGGCTTCTATATCTGAAATGCCTATCGGCACCTATTTTTAAAATGCCAATCGGCAACTATATCTGAAATGCCTATCGGCACCTATATCTGAAATGCCTATCGACACCTATATCTGAAATGCCTATCGACACCAATATCTGAAATGCCTATCGACACCTATATCTGAAATGCCTATCGACACCTATATCTGAAATGCCTATCGACACCTATATCTGAAATGCCTATCGACACCTATTTTTGAAATGCCTATCGGAAACTACATCTGAAATGCCTATCAGCACCTATATTTGAAATGCCTATCGGCAACCATATCTAGAATGCCTATCGGCACCTATATTTGAAATGCCTATCGGCTTCTATATCTGAAATGCCTATCGGCACCTATTTTTAAAATGCCAATCGGCAACTATATCTGAAATGCCTATCGGCACCTATATCTGAAATGCCTATCGACACCTATATCTGAAGTGCCTATCGACACCTATATCTGAAATGCCTATCGACACCTATATCTGAAATGCCTATCGACACCTATATCTGAAATGCCTATTGACACCTATATCTGAAATGCCTATCGACACCTATATCTGAAATGCCTATCGACACCTATATCTGAAATGCCTATCGACACCTATATCTGAAATGCCTATCGACACCTATTTTTGAAATGCCTATCGGAAACTACATCTGAAATGCCTATCAGCACCTATATTTGAAATGCCTATCGGCAACCATATCTGGAATGCCTATCGGCACCTATATTTGAAATGCCTATCGGCTTCTATATCTGAAATGCCTATCGGCACCAATTTTTAAAATGCCAATCGGCAACTATATCTGAAATGCCTATCGGCACCTATATCTGAAATGCCTATCGACACCTATATCTGAAATGCCTATCGACACCTATATCTGAAATGCCTATCGACACCTATATCTGAAATGCCTATCGACACCTATATCTGAAATGCCTATCGACACCTATATCTGAAATGCCTATCGACACCTATATCTGAAATGCCTATCGACACCTATATCTGAAATGCCTATCGACACCTATTTTTGAAATGCCTATCGGAAACTACATCTGAAATGCCTATCAGCACCTATATTTGAAATGCCTATCGGCAACCATATCTGGAATGCCTATCGGCACCTATATTTGAAATGTCTATGGGCTTCTATATCTGAAATGCCTATCGGCACCTATTTTTAAAATGCCAATCGGTAACTATATCTGAAATGCCTATCGGCACCTATATCTGAAATGCCTATCGACACCTATATCTGAAATGCCTATCGACACCTATATCTGAAATGCCTATCGACACCTATATCTAAAAATGCCTATCGACACCTATATCTGAAATGCCTATCGACACCTATATCTGAAATGCCTATCGTCACCTATATCTGAAATGCCTATCGACACCTATATCTGAAATGCCTATCGACACATATATCTGAAATGCCTATCGACACCTATTTTTGAAATGCCTATCAGAAACTACATCTGAAATGCCTATCAGCACCTATATTTGATATGCCTATCGGCAACCATATCTGGAATGCCTATCGGCTTCTATATCTGAAATGCCTATCGGCACCTATTTTTAAAATGCCAATCGGCAACTATATCTGAAATGCCTATCGGCACCTATATCTGAAATGCCTATCGACACCTATATCTGAAATGCCTATCGACACCTATATCTGAAATGCCTATCGACACCTATATCTGAAATGCCTATCGACACCTATATCTGAAATGCCTTTAGACACCTATATCTGAAATGCCTATCGACACCTATATCTGAAATGCCTATCGACACCTATTTTTGAAATGCCTATCGGAAACTACATCTGAAATGCCTATCAGCACCTATATTTGAAATGCCTATCGGCAACCATATCTGGAATGCCTATCGGCACCTATATTTGAAATGCCTATCGGCTTCTATATCTAAAATGCCTATCGGCACCTATTTTTAAAATGCCAATCGGCAACTATATCTGAAATGCCTATCGGCACCTATATCTGAAATGCCTATCGATACCTATATCTGAAATGCCTATCGACACCTATATCTGAAATGCCTATCGACACCTATATCTGAAATGCCTATCGACACCTATATCTGAAATGGCTATCGACACCTATATCTGAAATGCCTATCGACACCTATATCTGAAATGCCTATCGACCCCTATATCTGAAATGCCTATCGACACCTATTTTTGAAATGCCTATCGGAAACTACATCTGAAATGCCTATCAGCACCTATATTTGAAATGCCTATCGGTAACCATATCTGGAATGCCTATCGGCACCTATATTTGAAATGCCTATCGGCTTCTATATCTGAAATGCCTATCGGCACCTATTTTTAAAATGCCAATCGGCAACTATATCTGAAATGCCTATCGGCACCTATATCTGAAATGCCTATCGACACTTATATCTGAAATGCCTATCGACACCTATACCTGAAATGCCTATCGACACCTATATCTGAAATGCCTATCGACACCTATATCTGAAATGCCTATCGACACCTATATCTGAAATGCCTATCGACACCTATATCTGAAATGCCTATCGACACCTATATCTGAAATGCCTATCGACACCTATATCTGAAATGCCTATCGTCACCTATATCTGAAATGCCTATCGACACCTATATGTGAAATGCCTATCGACACCTATATCTGAAATGCCTATCGACACCTATTTTTGAAATGCCTATCAGAAACTACTTCTGAAATGCCTATCAGCACCTATATTTGAAATGCCTATCGGCAACCATATCTGGAATGCCTATCGGCTTCTATATCTGAAATGCCTATCGGCACCTATTTTTAAAATGCCAATCTTCAACTATATCTGAAATGCCTATCGGCACCTATATCTGAAATGCCTATCGACACCTATATCTGAAATGCCTATCGACACCTATATCTGAAATGCCTATCGACACCTATATCTGAAATGCATATCGACACCTATATCTGAAATGCCTTTAGACACCTATATCTGAAATGCCTATCGACACCTATATCTGAAATGCCTATCGACACCTATTTTTGAAATGCCTATCGGAAACTACATCTGAAATGCCTATCAGCACCTATATTTGAAATGCCTATCGGCAACCATATCTGGAATGCCTATCGGCACCTATATTTGAAATGCCTATCGGCTTCTATATCTAAAATGCCTATCGGCACCTATTTTTAAAATGCCAATCGGCAACTATATCTGAAATGCCTATCGGCACCTATATCTGAAATGCCTATCGATACCTATATCTGAAATGCCTATCGACACCTATATCTGAAATGCCTATCGACACCTATATCTGAAATGCCTATCGACACCTATATCTGAAATGGCTATCGACACCTATATCTGAAATGCCTATCGACACCTATATCTGAAATGCCTATCGACACCTATATCTGAAATGCCTATCGACACCTATTTTTGAAATGCCTATCGGAAACTACATCTGAAATGCCTATCAGCACCTATATTTGAAATGCCTATCGGCAACCATATCTGGAATGCCTATCGGCACCTATATTTGAAATGCCTATCGGCTTCTATATCTGAAATGCCTATCGGCACCTATTTTTAAAATGCCAATCGGCAACTATATCTGAAATGCCTATCGGCACCTATATCTGAAATGCCTATCGACACTTATATCTGAAATGCCTATCGACACCTATACCTGAAATGCCTATCGACACCTATATCTGAAATGCCTATCGACACCTATATCTGAAATGCCTATCGACACCTATATCTGAAATGCCTATCGACACCTATATCTGAAATGCCTATCGACACCTATATCTGAAATGCCTATCGACACCTATATCTGAAATGCCTATCGACACCTATTTTTGAAATGCCTATCGGAAACTACATCTGAAATGCCTATCAGCACCTATATTTGAAATGCCTATCGGCAACCATATCTGGAATGCCTATCGGCACCTATATTTGAAATGCCTATCGGCTTCTATATCTGAAATGCCTATCGGCACCTATTTTTAAAATGCCAATCGGCAACTATATCTGAATTGCCTATCGGCACCTATATCTGAAATGCCTATCGACACCTATATCTGAAATGCCTATCGACACCTATATCTGAAATGCCTATCGACACCTATATCTGAAATGCCTATCGACACCTATATCTGAAATGCCTATCGACACCTATATCTGAAATGCCTATCGTCACCTATATCTGAAATGCCTATCGACACCTATATCTGAAATGCCTATCGACACCTATATCTGAAATGCCTATCGACACCTATTTTTGAAATGCCTATCAGAAACTACATCTGAAATGCCTATCAGCACCTATATTTGAAATGCCTATCGGCAACCATATCTGGAATGCCTATCGGCTTCTATATCTGAAATGCCTATCGGCACCTATTTTTAAAATGCCAATCGGCAACTATATCTGAAATGCCTATCGGCACCTATATCTGAAATGCCTATCGATACCTATATCTGAAATGCCTATCGACACCTATAACTGAAATGCCTATCGACACCTATATCTGAAATGCCTATCGACACCTATATCTGAAATGGCTATCGACACCTATATCTGAAATGCCTATCGACACCTATATCTGAAATGCCTATCGACCCCTATATCTGAAATGCCTATCGACACCTATTTTTGAAATGCCTATCGGAAACTACATCTGAAATGCCTATCAGCACCTATATTTGAAATGCCTATCGGTAAACATATCTGGAATGCCAATCGGCACCTATATTTGAAATGCCTATCGGCTTCTATATCTGAAATGCCTATCGGCACCTATTTTTAAAATGCCAATCGGCAACTATATCTGAAATGCCTATCGGCACCTATATCTGAAATGCCTATCGACACTTATATCTGAAATGCCTATCGACACCTATACCTGAAATGCCTATCGACACCTATATCTTAAATGCCTATCGACACCTATATCTGAAATGCCTATCGACACCTATATCTGAAATGCCTATCGACACCTATATCTGAAATGCCTATCGACACCTATATCTGAAATGCCTATCGACACCTATATCTGAAATGCCTATCGTCACCTATATCTGAAATGCCTATCGACACCTATATGTGAAATGCCTATCGACACCTATATCTGAAATGCCTATCGACACCTATTTTTGAAATGCCTATCAGAAACTACATCTGAAATGCCTATCAGCACCTATATTTGAAATGCCTATCGGCAACCATATCTGGAATGCCTATCGGCTTCTATATCTGAAATGCCTATCGGCACCTATTTTTAAAATGCCAATCGGCAACTATATCTGAATTGCCTATCGGCACCTATATCTGAAATGCCTATCGACACCTATATCTGAAATGCCTATCGACACCTATATCTGAAATGCCTATCGACACCTATATCTGAAATGCCTATCGACACCTATATCTGAAATGCCTTTAGACACCTATATCTGAAATGCCTATCGACACCTATATCTGAAATGCCTATCGACACCTATTTTTGAAATGCCTATCGGAAACTACATCTGAAATGCCTATCAGCACCTATATTTGAAATGCCTATCGGCAACCATATCTGGAATGCCTATCGGCACCTATATTTGAAATGCCTATCGGCTTCTATATCTAAAATGCCTATCGGCACCTATTTTTAAAATGCCAATCGGCAACTATATCTGAAATGCCTATCGGCACCTATATCTGAAATGCCTATCGATACCTATATCTGAAATGCCTATCGACACCTATATCTGAAATGCCTATCGACACCTATATCTGAAATGCCTATCGACACCTATATCTGAAATGGCTATCGACACCTATATCTGAAATGCCTATCGACACCTATATCTGAAATGCCTATCGACACCTATATCTGAAATGCCTATCGACACCTATTTTTGAAATGCCTATCGGAAACTACATCTGAAATGCCTATCAGCACCTATATTTGAAATGCCTATCGGCAACCATATCTGGAATGCCTATCGGCACCTATATTTGAAATGCCTATCGGCTTCTATATCTGAAATGCCTATCGGCACCTATTTTTAAAATGCCAATCGGCAACTATATCTGAAATGCCTTTCGGCACCTATATCTGAAATGCCTATCGACACTTATATCTGAAATGCCTATCGACACCTATACCTGAAATGCCTATCGACACCTATATCTGAAATGCCTATCGACACCTATATCTGAAATGCCTATCGACACCTATATCTGAAATGCCTATCGACACCTATATCTGAAATGCCTATCGACACCTATATCTGAAATGCCTATCGACACCTATATCTGAAATGCCTATCGACACCTATTTTTGAAATGCCTATCGGAAACTACATCTGAAATGCCTATCAGCACCTATATTTGAAATGCCTATCGGCAAGCATATCTGGAATGCCTATCGGCACCTATATTTGAAATGCCTATCGGCTTCTATATCTGAAATGCGTATCGGCACCTATTTTTAAAATGCCAATCGGCAACTATATCTGAAATGCCTATCGGCACCTATATCTGAAATGCCTATCGACACCTATATCTGAAATGCCTATCGACACCTATATCTGAAATGCCTATCGACACCTATATCTGAAAAGCTATCGACACCTATATCTGAAATGCCTATCGACACCTATATCTGAAATGCCTATCGACACCTATATCTGAAATGCCTATCGACACCTATATCTGAAATGCATATCGACACCTATTTTTGAAATGCCTATCGGAAACTACATCTGAAATGCCTATCAGCACCTATATTTGAAATGCTTATCGGCAACCATATCTGGAATGCCTATCGGCACCTATATTTGAAATGCCTATCGGCTTCTATATCTGAAATGCCTATCGGCACCTATTTTTAAAGTTCCAATCGGCAACTATATCTGAAATGCCTATCGGCACCCATATCTGAAATGCCTATCGACACCTTTATCTGAAATGCCTATCGACACCTATATCTGAAATGCCAATCGACACCTATATCTGAAATGCCTATCGACACCTATATCTGAAATGCCTATCGACACCTATATCTGAAATGCCTATCGACACCTATATCTGAAATGCCTATCGACACCTGTATCTGAAATGCCTATCGACACCTATTTTTGAAATGCCTATCGGAAACTACATCTGAAATGCCTATCAGCACCTATATTTGAAATGCTTATCGACAACCATATCTGGAATGCCTATCGGCACCTATATTTGAAATGCCCATCGGCTTCTATATCTGAAATGCCTATCGGCACCTATTTTTAAAATTCCAATCGGCAAATATATCTGAAATGCCTATCGGCACCTATATCTGAAATGCCTATCGACACCTTTATCTGAAATGCCTATCGACACCTATATCTGAAATGCCTATCGACACCTATATCTGAAATGCCTATCGACACCTATATCTGAAATACCTAACGACACCTATTTTTGAAATGCCTATCGGAAACTACATCTGAAATGCCTATCAGCACCTATATTTGAAATGCCTATCGGCAACCATATCTGGAATGCCTATCGGCACCTATATTTGAAATGCCTATCGGCTTCTACATCTGAAATGCCTATCGGCACCTATTTTTAAAATGCCAATCGGCAACTATATCTGAAATGCCTATCGACACCTATATCTGAAATGCCTATCGACACCTATATCTGAAATGCCTATCGACACCTATATCTGAAATGCCTATCGACACCTATATCTGAAATGCCTATCGACACCTATATCTGAAATGCCTATCGACACCTATATCTGAAATGCCTATCGACACCTATATCTGAAATGCCTATCGACACCTATTTTTGAAATGCCTATCGGAAACTACATCTGAAATGCCTATCAGCACCTGTATTTGAAATGCCTATCGGCAACCATATCTGGAATGCCTATTGGCACCTATATTTGAAATGCCTATCGGCTTCTATATCTGAAATGCCTATCGGCACCTATTTTGAAAATGCTAATCGGCAACTATATCTGAAATGCCTATCGGCACCTATATCTGAAATGCCTATCGACACCTATATCTGAAATTCCTATCGACACCTATATCTGAAATGCCTATCGACACCTTTATCTGAAATGCCTATCGACACCTATATCTGAAATGCCTATCGACACCTATATCTGAAATGCCTATCGACACCTATAACTTAAATGCCTATCGACACCTATATCTGAAATGCCTATCGACATCTATTTTTGAAATGCCTATCGGAAACTACATCTGAAATGCCTATCAGCACCTATATTTGAAATGCCTATCGGCAACCACATCTGGAATGCCTATCGGCACCTATATTTGAAATGCCTATCGGCTTCTATATCTGAAATGCCTATCGGCACCTATTTTTAAAATGCCAATCGGCAACTATATCTGAAATGCCTATCGGCACCTATATCTGAAATGCCTATCGACACCTATATCTGAAATGCCTATCGACACCTATATCTGAAATGCCTATCGACACCTATATCTGAAATGCCTATCGACACCTGTATCTGAAATGCCTATCGACACCTATATCTGAAATGCCTATCGACACCTATATCTGTAATGCCTATCGACACCTATATCTGAAATGCCTATCGACACCTATATCTGAAATGCCTATCGACACCTATATCTGAAATGCCTATCGACACCTATATCTGAAATGCCTATCGACACCTATATCTGAAATGCCTATCGTCACCTATATCTGAAATGCCTATCGACACCTATATCTGAAATGCCTATCGACACCTATATCTGAAATGCCTATCGACACCTATTTTTGAAATGCATATCAGAAACTACATCTGAAATGCCTATCAGCACCTATATTTGAAATGCCTATCGGCAACCATATCTGGATTGCCTATCGGCTTCTATATCTGAAATGCCTATCGGCACCTATTTTTAAAATGCCAATCGGCAACTATATCTGAAATGCCTATCGGCACCTATATCTGAAATGCCTATCGATACCTATATCTGAAATGCCTATCGACACCTATATCTGAAATGCCTATCGACACCTATATCTGAAATGCCTATCGACACCTATATCTGAAATGGCTATCGACACCTATATCTGAAATGCCTATCGACACCTATATCTGAAATGCCTATCGACCCCTATATCTGAAATGCCTATCGACACCTATTTTTGAAATGCCTATCGGAAACTACATCTGAAATGCCTATCAGCACCTATATTTGAAATGCCTATCGGTAAACATATCTGGAATGCCAATCGGCACCTATATTTGAAATGCCTATCGGCTTCTATATCTGAAATGCCTATCGGCACCTATTTTTAAAATGCCAATCGGCAACTATATCTGAAATGCCTATCGGCACCTATATCTGAAATGCCTATCGACACTTATATCTGAAATGCCTATCGACACCTATACCTGAAATGCCTATCGACACCTATATCTTAAATGCCTATCGACACCTATATCTGAAATGCCTATCGACACCTATATCTGAAATGCCTATCGACACCTATATCTGAAATGCCTATCGACACCTATATCTGAAATGCCTATCGACACCTATATCTGAAATGCCTATCGTCACCTATATCTGAAATGCCTATCGACACCTATATGTGAAATGCCTATCGACACCTATATCTGAAATGCCTATCGACACCTATTTTTGAAATGCCTATCAGAAACTACATCTGAAATGCCTATCAGCACCTATATTTGAAATGCCTATCGGCACCTATTTTTAAAATGCCAATCGGCAACTATATCTGAATTGCCTATCGGCACCTATATCTGAAATGCCTATCGACACCTATATCTGAAATGCCTATCGACACCTATATCTGAAATGCCTATCGACACCTATATCTGAAATGCCTATCGACACCTATATCTGAAATGCCTTTAGACACCTATATCTGAAATGCCTATCGACACCTATATCTGAAATGCCTATCGACACCTATTTTTGAAATGCCTATCGGAAACTACATCTGAAATGCCTATCAGCACCTATATTTGAAATGCCTATCGGCAACCATATCTGGAATGCCTATCGGCACCTATATTTGAAATGCCTATCGGCTTCTATATCTAAAATGCCTATCGGCACCTATTTTTAAAATGCCAATCGGCAACTATATCTGAAATGCCTATCGGCACCTATATCTGAAATGCCTATCGATACCTATATCTGAAATGCCTATCGACACCTATATCTGAAATGCCTATCGACACCTATATCTGAAATGCCTATCGACACCTATATCTGAAATGGCTATCGACACCTATATCTGAAATGCCTATCGACACCTATATCTGAAATGCCTATCGACACCTATATCTGAAATGCCTATCGACACCTATTTTTGAAATGCCTATCGGAAACTACATCTGAAATGCCTATCAGCACCTATATTTGAAATGCCTATCGGCAACCATATCTGGAATGCCTATCGGCACCTATATTTGAAATGCCTATCGGCTTCTATATCTGAAATGCCTATCGGCACCTATTTTTAAAATGCCAATCGGCAACTATATCTGAAATGCCTTTCGGCACCTATATCTGAAATGCCTATCGACACTTATATCTGAAATGCCTATCGACACCTATACCTGAAATGCCTATCGACACCTATATCTGAAATGCCTATCGACACCTATATCTGAAATGCCTATCGACACCTATATCTGAAATGCCTATCGACACCTATATCTGAAATGCCTATCGACACCTATATCTGAAATGCCTATCGACACCTATATCTGAAATGCCTATCGACACCTATTTTTGAAATGCCTATCGGAAACTACATCTGAAATGCCTATCAGCACCTATATTTGAAATGCCTATCGGCAACCATATCTGGAATGCCTATCGGCACCTATATTTGAAATGCCTATCGGCTTCTATATCTGAAATGCGTATCGGCACCTATTTTTAAAATGCCAATCGGCAACTATATCTGAAATGCCTATCGGCACCTATATCTGAAATGCCTATCGACACCTATATCTGAAATGCCTATCGACACCTATATCTGAAATGCCTATCGACACCTATATCTGAAAAGCTATCGACACCTATATCTGAAATGCCTATCGACACCTATATCTGAAATGCCTATCGACACCTATATCTGAAATGCCTATCGACACCTATATCTGAAATGCATATCGACACCTATTTTTGAAATGCCTATCGGAAACTACATCTGAAATGCCTATCAGCACCTATATTTGAAATGCTTATCGGCAACCATATCTGGAATGCCTATCGGCACCTATATTTGAAATGCCTATCGGCTTCTATATCTGAAATGCCTATCGGCACCTATTTTTAAAGTTCCAATCGGCAACTATATCTGAAATGCCTATCGGCACCCATATCTGAAATGCCTATCGACACCTTTATCTGAAATGCCTATCGGCACCTATTTTTAAAATGCCAATCGGCAACTATATCTGAATTGCCTATCGGCACCTATATCTGAAATGCCTATCGACACCTATATCTGAAATGCCTATCGACACCTATATCTGAAATGCCTATCGACACCTATATCTGAAATGCCTATCGACACCTATATCTGAAATGCCTATCGACACCTATATCTGAAATGCCTATCGTCACCTATATCTGAAATGCCTATCGACACCTATATGTGAAATGCCTATCGACACCTATATCTGAAATGCCTATCGACACCTATTTTTGAAATGCCTATCAGAAACTACATCTGAAATGCCTATCAGCACCTATATTTGAAATGCCTATCGGCAACCATATCTGGAATGCCTATCGGCTTCTATATCTGAAATGCCTATCGGCACCTATTTTTAAAATGCCAATCGGCAACTATATCTGAATTGCCTATCGGCACCTATATCTGAAATGCCTATCGACACCTATATCTGAAATGCCTATCGACACCTATATCTGAAATGCCTATCGACACCTATATCTGAAATGCCTATCGACACCTATATCTGAAATGCCTTTAGACACCTATATCTGAAATGCCTATCGACACCTATATCTGAAATGCCTATCGACACCTATTTTTGAAATGCCTATCGGAAACTACATCTGAAATGCCTATCAGCACCTATATTTGAAATGCCTATCGGCAACCATATCTGGAATGCCTATCGGCACCTATATTTGAAATGCCTATCGGCTTCTATATCTAAAATGCCTATCGGCACCTATTTTTAAAATGCCAATCGGCAACTATATCTGAAATGCCTATCGGCACCTATATCTGAAATGCCTATCGATACCTATATCTGAAATGCCTATCGACACCTATATCTGAAATGCCTATCGACACCTATATCTGAAATGCCTATCGACACCTATATCTGAAATGGCTATCGACACCTATATCTGAAATGCCTATCGACACCTATATCTGAAATGCCTATCGACACCTATATCTGAAATGCCTATCGACACCTATTTTTGAAATGCCTATCGGAAACTACATCTGAAATGCCTATCAGCACCTATATTTGAAATGCCTATCGGCAACCATATCTGGAATGCCTATCGGCACCTATATTTGAAATGCCTATCGGCTTCTATATCTGAAATGCCTATCGGCACCTATTTTTAAAATGCCAATCGGCAACTATATCTGAAATGCCTTTCGGCACCTATATCTGAAATGCCTATCGACACTTATATCTGAAATGCCTATCGACACCTATACCTGAAATGCCTATCGACACCTATATCTGAAATGCCTATCGACACCTATATCTGAAATGCCTATCGACACCTATATCTGAAATGCCTATCGACACCTATATCTGAAATGCCTATCGACACCTATATCTGAAATGCCTATCGACACCTATATCTGAAATGCCTATCGACACCTATTTTTGAAATGCCTATCGGAAACTACATCTGAAATGCCTATCAGCACCTATATTTGAAATGCCTATCGGCAACCATATCTGGAATGCCTATCGGCACCTATATTTGAAATGCCTATCGGCTTCTATATCTGAAATGCGTATCGGCACCTATTTTTAAAATGCCAATCGGCAACTATATCTGAAATGCCTATCGGCACCTATATCTGAAATGCCTATCGACACCTATATCTGAAATGCCTATCGACACCTATATCTGAAATGCCTATCGACACCTATATCTGAAAAGCTATCGACACCTATATCTGAAATGCCTATCGACACCTATATCTGAAATGCCTATCGACACCTATATCTGAAATGCCTATCGACACCTATATCTGAAATGCATATCGACACCTATTTTTGAAATGCCTATCGGAAACTACATCTGAAATGCCTATCAGCACCTATATTTGAAATGCTTATCGGCAACCATATCTGGAATGCCTATCGGCACCTATATTTGAAATGCCTATCGGCATCTATATCTGAAATGCCTATCGGCACCTATTTTTAAAGTTCCAATCGGCAACTATATCTGAAATGCCTATCGGCACCCATATCTGAAATGCCTATCGACACCTTTATCTGAAATGCCTATCGACACCTATATCTGAAATGCCAATCGACACCTATATCTGAAATGCCTATCGACACCTATATCTGAAATGCCTATCGACACCTATATCTGAAATGCCTATCGACACCTATATCTGAAATGCCTATCGACACCTGTATCTGAAATGCCTATCGACACCTATTTTTGAAATGCCTATCGGAAACTACATCTGAAATGCCTATCAGCACCTATATTTGAAATGCTTATCGACAACCATATCTGGAATGCCTATCGGCACCTATATTTGAAATGCCTATCGGCTTCTATATCTGAAATGCCTATCGGCACCTATTTTTAAAATTCCAATCGGCAAATATATCTGAAATGCCTATCGGCACCTATATCTGAAATGCCTATCGACACCTTTATCTGAAATGCCTATCGACACCTATATCTGAAATGCCTATCGACACCTATATCTGAAATGCCTATCGACACCTATATCTGAAATACCTAACGACACCTATTTTTGAAATGCCTATCGGAAACTACATCTGAAATGCCTATCAGCACCTATATTTGAAATGCCTATCGGCAACCATATCTGGAATGCCTATCGGCACCTATATTTGAAATGCCTATCGGCTTCTACATCTGAAATGCCTATCGGCACCTATTTTTAAAATGCCAATCGGCAACTATATCTGAAATGCCTATCGACACCTATATCTGAAATGCCTATCGACACCTATATCTGAAATGCCTATCGACACCTATATCTGAAATGCCTATCGACACCTATATCTGAAATGCCTATCGACACCTATATCTGAAATGCCTATCGACACCTATATCTGAAATGCCTATCGACACCTATATCTGAAATGCCTATCGACACCTATTTTTGAAATGCCTATCGGAAACTACATCTGAAATGCCTATCAGCACCTGTATTTGAAATGCCTATCGGCAACCATATCTGGAATGCCTATTGGCACCTATATTTGAAATGCCTATCGGCTTCTATATCTGAAATGCCTATCGGCACTTTATTTGGAAAATGCTAATCGGCAACTATATCTGAAATGCCTATCGGCACCTATATCTGAAATGCCTATCGACACCTATATCTGAAATTCCTATCGACACCTATATCTGAAATGCCTATCGACACCTTTATCTGAAATGCCTATCGACACCTATATCTGAAATGCCTATCGACACCTATATCTGAAATGCCTATCGACACCTATAACTTAAATGCCTATCGACACCTATATCTGAAATGCCTATCGACATCTATTTTTGAAATGCCTATCGGAAACTACATCTGAAATGCCTATCAGCACCTATATTTGAAATGCCTATCGGCAACCATATCTGGAATGCCTATCGGCACCTATATTTGAAATGCCTATCGGCTTCTATATCTGAAATGCCTATCGGCACCTATTTTTAAAATGCCAATCGGCAACTATATCTGAAATGCCTATCGGCACCTATATCTGAAATGCCTATCGACACCTATATCTGAAATGCCTATCGACACCTATATCTGAAATGCCTATCGACACCTATATCTGAAATGCCTATCGACACCTGTATCTGAAATGCCTATCGACACCTATATCTGAAATGCCTATCGACACCTATATCTGTAATGCCTATCGACACCTATATCTGAAATGCCTATCGACACCTATATCTGAAATGCCTATCGACACCTATATCTGAAATGCCTATCGACACCTATATCTGAAATGCCTATCGACACCTATATCTGAAATGCCTATCGTCACCTATATCTGAAATGCCTATCGACACCTATATCTGAAATGCCTATCGACACCTATATCTGAAATGCCTATCGACACCTATTTTTGAAATGCCTATCAGAAACTACATCTGAAATGCCTATCAGCACCTATATTTGAAATGCCTATCGGCAACCATATCTGGAATGCCTATCGGCTTCTATATCTGAAATGCCTATCGGCACCTATTTTTAAAATGCCAATCGGCAACTATATCTGAAATGCCTATCGGCACCTATATCTGAAATGCCTATCGATACCTATATCTGAAATGCCTATCGACACCTATATCTGAAATGCCTATCGACACCTATATCTGAAATGCCTATCGACACCTATATCTGAAATGGCTATCGACACCTATATCTGAAATGCCTATCGACACCTATATCTGAAATGCCTATCGACCCCTATATCTGAAATGCCTATCGACACCTATTTTTGAAATGCCTATCGGAAACTACATCTGAAATGCCTATCAGCACCTATATTTGAAATGCCTATCGGTAAACATATCTGGAATGCCAATCGGCACCTATATTTGAAATGCCTATCGGCTTCTATATCTGAAATGCCTATCGGCACCTATTTTTAAAATGCCAATCGGCAACTATATCTGAAATGCCTATCGGCACCTATACCTGAAATGCCTATCGACACCTATATCTTAAATGCCTATCGACACCTATATCTGAAATGCCTATCGACACCTATATCTGAAATGCCTATCGACACCTATATCTGAAATGCCTATCGACACCTATATCTGAAATGCCTATCGACACCTATAACTGAAATGCCTATCGTCACCTATATCTGAAATGCCTATCGACACCTATATGTGAAATGCCTATCGACACCTATATCTGAAATGCCTATCGACACCTATTTTTGAAATGCCTATCAGAAACTACATCTGAAATGCCTATCAGCACCTATATTTGAAATGCCTATCGGCAACCATATCTGGAATGCCTATCGGCTTCTATATCTGAAATGCCTATCGGCACCTATTTTTAAAATGCCAATCGGCAACTATATCTGAATTGCCTATCGGCACCTATATCTGAAATGCCTATCGACACCTATATCTGAAATGCCTATCGACACCTATATCTGAAATGCCTATCGACACCTATATCTGAAATGCCTATCGACACCTATATCTGAAATGCCTTTAGACACCTATATCTGAAATGCCTATCGACACCTATATCTGAAATGCCTATCGACACCTATTTTTGAAATGCCTATCGGAAACTACATCTGAAATGCCTATCAGCACCTATATTTGAAATGCCTATCGGCAACCATATCTGGAATGCCTATCGGCACCTATATTTGAAATGCCTATCGGCTTCTATATCTAAAATGCCTATCGGCACCTATTTTTAAAATGCCAATCGGCAACTATATCTGAAATGCCTATCGGCACCTATATCTGAAATGCCTATCGATACCTATATCTGAAATGCCTATCGACACCTATATCTGAAATGCCTATCGACACCTATATCTGAAATGCCTATCGACACCTATATCTGAAATGGCTATCGACACCTATATCTGAAATGCCTATCGACACCTATATCTGAAATGCCTATCGACACCTATATCTGAAATGCCTATCGACACCTATTTTTGAAATGCCTATCGGAAACTACATCTGAAATGCCTATCAGCACCTATATTTGAAATGCCTATCGGCAACCATATCTGGAATGCCTATCGGCACCTATATTTGAAATGCCTATCGGCTTCTATATCTGAAATGCCTATCGGCACCTATTTTTAAAATGCCAATCGGCAACTATATCTGAAATGCCTTTCGGCACCTATATCTGAAATGCCTATCGACACTTATATCTGAAATGCCTATCGACACCTATACCTGAAATGCCTATCGACACCTATATCTGAAATGCCTATCGACACCTATATCTGAAATGCCTATCGACACCTATATCTGAAATGCCTATCGACACCTATATCTGAAATGCCTATCGACACCTATATCTGAAATGCCTATCGACACCTATATCTGAAATGCCTATCGACACCTATTTTTGAAATGCCTATCGGAAACTACATCTGAAATGCCTATCAGCACCTATATTTGAAATGCCTATCGGCAACCATATCTGGAATGCCTATCGGCACCTATATTTGAAATGCCTATCGGCTTCTATATCTGAAATGCGTATCGGCACCTATTTTTAAAATGCCAATCGGCAACTATATCTGAAATGCCTATCGGCACCTATATCTGAAATGCCTATCGACACCTATATCTGAAATGCCTATCGACACCTATATCTGAAATGCCTATCGACACCTATATCTGAAAAGCTATCGACACCTATATCTGAAATGCCTATCGACACCTATATCTGAAATGCCTATCGACACCTATATCTGAAATGCCTATCGACACCTATATCTGAAATGCATATCGACACCTATTTTTGAAATGCCTATCGGAAACTACATCTGAAATGCCTATCAGCACCTATATTTGAAATGCTTATCGGCAACCATATCTGGAATGCCTATCGGCACCTATATTTGAAATGCCTATCGGCTTCTATATCTGAAATGCCTATCGGCACCTATTTTTAAAGTTCCAATCGGCAACTATATCTGAAATGCCTATCGGCACCCATATCTGAAATGCCTATCGACACCTTTATCTGAAATGCCTATCGGCACCTATTTTTAAAATGCCAATCGGCAACTATATCTGAATTGCCTATCGGCACCTATATCTGAAATGCCTATCGACACCTATATCTGAAATGCCTATCGACACCTATATCTGAAATGCCTATCGACACCTATATCTGAAATGCCTATCGACACCTATATCTGAAATGCCTTTAGACACCTATATCTGAAATGCCTATCGACACCTATATCTGAAATGCCTATCGACACCTATTTGTGAAATGCCTATCGGAAACTACATCTGAAATGCCTATCAGCACCTATATTTGAAATGCCTATCGGCAACCATATCTGGAATGCCTATCGGCACCTATATTTGAAATGCCTATCGGCTTCTATATCTAAAATGCCTATCGGCACCTATTTTTAAAATGCCAATCGGCAACTATATCTGAAATGCCTATCGGCACCTATATCTGAAATGCCTATCGATACCTATATCTGAAATGCCTATCGACACCTATATCTGAAATGCCTATCGACACCTATATCTGAAATGCCTATCAACACCTATATCTGAAATGGCTATCGACACCTATATCTGAAATGCCTATCGACACCTATATCTGAAATGCCTATCGACACCTATATCTGAAATGCCTATCGACACCTATTTTTGAAATGCCTATCGGAAACTACATCTGAAATGCCTATCAGCACCTATATTTGAAATGCCTATCGGCAACCATATCTGGAATGCCTATCGGCACCTATATTTGAAATGCCTATCGGCTTCTATATCTGAAATGCCTATCGGCACCTATTTTTAAAATGCCAATCGGCAACTATATCTGAAATGCCTTTCGGCACCTATATCTGAAATGCCTATCGACACTTATATCTGAAATGCCTATCGACACCTATACCTGAAATGCCTATCGACACCTATATCTGAAATGCCTATCGACACCTATATCTGAAATGCCTATCGACACCTATATCTGAAATGCCTATCGACACCTATATCTGAAATGCCTATCGACACCTATATCTGAAATGCCTATCGACACCTATATCTGAAATGCCTATCGACACCTATTTTTGAAATGCCTATCGGAAACTACATCTGAAATGCCTATCAGCACCTATATTTGAAATGCCTATCGGCAACCATATCTGGAATGCCTATCGGCACCTATATTTGAAATGCCTATCGGCTTCTATATCTGAAATGCGTATCGGCACCTATTTTTAAAATGCCAATCGGCAACTATATCTGAAATGCCTATCGGCACCTATATCTGAAATGCCTATCGACACCTATATCTGAAATGCCTATCGACACCTATATCTGAAATGCCTATCGACACCTATATCTGAAAAGCTATCGACACCTATATCTGAAATGCCTATCGACACCTATATCTGAAATGCCTATCGACACCTATATCTGAAATGCCTATCGACACCTATATCTGAAATGCATATCGACACCTATTTTTGAAATGCCTATCGGAAACTACATCTGAAATGCCTATCAGCACCTATATTTGAAATGCTTATCGGCAACCATATCTGGAATGCCTATCGGCACCTATATTTGAAATGCCTATCGGCTTCTATATCTGAAATGCCTATCGGCACCTATTTTTAAAGTTCCAATCGGCAACTATATCTGAAATGCCTATCGGCACCCATATCTGAAATGCCTATCGACACCTTTATCTGAAATGCCTATCGACACCTGTATCTGAAATGCCTATCGACACCTATTTTTGAAATGCCTATCGGAAACTACATCTGAAATGCCTATCAGCACCTATATTTGAAATGCTTATCGACAACCATATCTGGAATGCCTATCGGCACCTATATTTGAAATGCCTATCGGCTTCTATATCTGAAATGCCTATCGGCACCTATTTTTAAAATTCCAATCGGCAAATATATCTGAAATGCCTATCGGCACCCATATCTGAAATGCCTATCGACACCTATATCTGAAATGCCTATCGACACCTATATCTGAAATGCCTATCGACACCTATATCTGAAATGCCTATCGACACCTGTATCTGAAATGCCTATCGACACCTATTTTTGAAATGCCTATCGGAAACTACATCTGAAATGCCTATCAGCACCTATATTTGAAATGCTTATCGACAACCATATCTGGAATGCCTATCGGCACCTATATTTGAAATGCCTATCGGCTTCTATATCTGAAATGCCTATCGGCACCTATTTTTAAAATTCCAATCGGCAAATATATCTGAAATGCCTATCGGCACCTATATCTGAAATGCCTATCGACACCTTTATCTGAAATGCCTATCGACACCTATATCTGAAATGCCTATCGACACCTATATCTGAAATGCCTATCGACACCTATATCTGAAATACCTAACGACACCTATTTTTGAAATGCCTATCGGAAACTACATCTGAAATGCCTATCAGCACCTATATTTGAAATGCCTATCGGCAACCATATCTGGAATGCCTATCGGCACCTATATTTGAAATGCCTATCGGCTTCTACATCTGAAATGCCTATCGGCACCTATTTTTAAAATGCCAATCGGCAACTATATCTGAAATGCCTATCGACACCTATATCTGAAATGCCTATCGACACCTATATCTGAAATGCCTATCGACACCTATATCTGAAATGCCTATCGACACCTATATCTGAAATGCCTATCGACACCTATATCTGAAATGCCTATCGACACCTATATCTGAAATGCCTATCGACACCTATATCTGAAATGCCTATCGACACCTATTTTTGAAATGCCTATCGGAAACTACATCTGAAATGCCTATCAGCACCTGTATTTGAAATGCCTATCGGCAACCATATCTGGAATGCCTATTGGCACCTATATTTGAAATGCCTATCGGCTTCTATATCTGAAATGCCTATCGGCACCTATTTTGAAAATGCTAATCGGCAACTATATCTGAAATGCCTATCGGCACCTATATCTGAAATGCCTATCGACACCTATATCTGAAATTCCTATCGACACCTATATCTGAAATGCCTATCGACACCTATATCTGAAATGCCTATCGACACCTATATCTGAAATGCCTATCGACACCTATATCTGAAATGCCTATCGACACCTATAACTTAAATGCCTATCGACACCTATATCTGAAATGCCTATCGACATCTATTTTTGAAATGCCTATCGGAAACTACATCTGAAATGCCTATCAGCACCTATATTTGAAATGCCTATCGGCAACCATATCTGGAATGCCTATCGGCACCTATATTTGAAATGCCTATCGGCTTCTATATCTGAAATGCCTATCGGCACCTATTTTTAAAATGCCAATCGGCAACTATATCTGAAATGCCTATCGGCACCTATATCTGAAATGCCTATCGACACCTATATCTGAAATGCCTATCGACACCTATATCTGAAATGCCTATCGACACCTATATCTGAAATGCCTATCGACACCTGTATCTGAAATGCCTATCGACACCTATATCTGAAATGCCTATCGACACCTATATCTGTAATGCCTATCGACACCTATATCTGAAATGCCTATCGACACCTATATCTGAAATGCCTATCGACACCTATATCTGAAATGCCTATCGACACCCATATCTGAAATGCCTATCGACACCTATATCTGAAATGCCTATCGACACCTTTTTTTGAAATGCCTATCGGAAACTACATCTGAAATGCCTATCAGCACCTATATTTGATATGCCTATCGGCAACCATATCTGGAATGCCTATCGGCACCTATATTTGAAATGCCTATCGGCTTCTATATTTGAAATGCCTATCGGCACCTATTTTTAAAATGCCAATCGGCAACTATATCTGAAATGCCTATCGGCACCTATATCTGAAATGCCTATCGACACCTATATCTGAAATGCCTATCGACACCTATTTTTAAAATGCCAATCGGCAACTATATCTGAAATGCTTATCGGCACCTATATCTGAAATGCCTATCGGCAACTATATCTGAAATGCCTATCGGCACCTATATCTGAAATGCCTATCGACACCTATATCTGAAATGCCTTTTGGCACCTATATCTGAAATGCCTATCGACACCTATATCTGAAATGCCTATCGACACCTATATCTGAAATGCCTATCGACACCTATATCTGAAATGCCTATCGACACCTATATCTGAAATGCCTATCGACACCTATATCTGAAATGCCTATCGTCACCTATTTTTGAAATGCCTATCGGAAACTACATCTGAAATGCCTATCAGCACTTATATTTGAAATGCCTATCGGCAACCATATCTGGAATGCCTATCGGCACCTATATTTGAAATGCCTATCGGCTTCTATATCTGAAATGCCTATCGGCACCTATTTTTAAAATGCCAATCGGCAACTATATCTGAAATGCCTATCGGCACCTATATCTGAAATGCCTATCGACACCTATATCTGAAATGCCTATCGACACCAATATCTGAAATGCCTATCGACACCTATATCTGAAATGCCTATCGACACCTATATCTGAAATGCCTATCGACACCTATATCTGAAATGCCTATCGACACCTATTTTTGAAATGCCTATCGGAAACTACATCTGAAATGCCTATCAGCACCTATATTTGAAATGCCTATCGGCAACCATATCTGGAATGCCTATCGGCACCTATATTTGAAATGCCTATCGGCGTCTATATCTGAAATGCCTACCGGCACCTATTTTTAAAATGCCAATCGGCAACTCTATCTGAAATGCCTATCGGCACCTATATCTGAAATGCCTATCGACACCTATATCTGAAGTGCCTATCGACACCTATATCTGAAATGCCTATCGACACCTATATCTGAAATGCCTATCGACACCTATATCTGAAATGCCTATTGACACCTATATCTGAAATGCCTATCGACACCTATATCTGAAATGCCTATCGACTCCTATATCTGAAATGCCTATCGACACCTATATCTGAAATGCCTATCGACACCTATTTTTGAAATGCCTATCGGAAACTACATCTGAAATGCCTATCAGCACCTATATTTGAAATGCCTATCGGCAACCATATCTCGAATGCCTATCGGCACCTATATTTGAAATGCCTATCGGCTTCTATATCTGAAATGCCTATCGGCACCAATTTTTAAAATGCCAATCGGCAACTATATCTGAAATGCCTATCGGCACCTATATCTGAAATGCCTATCGACACCTATATCTGAAATGCCTATCGACACCTATATCTGAAATGCCTATCGACACCTATATCTGAAATGCCTATCGACACCTATATCTGAAATGCCTATCGACACCTATATCTGAAATGCCTATCGACACCTATATCTGAAATGCCTATCGACACCTATTTTTGAAATGCCTATCGGAAACTACATCTGAAATGCCTATCAGCACCTATATTTGAAATGCCTATCGGCAACCATATCTGGAATGCCTATCGGCACCTATATTTGAAATGCCTATCGGCTTCTATATCTGAAATGCCTATCGGCACCTATTTTTAAAATGCCAATCGGCAACTATATCTGAAATGCCTATCGACACCTATATCTGAAATGCCTATCGACACCTATATCTGAAATGCCTATCGACACCTATATCTGAAATGCCTATCGACACCTATATCTGAAATGCCTATCGACACCTATATCTGAAATGCCTATCGACACCTATATCTGAAATGCCTATCGACACCTATATCTGAAATGCCTATCGACACCTATTTTTGAAATGCCTATCGGAAACTACATCTGAAATGCCTATCAGCACCTCTATTTGAAATGCCTATCGGCAACCATATCTGGAATGCCTATTGGCACCTATATTTGAAATGCCTATCGGCTTCTATATCTGATGTGCCTATCGGCACCTATTTTTAAAATGCTAATCGGCAACTATATCTGAAATGCCTATCGGCACCTATATCTGAAATACCTATCGACACCTATATCTGAAATTCCTATCGACACCTATATCTGAAATGCCTATCGACACCTATATCTGAAATGCCTATCGACACCTATATCTGAAATGCCTATCGACACCTATATCTGAAATGCCTATCGACACCTATAACTGAAATGCCTATCGACACCTATATCTGAAATGCCTATCGACATCTATTTTTGAAATGCCTATCGGAAACTACATCTGAAATGCCTATCAGCACCTATATTTGAAATGCCTATCGGCAACCATATCTGGAATGCCTATCGGCACCTATATTTGAAATGCCTATCGGCTTCTATATCTGAAATGCCTATCGGCACCTATTTTTAAAATGCCAATCGGCAACTATATCTGAAATGCCTATCGGCACCTATATCTGAAATGCCTATCGACACCTATACCTGAAATGCCTATCGACACCTATATCTGAAATGCCTATCGACACCTATATCTGAAATGCCTATCGACACCTGTATCTGAAATGCCTATCGACACCTATATCTGAAATGCCTATCGACACCTATATCTGTAATGCCTATCGACACCTATATCTGAAATGCCTATCGACACCTATATCTGAAATGCCTATCGACACCTTTTTTTGAAATGCCTATCGGAAACTACATCTGAAATGCCTATCAGCACCTATATTTGAAATGCCTATCGGCAACTATATCTGGAATGCCTATCGGCATCTATATTTGAAATGCCTATCGGCTTCTATATCTGAAATGCCTATCGGCACCTATTTTTAAAATGCCAATCGGCAACTATATCTGAAATGCCTATCGGCACCTATATCTGAAATGCCTATCGACACCTATATCTGAAATGCCTATCGACACCTATTTTTAAAATGCCAATCGGCAACTATATCTGAAATGCCTATCGGCACTTATATCTGAAATGCCTATCGGCAACTATATCTGAAATGCCTATCGGCACCTATATCTGAAATGCCTATCGACACCTATATCTGAAATGCCTTTTGGCACCTATATCTGAAATGCCTATCGTCACCTATTTTTGAAATGCCTATCGGAAACTACATCTGAAATGCCTATCAGCACTTATATTTGAAATGCCTATCGGCAACCATATCTGGAATGCCTATCGGCACCTATATTTGAAATGCCTATCGGCTTCTATATCTGAAATGCCTATCGGCACCTATTTTTAAAATGCCAATCGGCAACTATATCTGAAATGCCTATCGGCACCTATATCTGAAATGCCTATTGACACCTATATCTGAAATGCCTATCGACACCAATATCTGAAATGCCTATCGACACCTATATCTGAAATGCCTATCGACACCTATATCTGAAATGCCTATCGACACCTATATCTGAAATGCCTATCGACACCTATTTTTGAAATACCTATCGGAAAATACATCTGAAATGCCTATCAGCACCTATATTTGAAATGCCTATCGGCAACCATATCTGGAATGCCTATCGGCACCTATATTTGAAATGCCTATCGGCTTCTATATCTGAAATGCCTATCGGCACCTATTTTTAAAATGCCAATCGGCAACTATATCTGAAATGCCTATCGGCACCTATATCTGAAATGCCTATCGACACCTATATCTGAAGTGCCTATCGACACCTATATCTGAAATGCCTATCGACACCTATATCTGAAATGCCTATCGACACCTATATCTGAAATGCCTATTGACACCTATATCTGAAATGCCTATCGACACCTATATCTGAAATGCCTATCGACATCTATATCTGAAATGCCTATCGACACCTATATCTGAAATGCCTATCGACACCTGTATCTGAAATGCCTATCGACATCTATATCTGAAATGCCTATCGACACCTATATCTGAAATGCCTATCGACACCTATTTTTGAACTGCCTATCGGAAACTACATCTGAAATGCCTATCAGCACCTATATTTGAAATGCCTATCGGCAACCATATCTGGAATGCCTATCGGCACCTATATTTGAAATGCCTATCGGCTTCTATATCTGAAATGCCTATCGGCACCTATTTTTAAAATGCTAATCGGCAACTATATCTGAAATGCCTATCGGCACCTATATCTGAAATGCCTATCGACACCTATATCTGAAATTCCTATCGACACCTATATCTGAAATGCCTATCGACACCTATATCTGAAATGCCTATCGACACCTATATCTGAAATGCCTATCGACACCTATATCTGAAATGCCTATCGACACCTATAACTGAAATGCCTATCGACACCTATATCTGAAATGCCTATCGACATCTATTTTTGAAATGCCTATCGGAAACTACATCTGAAATGCCTATCAGCACCTATATTTGAAATGCCTATCGGCAACCATATCTGGAATGCCTATCGGCACCTATATTTGAAATGCCTATCGGCTTCTATATCTGAAATGCCTATCGGCACCTATTTTTAAAATGCCAATCGGCAACTATATCTGAAATGCCTATCGGCACCTATATCTGAAATGCCTATCGACACCTATATCTGAAATGCCTATCGACACCTATATCTGAAATGCCTATCGACACCTATATCTGAAATGCCTATCGACACCTGTATCTGAAATGCCTATCGACACCTATATCTGAAATGCCTATCGACACCTATATCTGTAATGCCTATCGACACCTATATCTGAAATGCCTATCGACACCTATATCTGAAATGCCTATCGACACCTATTTTTGAAATGCCTATCGGAAACTCCATCTGAAATGCCTATCAGCACCTATATTTGAAATGCCTATCGGCAACCATATCTGGAATGCCTATCGGCACCTATATTTGAAATGCCTATCGGCTTCTATATCTGAAATGCCTATCGGCACCTATTTTTAAAATGCCAATCGGCAACTATATCTGAAATGCCTATCGGCACCTATATCTGAAATGCCTATCGACACCTATATCTGAAATGCCTATCGACACCTATATCTGAAATGCCTATCGACACCTATATCTGAAATGCCTATCGACACCTATATCTGAAATGCCTATCGACACCTATATCTGAAATGCCTATCGACACCCATATCTGAAATGCCTATCGACACCTATATCTGAAATGCCTATCGACACCTTTTTTTGAAATGCCTATCGGAAACTACATCTGAAATGCCTATCAGCACCTATATTTGAAATGCCTATCGGCAACCATATCTGGAATGCCTATCGGCACCTATATTTGAAATGCCTATCGGCTTCTATATCTGAAATGCCTATCGGCACCTATTTTTAAAATGCCAATCGGCAACTATATCTGAAATGCCTATCGGCACCTATATCTGAAATGCCTATCGACACCTATATCTGAAATGCCTATCGACACCTATTTTTAAAATGCCAATCGGCAACTATATCTGAAATGCCTATCGGCACCTATATCTGAAATGCCTATCGGCAACTATATCTGAAATGCCTATCGGCACCTATATCTGAAATGCCTATCGACACCTATATCTGAAATGCCTTTTGGCACCTATATCTGAAATGCCTATCGACACCTATATCTGAAATGCCTATCGACACCTATATCTGAAATGCCTATCGACACCTATATCTGAAATGCCTATCGACACCTATATCTGAAATGCCTATCGTCACCTATTTTTGAAATGCCTATCGGAAACTACATCTGAAATGCCTATCAGCACTTATATTTGAAATGCCTATCGGCAACCATATCTGGAATGCCTATCGGCACCTATATTTGAAATGCCTATCGGCTTCTATATCTGAAATGCCTATCGGCACCTATTTTTAAAATGCCAATCGGCAACTATATCTGAAATGCCTATCGGCACCTATATCTGAAATGCCTATCGACACCTATATCTGAAATGCCTATCGACACCAATATCTGAAATGCCTATCGACACCTATATCTGAAATGCCTATCGACACCTATATCTGAAATGCCTATCGACACCTATATCTGAAATGCCTATCGACACCTATTTTTGAAATGCCTATCGGAAACTACATCTGAAATGCCTATCAGCACCTATATTTGAAATGCCTATCGGCAACCATATCTGGAATGCCTATCGGCACCTATATTTGAAATGCCTATCGGCTTCTATATCTGAAATGCCTATCGGCACCTATTTTTAAAATGCCAATCGGCAACTATATCTGAAATGCCTATCGGCACCTATATCTGAAATGCCTATCTACACCTATATCTGAAGTGCCTATCGACAACTATATCTGAAATGCCTATCGACACCTATATCTGAAATGCCTACCGACACCTATATCTGAAATGCCTATTGACACCTATATCTGAAATGCCTATCGACACCTATATCTGAAATGCCTATCGACACCTATATCTGAAATGCCTATCGACACCTATATCTGAAATGCCTATCGACACCTATTTTTGAAATGCCTATCGGAAACTACATCTGAAATGCCTATCAGCACCTATATTTGAAATGCCTATCGGCAACCATATCTGGAATGCCTATCGGCACCTATATTTGAAATGCCTATCGGCTTCTATATCTGAAATGCCTATCGGCACCAATTTTTAAAATGCCAATCGGCAACTATATCTGAAATGCCTATCGGCACCTATATCTGAAATGCCTATCGACACCTATATCTGAAATGCCTATCGACACCTATATCTGAAATGCCTATCGACACCTATATCTGAAATGCCTATCGACACCTATATCTGAAATGCCTATCGACACCTATATCTGAAATGCCTATCGACACCTATATCTGAAATGCCTATCGACACCTATATCTGAAATGCCTATCGACACCTATTTTTGAAATGCCTATCGGAAACTACATCTGAAATGCCTATCAGCACCTATATTTGAAATGCCTATCGGCAACCATATCTGGAATGCCTATCGGCACATATATTTGAAATGCCTATGGGCTTCTATATCTGAAATGCCTATCGGCACCTATTTTTAAAATGCCAATCGGTAACTATATCTGAAATGCCTATCGGCACCTATATCTGAAATGCATATCGACACCTATATCTGAAATGCCTATCGACACCTATATCTGAAATGCCTATCGACACCTATATCTGAAATGCCTATCGACACCTATATCTGAAATGCCTATCGACACCTATATCTGAAATGCCTATCGTCACCTATATCTGAAATGCCTATCGACACCTATATCTGAAATGCCTATCGACACCTATATCTGAAATGCCTATCGACACCTATATCTGAAATGCCTATCGACACCTATTTTTGAAATGCCTATCAGAAACTACATCTGAAATGCCTATCAGCACCTATATTTGAAATGCCTATCGGCAACCATATCTGGAATGCCTATCAGCTTCTATATCTGAAATGCCTATCGGCACCTATTTTTAAAATGCCAATCGGCAACTATATCTGAAATGCCTATCGGCACCTATATCTGAAATGCCTATCGACACCTATATCTGAAATGCCTATCGACACCTATATCTGAAATGCCTATCGACACCTATATCTGAAATGCCTATCGACACCTATATCTGAAATGCCTTTAGACACCTATATCTGAAATGCCTATCGACACCTATATCTGAAATGCCTATCGACACCTATTTTTGAAATGCCTATCGGAAACTACATCTGAAATGCCTATCAGCACCTATATTTGAAATGCCTATCGGCAACCATATCTGGAATGCCTATCGGCACCTATATTTGAAATGCCTATCGGCTTCTATATCTAAAATGCCTATCGGCACCTATTTTTAAAATGCCAATCGGCAACTATATCTGAAATGCCTATCGGCACCTATATCTGAAATGCCTATCGATACCTATATCTGAAATGCCTATCGACACCTATATCTGAAATGCCTATCGACACCTATGTCTGAAATGCCTATCGACACCTATATCTGAAATGGCTATCGACACCTATATCTGAAATGCCTATCGACACCTATATCTGAAATGCCTATCGACACCTATATCTGAAATGCCTATCGACACCTATTTTTGAAATGCCTATCGGAAACTACATCTGAAATGCCTATCAGCACCTATATTTGAAATGCCTATCGGAAACCATATCTGGAATGCCTATCGGCACCTATATTTGAAATGCCTATCGGCTTCTATATCTGAAATGCCTATCGGCACCTATTTTTAAAATGCCAATCGGCAACTATATCTGAAATGCCTATCGGCACCTATATCTGAAATGCCTATCGACACTTATATCTGAAATGCCTATCGACACCTATATCTGAAATGCCTATCGACACCTATATCTGAAATGCCTATCGACACCTATATCTGAAATGCCTATCGACACCTATATCTGAAATGCCTATCGACACCTATATCTGAAATGCCTATCGACACCTATATCTGAAATGCCTATCGACACCTATATCTGAAATGCCTATCGACACCTATTTTTGAAATGCCTATCGGAAACTACATCTGAAATGCCTATCAGCACCTATATTTGAAATGCCTATCGGCAACCATATCTGGAATGCCTATCGGCACCTATATTTGAAATGCCTATCGGCTTCTATATCTGAAATGCCTATCGGCTTCTATATCTGAAATGCCTATCGGCACCTATTTTTAAAATGCCAATCGGCAACTATATCTGAAATGCCTATCGGCACCTATATCTGAAATGCCTATCGACACCTATATCTGAAATGCCTATCGACACCTATATCTGAAATGCCTATCGACACCTATATCTGAAAAGCTATCGACACCTATATCTGAAATGCCTATCGACACCTATATCTGAAATGCCTATCGACACCTATATCTGAAATGCCTATCGATACCTATATCTGAAATGCATATCGACACCTATTTTTGAAATGCCTATCGGAAACTACATCTGAAATGCCTATCAGCACCTATATTTGAAATGCTTATCGGCAACCATATCTGGAATGCCTATCGGCACCTATATTTGAAATGCCTATCGGCTTCTATATCTGAAATGCCTATCGGCACCTATTTTTAAAATTCCAATCGGCAACTATATCTGAAATGCCTATCGGCACCTATATCTGAAATGCCTATCGACACCTTTATCTGAAATGCCTATCGACACCTATATCTGAAATGCCTATCGACACCTATATCTGAAATGCCTATCGACACCTATATCTGAAATGCCTATCGACACCTATATCTGAAATGCCTATCGACACCTATATCTGAAATGCCTATCGACACCTGTATCTGAAATGCCTATCGACACCTATTTTTGAAATGCCTATCGGAAACTACATCTGAAATGCCTATCAGCACCTATATTTGAAATGCCTATCGGCAACCATATCTGGAATGCCTATCGGCACCTATATTTGAAATGCCTATCGGCTTCTATATCTGAAATGCCTATCGGCACCTATTTTTAAATTGCCAATCGGCAACTATATCTGAAATGCCTATCGGCACCTATATCTGAAATGCCTATCGACACCTATATCTGAAATGCCTATCGACACCTATATCTGAAATGCCTATCGACACCTATATCTGAAATGCCTATCGACACCTATATCTGAAATGCCTATCGACACCTATATCTGAAATGCCTATCGACACCTATATCTGAAATGCCTATCGACACCTATATCTGAAATACCTATCGACACCTATTTTTGAAATGCCTATCGGAAACTACATCTGAAATGCCTATCAGCACCTATATTTGAAATGCCTATCGGCAACCATATCTGGAATGCCTATCGGCACCTATATTTGAAATGCCTATCGGCTTCTATATCTGAAATGCCTATCGGCACCTATTTTTAAAATGCCAATCGGCAACTATATCTGAAATGCCTATCGACACCTATATCTGAAATGCCTATCGACACCTATATCTGAAATGCCTATCGACACCTATATCTGAAATGCCTATCGACACCTATATCTGAAATGCCTATCGACACCTATATCTGAAATGCCTATCGACACCTATATCTGAAATGCCTATCGACACCTATATCTGAAATGCCTATCGACACCTATTTTTGAAATGCCTATCGGAAACTACATCTGAAATGCCTATCAGCACCTGTATTTGAAATGCCTATCGGCAACCATATCTGGAATGCCTATTGGCACCTATATTTGAAATGCCTATCGGCTTCTATATCTGAAATGCCTATCGGCACCTATTTTTAAAATGCTTATCGGCAACTATATCTGAAATGCCTATCGGCACCTATATCTGAAATGCCTATCGACACCTATATCTGAAATTCCTATCGACACCTATATCTGAAATGCCTATCGACACCTATATCTGAAATGCCTATCGACACCTATATCTGAAATGCCTATCGACACCTATATCTGAAATGCCTATCGACACCTATAACTGAAATGCCTATCGACACCTATATCTGAAATGCCTATCGACATCTATTTTTGAAATGCCTATCGGAAACTACATCTGAAATGCCTATCAGCACCTATATTTGAAATGCCTATCGGCAACCATATCTGGAATGCCTATCGGCACCTATATTTGAAATGCCTATCGGCTTCTATATCTGAAATGCCTATCGGCACCTATTTTTAAAATGCCAATCGGCAACTATATCTGAAATGCCTATCGGCACCTATATCTGAAATGCCTATCGACACCTATATCTGAAATGCCTATCGACACCTATATCTGAAATGCCTATCGACACCTATATCTGAAATGCCTATCGACACATGTATCTGAAATGCCTATCGACACCTATATCTGAAATGCCTATCGACACCTATATCTGTAATGCCTATCGACACCTATATCTGAAATGCCTATCGACACCTATATCTGAAATGCCTATCGACACCTATTTTTGAAATGCCTATCGGAAACTCCATCTGAAATGCCTATCAGCACCTATATTTGAAATGCCTATCGGCAACCATATCTGGAATGCCTATCGGCACCTATATTTGAAATGCCTATCGGCTTCTATATCTGAAATGCCTATCGGCACCTATTTTTATAATGCCAATCGGCAACTATATCTGAAATGCCTATCGGCACCTATATCTGAAATGCCTATCGACACCTATATCTGAAATGCCTATCGACACCTATATCTGAAATGCCTATCGACACCTATATCTGAAATGCCTATCGACACCTATATCTGAAATGCCTATCGACACCTATATCTGAAATGCCTATCGACACCCATATCTGAAATGCCTATCGACACCTATATCTGAAATGCCTATCGACACCTTTTTTTGAAATGCCTATCGGAAACTACATCTGAAATGCCTATCAGCACCTATATTTGAAATGCCTATCGGCAACCATATCTGGAATGCCTATCGGCACCTATATTTGAAATGCCTATCGGCTTCTATATCTGAAATGCCTATCGGCACCTATTTTTAAAATGCCAATCGGCAACTATATCTGAAATGCCTATCGGCACCTATATCTGAAATGCCTATCGACACCTATATCTGAAATGCCTATCGACACCTATTTTTAAAATGCCAATCGGCAACTATATCTGAAATGCCTATCGGCACCTATATCTGAAATGCCTATCGGCAACTATATCTGAAATGCCTATCGGCACCTATATCTGAAATGCCTATCGACACCTATATCTGAAATGCCTTTTGGCACCTATATCTGAAATGCCTATCGACACCTATATCTGAAATGCCTATCGACACCTATATCTGAAATGCCTATCGACACCTATATCTGAAATGCCTATCGACACCTATATCTGAAATGCCTATCGACACCTATATCTGAAATGCCTATCGTCACCTATTTTTGAAATGCCTATCGGAAACTACATCTGAAATGCCTATCAGCACTTATATTTGAAATGCCTATCGGCAACCATATCTGGAATGCCTATCGGCACCTATATTTGAAATGCCTATCGGCTTCTATATCTGAAATGCCTATCGGCACCTATTTTTAAAATGCCAATCGGCAACTATATCTGAAATGCCTATCGGCACCTATATCTGAAATGCCTATCGACACCTATATCTGAAATGCCTATCGACACCAATATCTGAAATGCCTATCGACACCTATATCTGAAATGCCTATCGACACCTATATCTGAAATGCCTATCGACACCTATATCTGAAATGCCTATCGACACCTATTTTTGAAATGCCTATCGGAAACTACATCTGAAATGCCTATCAGCACCTATATTTGAAATGCCTATCGGCAACCATATCTGGAATGCCTATCGGCACCTATATTTGAAATGCCTATCGGCTTCTATATCTGAAATGCCTATCGGCACCTATTTTTAAAATGCCAATCGGCAACTATATCTGAAATGCCTATCGGCACCTATATCTGAAATGCCTATCGACACCTATATCTGAAGTGCCTATCGACACCTATATCTGAAATGCCTATCGACACCTATATCTGAAATGCCTATCGACACCTATATCTGAAATGCCTATTGACACCTATATCTGAAATGCCTATCGACACCTATATCTGAAATGCCTATCGACACCTATATCTGAAATGCCTATCGACACCTATATCTGAAATGCCTATCGACACCTATTTTTGAAATGCCTATCGGAAACTACATCTGAAATGCCTATCAGCACCTATATTTGAAATGCCTATCGGCAACCATATCTGGAATGCCTATCGGCACCTATATTTGAAATGCCTATCGGCTTCTATATCTGAAATGCCTATCGGCACCAATTTTTAAAAATGCCAATCGGCAACTATATCTGAAATGCCTATCGGCACCTATATCTGAAATGCCTATCGACACCTATATCTGAAATGCCTATCGACACCTATATCTGAAATGCCTATCGACACCTATATCTGAAATGCCTATCGACACCTATATCTGAAATGCCTATCGACACCTATATCTGAAATGCCTATCGACACCTATATCTGAAATGCCTATCGACACCTATATCTGAAATGCCTATCGACACCTATTTTTGAAATGCCTATCGGAAACTACATCTGAAATGCCTATCAGCACCTATATTTGAAATGCCTATCGGCAACCATATCTGGAATGCCTATCGGCACCTATATTTGAAATGCCTATGGGCTTCTATATCTGAAATGCCTATCGGCACCTATTTTTAAAATGCCAATCGGTAACTATATCTGAAATGCCTATCGGCACCTATATCTGAAATGCCTATCGACACCTATATCTGAAATGCCTATCGACACCTATATCTGAAATGCCTATCGACACCTATATCTGAAATGCCTATCGACACCTATATCTGAAATGCCTATCGACACCTATATCTGAAATGCCTATCGTCACCTATATCTGAAATGCCTATCGACACCTATATCTGAAATGCCTATCGACACCTATATCTGAAATGCCTATCGACACCTATTTTTGAAATGCCTATCAGAAACTACATCTGAAATGCCTATCAGCACCTATATTTGAAATGCCTATCGGCAACCATATCTGGAATGCCTATCGGCTTCTATATCTGAAATGCCTATCGGCACCTATTTTTAAAATGCCAATCGGCAACTATATCTGAAATGCCTATCGGCACCTATATCTGAAATGCCTATCGACACCTATATCTGAAATGCCTATCGACACCTATATCTGAAATGCCTATCGACACCTATATCTGAAATGCCTATCGACACCTATATCTGAAATGCCTTTAGACACCTATATCTGAAATGCCTATCGACACCTATATCTGAAATGCCTATCGACACCTATTTTTGAAATGCCTATCGGAAACTACATCTGAAATGCCTATCAGCACCTATATTTGAAATGCCTATCGGCAACCATATCTGGAATGCCTATCGGCACCTATATTTGAAATGCCTATCGGCTTCTATATCTAAAATGCCTATCGGCACCTATTTTTAAAATGCCAATCGGCAACTATATCTGAAATGCCTATCGGCACCTATATCTGAAATGCCTATCGATACCTATATCTGAAATGCCTATCGACACCTATATCTGAAATGCCTATCGACACCTATATCTGAAATGCCTATCGACACCTATATCTGAAATGGCTATCGACACCTATATCTGAAATGCCTATCGACACCTATATCTGAAATGCCTATCGTCACCTATATCTGAAATGCCTATCGACACCTATTTTTGAAATGCCTATCGGAAACTACATCTGAAATGCCTATCAGCACCTATATTTGAAATGCCTATCGGCAACCATATCTGGAATGCCTATCGGCACCTATATTTGAAATGCCTATCGGCTTCTATATCTGAAATGCCTATCGGCACCTATTTTTAAAATGCCAATCGGCAACTATATCTGAAATGCCTATCGGCACCTATATCTGAAATGCCTATCGACACCTATATCTGAAATGCCTATCGACACCTATATCTGAAATGCCTATCGACACCTATATCTGAAAAGCTATCGACACCTATATCTGAAATGCCTATCGACACCTATATCTGAAATGCCTATCGACACCTATATCTGAAATGCCTATCGACACCTATATCTGAAATGCATATCGACACCTATTTTTGAAATGCCTATCGGAAACTACATCTGAAATGCCTATCAGCACCTATATTTGAAATGCTTATCGGCAACCATATCTGGAATGCCTATCGGCACCTATATTTGAAATGCCTATCGGCTTCTATATCTGAAATGCCTATCGGCACCTATTTTTAAAATTCCAATCGGCAACTATATCTGAAATGCCTATCGGCACCTATATCTGAAATGCCTATCGACACCTTTATCTGAAATGCCTATCGACACCTATATCTGAAATGCCTATCGACACCTATATTTGAAATGCCTATCGACACCTATATCTGAAATGCCTATCGACACCTATATCTGAAATGCCTATCGACACCTATATCTGAAATGCCTATCGACACCTGTATCTGAAATGCCTATCGAGACCTATTTTTGAAATGCCTATCGGAAACTACATCTGAAATGCCTATCAGCACCTATATTTGAAATGCTTATCGGCAGCCATATCTGGAATGCCTATCGGCACCTATATTTGAAATGCCTATCGGCTTCTATATCTGAAATGCCTATCGGCACCTATTTTTAAAATTCCAATCGGCAACTATATCTGAAATGCCTATCGGCACCTATATCTGAAATGCCTATCGACACCTTTATCTGAAATGCCTATCGACACCTATATCTGAAATGCCTATCGACACCTATATCTGAAATGCCTATCGACACCTATATCTGAAATACCTATCGACACCTATTTTTGAAATGCCTATCAGAAACTACATCTGAAATGCCTATCAGCACCTATATTTGAAATGCCTATCGGCAACCATATCTGGAATGCCTATCGGCACCTATATTTGAAATGCCTATCGGCTTCTATATCTGAAATGCCTATCGGCACCTATTTTTAAAATGCCAATCGGCAACTATATCTGAAATGCCTATCGACACCTATATCTGAAATGCCTATCGACACCTATATCTGAAATGCCTATCGACACCTATATCTGAAATGCCTATCGACACCTATATCTGAAATGCCTATCGACACCTATATCTGAAATGCCTATCGACACCTATATCTGAAATGCCTATCGACACCTATATCTGAAATGCCTATCGACACCTATATCTGAAATGCCTATCGACACCTATTTTTGAAATGCCTATCGGAAACTACATCTGAAATGCCTATCAGCACCTGTATTTGAAATGCCTATCGGCAACCATATCTGGAATGCCTATTGGCACCTATATTTGAAATGCCTATCGGCTTCTATATCTGAAATGCCTATCGGCACCTATTTTTAAAATGCTAATCGGCAACTATATCTGAAATGCCTATCGGCACCTATATCTGAAATGCCTATCGACACCTATATCTGAAATTCCTATCGACACCTATATCTGAAATGCCTATTGACACCTATATCTGAAATGCCTATCGACACCTATATCTGAAATGCCTATCGACACCTATATCTGAAATGCCTATCGACACCTATAACTGAAATGCCTATCGACACCTATATCTGAAATGCCTATCGACATCTATTTTTGAAATGCCTATCGGACACTACATCTGAAATGCCTATCAGCACCTATATTTGAAATGCCTATCGGCAACCATATCTGGAATGCCTATCGGCACCTATATTTGAAATGCCTATCGGCTTCTATATCTGAAATGCCTATCGGCACCTATTTTTAAAATGCCAATCGGCAACTATATCTGAAATGCCTATCGGCACCTATATCTGAAATGCCTATCGACACCTATATCTGAAATGCCTATCGACACCTATATCTGAAATGCCTATCGACACCTATATCTGAAATGCCTATCGACACCTGTATCTGAAATGCCTATCGACACCTATATCTGAAATGCCTATCGACACCTATATCTGTAATGCCTATCGACACCTATATCTGAAATGCCTATCGACACCTATATCTGAAATGCCTATCGACACCTATTTTTGAAATGCCTATCGGAAACTCCATCTGAAATGCCTATCAGCACCTATATTTGAAATGCCTATCGGCAACCATATCTGGAATGCCTATCGGCACCTATATTTGAAATGCCTATCGGCTTCTATATCTGAAATGCCTATCGGCACCTATTTTTAAAATGCCAATCGGCAACTATATCTGAAATGCCTATCGGCACCTATATCTGAAATGCCTATCGACACCTATATCTGAAATGCCTATCGACACCTATATCTGAAATGCCTATCGACACCTATATCTGAAATGCCTATCGACACCTATATCTGAAATGCCTATCGACACCTATATCTGAAATGCCTATCGACACCCATATCTGAAATGCCTATCGACACCTATATCTGAAATGCCTATCGACACCTTTTTTTGAAATGCCTATCGGAAACTACATCTGAAATGCCTATCAGCACCTATATTTGAAATGCCTATCGGCAACCATATCTGGAATGCCTATCGGCACCTATATTTGAAATGCCTATCGGCTTCTATATCTGAAATGCCTATCGGCACCTATTTTTAAAATGCCAATCGGCAACTATATCTGAAATGCCTATCGGCACCTATATCTGAAATGCCTATCGACACCTATATCTGAAATGCCTATCGACACCTATTTTTAAAATGCCAATCGGCAACTATATCTGAAATGCCTATCGGCACCTATATCTGAAATGCCTGTCGGCAACTATATCTGAAATGCCTATCGGCACCTATATCTGAAATGCCTATCGACACCTATATCTGAAATGCCTTTTGGCACCTATATCTGAAATGCCTATCGACACCTATATCTGAAATGCCTATCGACACCTATATCTGAAATGCCTATCGACACCTATATCTGAAATGCCTATCGACACCTATATCTGAAATGCCTATCGACACCTATATCTGAAATGCCTATCGTACACCTATTTTTGAAATGCCTATCGGAAACTACATCTGAAATGCCTATCAGCACTTATATTTGAAATGCCTATCGGCAACCATATCTGGAATGCCTATCGGCACCTATATTTGAAATGCCTATCGGCTTCTATATCTGAAATGCCTATCGGCACCTATTTTTAAAATGCCAATCGGCAACTATATCTGAAATGCCTATCGGCACCTATATCTGAAATGCCTATCGACACCTATATCTGAAATGCCTATCGACACCAATATCTGAAATGCCTATCGACACCTATATCTGAAATGCCTATCGACACCTATATCTGAAATGCCTATCGACACCTATATCTGAAATGCCTATCGACACCTATTTTTGAAATGCCTATCGGAAACTACATCTGAAATGCCTATCAGCACCTATATTTGAAATGCCTATCGGCAACCATATCTAGAATGCCTATCGGCACCTATATTTGAAATGCCTATCGGCTTCTATATCTGAAATGCCTATCGGCACCTATTTTTAAAATGCCAATCGGCAACTATATCTGAAATGCCTATCGGCACCTATATCTGAAATGCCTATCGACACCTATATCTGAAGTGCCTATCGACACCTATATCTGAAATGCCTATCGACACCTATATCTGAAATGCCTATCGACACCTATATCTGAAATGCCTATTGACACCTATATCTGAAATGCCTATCGACACCTATATCTGAAATGCCTATCGACACCTATATCTGAAATGCCTATCGACACCTATATCTGAAATGCCTATCGACACCTATTTTTGAAATGCCTATCGGAAACTACATCTGAAATGCCTATCAGCACCTATATTTGAAATGCCTATCGGCAACCATATCTGGAATGCCTATCGGCACCTATAGTTGAAATGCCTATCGGCTTCTATATCTGAAATGCCTATCGGCACCAATTTTTAAAATGCCAATCGGCAACTATATCTGAAATGCCTATCGGCACCTATATCTGAAATGCCTATCGACACCTATATCTGAAATGCCTATCGACACCTATATCTGAAATGCCTATCGACACCTATATCTGAAATGCCTATCGACACCTATATCTGAAATGCCTATCGACACCTATATCTGAAATGCCTATCGACACCTATATCTGAAATGCCTATCGACACCTATATCTGAAATGCCTATCGACACCTATTTTTGAAATGCCTATCGGAAACTACATCTGAAATGCCTATCAGCACCTATATTTGAATTGCCTATCGGCAACCATATCTGGAATGCCTATCGGCACCTATATTTGAAATGCCTATGGGCTTCTATATCTGAAATGCCTATCGGCACCTATTTTTAAAATGCCAATCGGTAACTATATCTGAAATGCCTATCGGCACCTATATCTGAAATGCCTATCGACACCTATATCTGAAATGCCTATCGACACCTATATCTGAAATGCCTCTCGACACCTATATCTGAAATGCCTATCGACACCTATATCTGAAATGCCTATCGACACCTATATCTGAAATGCCTATCGTCACCTATATCTGAAATGCCTATCGACACCTATATCTGAAATGCCTATCGACACATATATCTGAAATGCCTATCGACACCTATTTTTGAAATGCCTATCAGAAACTACATCTGAAATGCCTATCAGCACCTATATTTGATATGCCTATCGGCAACCATATCTGGAATGCCTATCGGCTTCTATATCTGAAATGCCTATCGGCACCTATTTTTAAAATGCCAATCGGCAACTATATCTGAAATGCCTATCGGCACCTATATCTGAAATGCCTATCGACACCTATATCTGAAATGCCTATCGACACCTATATCTGAAATGCCTATCGACACCTATATCTGAAATGCCTATCGACACCTATATCTGAAATGCCTTTAGACACCTATATCTGAAATGCCTATCGACACCTATATCTGAAATGCCTATCGACACCTATTTTTGAAATGCCTATCGGAAACTACATCTGAAATGCCTATCAGCACCTATATTTGAAATGCCTATCGGCAACCATATCTGGAATGCCTATCGGCACCTATATTTGAAATGCCTATCGGCTTCTATATCTAAAATGCCTATCGGCACCTATTTTTAAAATGCCAATCGGCAACTATATCTGAAATGCCTATCGGCACCTATATCTGAAATGCCTATCGATACCTATATCTGAAATGCCTATCGACACCTATATCTGAAATGCCTATCGACACCTATATCTGAAATGCCTATCGACACCTATATCTGAAATGGCTATCGACACCTATATCTGAAATGCCTATCGACACCTATATCTGAAATGCCTATCGACCCCTATATCTGAAATGCCTATCGACACCTATTTTTGAAATGCCTATCGGAAACTACATCTGAAATGCCTATCAGCACCTATATTTGAAATGCCTATCGGTAACCATATCTGGAATGCCTATCGGCACCTATATTTGAAATGCCTATCGGCTTCTATATCTGAAATGCCTATCGGCACCTATTTTTAAAATGCCAATCGGCAACTATATCTGAAATGCCTATCGGCACCTATATCTGAAATGCCTATCGACACTTATATCTGAAATGCCTATCGACACCTATACCTGAAATGCCTATCGACACCTATATCTGAAATGCCTATCGACACCTATATCTGAAATGCCTATCGACACCTATATCTGAAATGCCTATCGACACCTATATCTGAAATGCCTATCGACACCTATATCTGAAATGCCTATCGACACCTATATCTGAAATGCCTATCGTCACCTATATCTGAAATGCCTATCGACACCTATATGTGAAATGCCTATCGACACCTATATCTGAAATGCCTATCGACACCTATTTTTAAATGCCTATCAGAAACTACATCTGAAATGCCTATCAGCACCTATATTTGAAATGCCTATCGGCAACCATATCTGGAATGCCTATCGGCTTCTATATCTGAAATGCCTATCGGCACCTATTTTTAAAATGCCAATCTTCAACTATATCTGAAATGCCTATCGGCACCTATATCTGAAATGCCTATCGACACCTATATCTGAAATGCCTATCGACACCTATATCTGAAATGCCTATCGACACCTATATCTGAAATGCCTATCGACACCTATATCTGAAATGCCTTTAGACACCTATATCTGAAATGCCTATCGACACCTATATCTGAAATGCCTATCGACACCTATTTTTGAAATGCCTATCGGAAACTACATCTGAAATGCCTATCAGCACCTATATTTGAAATGCCTATCGGCAACCATATCTGGAATGCCTATCGGCACCTATATTTGAAATGCCTATCGGCTTCTATATCTGAAATGCCTATCGGCACCTATTTTGAAAATGCTAATCGGCAACTATATCTGAAATGCCTATCGGCACCTATATCTGAAATGCCTATCGACACCTATATCTGAAATTCCTATCGACACCTATATCTGAAATGCCTATCGACACCTATATCTGAAATGCCTATCGACACCTATATCTGAAATGCCTATCGACACCTATATCTGAAATGCCTATCGACACCTATAACTGAAATGCCTATCGACACCTATATCTGAAATGCCTATCGACATCTATTTTTGAAATGCCTATCGGAAACTACATCTGAAATGCCTATCAGCACCTATATTTGAAATGCCTATCGGCAACCATATCTGGAATGCCTATCGGCACCTATATTTGAAATGCCTATCGGCTTCTATATCTGAAATGCCTATCGGCACCTATTTTTAAAATGCCAATCGGCAACTATATCTGAAATGCCTATCGGCACCTATATCTGAAATGCCTATCGACACCTATATCTGAAATGCCTATCGACACCTGTATCTGAAATGCCTATCGACACCTATATCTGAAATGCCTATCGACACCTATATCTGTAATGCCTATCGACACCTATATCTGAAATGCCTATCGACACCTATATCTGAAATGCCTATCGACACCTATTTTTGAAATGCCTATCGGAAACTCCATCTGAAATGCCTATCAGCACCTATATTTGAAATGCCTATCGGCAACCATATCTGGAATGCCTATCGGCACCTATATTTGAAATGCCTATCGGCTTCTATATCTGAAATGCCTATCGGCACCTATTTTTAAAATGCCAATCGGCAACTATATCTGAAATGCCTATCGGCACCTATATCTGAAATGCCTATCGACACCTATATCTGAAATGCCTATCGACACCTATATCTGAAATGCCTATCGACACCTATATCTGAAATGCCTATCGACACCTATATCTGAAATGCCTATCGACACCTATATCTGAAATGCCTATCGACACCCATATCTGAAATGCCTATCGACACCTATATCTGAAATGCCTATCGACACCTTTTTTTGAAATGCCTATCGGAAACTACATCTAAAATGCCTATCAGCACCTATATTTCAAATGCCTATCGGCAACCATATCTGGAATGCCTATCGGCACCTATATTTGAAATGCCTATCGGCTTCTATATCTGAAATGCCTATCGGCACCTATTTTTAAAATGCCAATCGGCAACTATATCTGAAATGCCTATCGGCACCTATATCTGAAATGCCTATCGACACCTATATCTGAAATGCCTATCGACACCTATTTTTAAAATGCCAATCGGCAACTATATCTGAAATGCCTATCGGCACCTATATCTGAAATGCCTATCGGCAACTATATCTGAAATGCCTATCGGCACCTATATCTGAAATGCCTATCGACACCTATATCTGAAATGCCTTTTGGCATCTATATCTGAAATGCCTATCGACACCTATATCTGAAATGCCTATCGACACCTATATCTGAAATGCCTATCGACACCTATATCTGAAATGCCTATCGACACCTATATCTGAAATGCCTATCGACACCTATATCTGAAATGCCTATCGTCACCTATTTTTGAAATGCCTATCGGAAACTACATCTGAAATGCCTATCAGCACTTATATTTGAAATGCCTATCGGCAACCATATCTGGAATGCCTATCGGCACCTATATTTGAAATGCCTATCGGCTTCTATATCTGAAATGCCTATCGGCACCTATTTTTAAAATGCCAATCGGCAACTATATCTGAAATGCCTATCGGCACCTATATCTGAAATGCCTATCGACACCTATATCTGAAATGCCTATCGACACCAATATCTGAAATGCCTATCGACACCTATATCTGAAATGCCTATCGACACCTATATCTGAAATGCCTATCGACACCTATATCTGAAATGCCTATCGACACCTATTTTTGAAATGCCTATCGGAACCTACATCTGAAATGCCTATCAGCACCTACATTTGAAATGCCTATCGGCAACCATATCTGGAATGCCTATCGGCACCTATATTTGAAATGCCTATCGGCTTCTATATCTGAAATGCCTATCGGCACCTATTTTTAAAATGCCAATCGGCAACTATATCTGAAATGCCTATCGGCACCTATATCTGAAATGCCTATCTACACCTATATCTGAAGTGCCTATCGACAACTATATCTGAAATGCCTATCGACACCTATATCTGAAATGCCTACCGACACCTATATCTGAAATGCCTATTGACACCTATATCTGAAATGCCTATCGACACCTATATCTGAAATGCCTATCGACACCTATATCTGAAATGCCTATCGACACCTATATCTGAAATGCCTATCGACACCTATTTTTGAAATGCCTATCGGAAACTACATCTGAAATGCCTATCAGCACCTATATTTGAAATGCCTATCGGCAACCATATCTGGAATGCCTATCGGCACCTATATTTGAAATGCCTATCGGCTTCTATATCTGAAATGCCTATCGGCACCAATTTTTAAAATGCCAATCGGCAACTATATCTGAAATGCCTATCGGCACCTATATCTGAAATGCCTATCGACACCTATATCTGAAATGCCTATCGACACCTATATCTGAAATGCCTATCGACACCTATATCTGAAATGCCTATCGACACCTATATCTGAAATGCCTATCGACACCTATATCTGAAATGCCTATCGACACCTATATCTGAAATGCCTATCGACACCTATATCTGAAATGCCTATCGACACCTATTTTTGAAATGCCTATCGGAAACTACATCTGAAATGCCTATCAGCACCTATATTTGAAATGCCTATCGGCAACCATATCTGGAATGCCTATCGGCACCTATATTTGAAATGCCTATGGGCTTCTATATCTGAAATGCCTATCGGCACCTATTTTTAAAATGCCAATCGGTAACTATATCTGAAATGCCTATCGGCACCTATATCTGAAATGCCTATCGACACCTATATCTGAAATGCCTATCGACACCTATATCTGAAATGCCTATCGACACCTATATCTGAAATGCCTATCGACACCTATATCTGAAATGCCTATCGACACCTATATCTGAAATGCCTATCGTCACCTATATCTGAAATGCCTATCGACACCTATATCTGAAATGCGCATCGACACCTATATCTGAAATGCTTATCGACACCTATTTTTGAAATGCCCATCAGAAACTACATCTGAAATGCCTATCAGCACCTATATTTGAAATGCCTATCGGCAACCATATCTGGAATGCCTATCGGCTTCTATATCTGAAATGCCTATCGGCACCTATTTTTAAAATGCCAATCGGCAACTATATCTGAAATGCCTATCGGCACCTATATCTGAAATGCCTATCGACACCTATATCTGAAATGCCTATCGACACCTATATCTGAAATGCCTATCGACACCTATATCTGAAATGCCTATCGACACCTATATCTGAAATGCCTTTAGACACCTATATCTGAAATGCCTATCGACATCTATATCTGAAATGCCTATCGACACCTATTTTTGAAATGCCTATCGGAAACTACATCTGAAATGCCTATCAGCACCTATATTTGAAATGCCTATCGGCAACCATATCTGGAATGCCTATCGGCACCTATATTTGAAATGCCTATCGGCTTCTATATCTAAAATGCCTATCGGCACCTATTTTTAAAATGCCAATCGGCAACTATATCTGAAATGCCTATCGGCACCTATATCTGAAATGCCTATCGATACCTATATCTGAAATGCCTATCGACACCTATATCTGAAATGCCTATCGACACCTATATCTGAAATGCCTATCGACACCTATATCTGAAATGCCTATCGACACCTATATCTGAAATGCCTATCGACACCTATTTTTGAAATGCCTATCGGAAACTACATCTGAAATGCCTATCAGCACCTATATTTGAAATGCCTATCGGCAACCATATCTGGAATGCCTATCGGCACCTATATTTGAAATGCCTATCGGCTTCTATATCTGAAATGCCTATCGGCACCTATTTTTAAAATGCCAATCGGCAACTATATCTGAAATGCCTATCGGCACCTATATCTGAAATGCCTATCGACACCTATATCTGAAATGCCTATCGGCACCTATATCTGAAATGCCTATCGACACCTATATCTGAAAAGCTATCGACACCTATATCTGAAATGCCTATCGACACCTATATCTGAAATGCCTATCGACACCTATATCTGAAATGCCTATCGACACCTATATCTGAAATGCATATCGACACCTATTTTTGAAATGCCTATCGGAAACTACATCTGAAATGCCTATCAGCACCTATATTTGAAATGCTTATCGGCAACCATATCTGGAATGCCTATCGGCACCTATATTTGAAATGCCTATCGGCTTCTATATCTGAAATGCCTATCGGCACCTATTTTTAAAATTCCAATCGGCAATTATATCTGAAATGCCTATCGGCACCTATATCTGAAATGCCTATCGACACCTTTATCTGAAATGCCTATCGACACCTATATCTGAAATGCCTATCGACACCTATATCTGAAATGCCTATCGACACCTATATCTGAAATGCCTATCGACACCTATATCTGAAATGCCTATCGACACCTATATCTGAAATGCCTATCGACACCTGTATCTGAAATGCCTATCGACACCTATTATTGAAATGCCTATCGGAAACTACATCTGAAATGCCTATCAGCACCTATATTTGAAATGCTTATCGGCAACCATATCTGGAATGCCTATCGGCACCTATATTTGAAATGCCTATCGGCTTCTATATCTGAAATGCCTATCGGCACCTATTTTTAAAATTCCAATCGGCAACTATATCTGAAATGCCTATCGGCACCTATATCTGAAATGCCTATCGACACCTTTATCTGAAATGCCTATCGACACCTATATCTGAAATGCCTATCGACACCTATATCTGAAATGCCTATCGACACCTATATGTGAAATACCTATCGACACCTATTTTTGAAATGCCTATCGGAAACTACATCTGAAATGCCTATCAGCACCTGTATTTGAAATGCCTATCGGCAACCATATCTGGAATGCCTATTGGCACCTATATTTGAAATGCCTATCGGCTTCTATATCTGAAATGCCTATCGGCACCTATTTTTAAAATGCTAATCGGCAACTATATCTGAAATGCCTATCGGCACCTATATCTGAAATGCCTATCGACACCTATATCTGAAATTCCTATCGACACCTATATCTGAAATGCCTATCGACACCTATATCTGAAATGCCTATCGACACCTATATCTGAAATGCCTATCGACACCTATATCTGAAATGCCTATCGACACCTATAACTGAAATGCCTATCGACACCTATATCTGAAATGCCTATCGACATCTATTTTTGAAATGCCTATCGGAAACTACATCTGAAATGCCTATCAGCACCTATATTTGAAATGCCTATCGGCAACTATATCTGGAATGCCTATCGGTACCTATATTTGATATGCCTATCGGCTTCTATATCTGAAATGCCTATCGGCACCTATTTTTAAAATGCCAATCGGCAACTATATCTGAAATGCCTATCGACACCTATATCTGAAATGCCTATCGACACCTATATCTGAAATGCCTATCGACACCTATATCTGAAATGCCTATCGACACCTATATCTGAAATGCCTATCGACACCTGTATCTGAAATGCCTATCGACACCTATATCTGAAATGCCTATCGACACCTATATCTGTAATGCCTATCGACACCTATATCTGAAATGCCTATCGACACCTGTATCTGAAATGCCTATCGACACCTATTTTTGAAATGCCTATCGGAAACTCCATCTGAAATGCCTATCAGCACCTATATTTGAAATGCCTATCGGCAACCATATCTGGAATGCCTATCGGCACCTATATTTGAAATGCCTATCGGCTTCTATATCTGAAATGCCTATCGGCACCTATTTTTAAAATGCCAATCGGCAACTATATCTGAAATGCCTATCGGCACCTATATCTGAAATGCCTATCGACACCTATATCTGAAATGCCTATCGACACCTATATCTGAAATGCCTATCGACACCTATATCTGAAATGCCTATCGACACCTATATCTGAAATGCCTATCGACACCTATATCTGAAATGCCTATCGACACCTATATCTGAAATGCCTATCGACACCTATATCTGAAATGCCTATCGACACCTTTTTTTGAAATGCCTATCGGAAACTACATCTGAAATGCCTATCAGCACCTATATTTGAAATGCCTATCGGCAACCATATCTGGAATGCCTATCGGCACCTATATTTGAAATGCCTATCGGCTTCTATATCTGAAATGCCAATCGGCACCTATTTTTAAAATGCCAATCGGCAACTATATCTGAAATGCCTATCGGCACCTATATCTGAAATGCCTATCGACACCTATATCTGAAATGCCTATCGACACCTATATCTGAAATGCCTATCGACACCTATATCTGAAATGCCTATCGACACCTATATCTGAAATGCCTATCGACACCTATATCTGAAATGCCTATCGACACCTATATCTGAAATGCCTATCGACACCTATATCTGAAATGCCTATCGACATCTATTTTTGAAATGCCTATCGGAAACTACATCTGAAATGCCTATCAGCACCTATATTTGAAATGCCTATCGGCAACCATATCTGGAATGCCTATCGGCACCTATATTTGAAATGCCTATCGGCTTCTATATCTGAAATGCCTACCGGCACCTATTTTTAAAATGCCAATCGGCAACTACATCTGAAATGCCTATCGGCACCTATATCTGAAATGCCTATCGACACCTATATCTGAAATGCCTATCGACACCTATATCTGAAATGCCTATCGGCACCTATATCTGAAATGCCTATCGACACCTATATCTGAAATGCCTATCGACACCTATATCTGAAATGCCTATCGACACCTATATCTGAAATGCCTATCGACACCTATATCTGAAATGCCTATCGACACCTATTTTTGAAATGCCTATCGGAAACTACATCTGAAATGCCTATCAGCACCTATATTTGAAATGCCTATCGGCAACCATATCTGGAATGCCTATCGGCACCTATATTTGAAATGCCTATCGGCTTCTATATCTGAAATGCCTATCGGCACCTATTTTTAAAATGCCAATCGGTAACTATATCTGAAATGCCTATCGGCACCTTTATCTGAAATGCCTATCGACACCTATATCTGAAATGCCTATCGATACCTATATCTGAAATGCCTATCGACACTTATATCTGAAATGCCTTTAGACACCTATATCTGAAATGCCTATCGACACCTATATCTGAAATGCCTATCGACACCTATTTTTGAAATGCCTTTAGGAAACTACATCTGAAATGCCTATCAGCACCTATATTTGAAATGCCTATCGGCAACCATATCTGGAATGCCTATCGGCACCTATATTTGAAATGCCTATCGGCTTCTATATCTGAAATGCCTATCGGCACCTATTTTTAAAATGCCAATCGGCAACTATATCTGAAATGCCTATCGGCACCTATATTTGAAATGCCTATCGACACCTATATCTGAAATGCCTATCGACACCTATATCTGAAATGCCTATCGACACCTATATCTGAAATGCCTATCGACACCTATATCTGAAATGCCTATCGACACCTATATCTGAAATGCCTATCGACACCTATATCTGAAATGCCTATCGACACCTATATCTGAAATGCCTATCGACACCTATTTTTGAAATGCCTATCGGAAACTACATCTGAAATGCCTATCAGCACCTATATTTGAAATGCCTATCGGCAACCATATCTGGAATGCCTATCGGCACCTATATTTGAAATGCCTATCGGCTTCTATATCTGAAATGCCTATCAGCACCTATTTTTAAATTGCCAATCGGCAACTATATCTGAAATGCCTATCGGCACCTATATCTGAAATGCCTATCGGCACCTATATCTGAAATGCCTGTCGACACCTATATCTGAAATGCCTATCGACACCTATATCTGAAATGCCTATCGACACCTATATCTGAAATGCCTATCGACACCTATATCTGAAATGCCTATCGACACCTATATCTGAAATGCCTATCGACACCTATATCTGAAATGCCTATCGACACCTATTTTTGAAATGCCTATCGGAAACTACATCTGAAATGCCTATCAGCACCTATATTTGAAATGCCTATCGGCAACCATATCTGTAATGCCTATCGGCACCTATATTTGAAATGCCTATCGGCTTCTATATCTGAAATGCCTATCGGCACCTATTTTTAAAATGCCAATCGGCAACTATATCTGAAATGCCTATCGGCACCTATATCTGAAATGCCTATCGACACCTATATCTGAAATGTATATCGACACCTATATCTGAAATGCCTATCGACACCTATATCTGAAATGCCTATCGACACCTATATCAGAAATGCCTATCGACACCTATATCTGAAATGCCTATCGACACCTATATCTGAAATGCCTATCGACACCTATATCTGAAATGCCTATCGACACCTATATCTGAAATGCCCATCGACACCTATATCTGAAATGCCTATCGACACCTATATCTGAAATGCCTATCGACACCTATTTTTGAAATGCCCATCGGAAACTACATCTGAAATGCCTATCAGCACCTATATTTGAAAAGCCTATCGGCAACCATATCTGGAATGCCTATCGGCACCTATATTTGAAATGCCTATCGGCTTCTATATCTGAAATGCCTATCGGCACCTATTTTTAAAATGCCAATCGGCAACTATATCTGAAATGCCTATCGACACCTATATCTGAAATGCCTATCGACACCTATATCTGAAATGCCTATCGACACCTATATCTGAAATGCCTATCGACACCTATATCTGAAATGCCTATCGACACCTATATCTGAAATGCCTATCGACACCTATATCTGAAATGCCTATCGACACTTATATCTGAAATGCCTATCGACACTTATATCTGAAATGCCTATCGACACCTATATCTGAAATGCCTATCGACACCTATATCTGAAATGCCTATCGACACCTATTTTTGAAATGCCTATCGGAAACTACATCTGAAATGCCTATCAGCACCTATATTTGAAATGCCTATCGGCAACCATATCTGGAATGCCTATCGGCAACTATATTTGAAATGCCTATCGGCTTCTATATCTGAAATGCCTATCGGCACCTATTTTTAAAATGCCAATCGGCAACTATATCTGAAATGCTTATCGGCACCTATATCTGAAATGCCTATCGACACCTATATCTGAAATGCCTATCGACACCTATATCTGAAATGCCTATCGACACCTATATCTGAAATGCCTATCGACACCTATATCTGAAATGCCTATCGACACCTATATCTGAAATGCCTATCGACACCTATATTTGAAATGCCTATCGACACCTATATCTGAAATGCCTATCGACACCTATTTTTGAAATGCCTATCGGAAACTACATCTGAAATGCCTATCAGCACCTATATTTGAAATGCCTATCGGCAACCATATCTGGAATGCCTATCGGCACCTATATTTGAAATGCCTATCGGCTTCTATATCTGAAATGCCTATCGGCACCTATTTTTAAAATGCCAATCGGTAACTATATCTGAAATGCCTATCGGCACCTATATCTGAATGCCTATCGACACCTATATCTGAAATGCCTATCGACACCTATATCTGAAATGCCTATCGACACCTATATCTGAAATGCCTATCGACACCTATATCTGAAATGCCTTTCGACACCTATTTTTTAAATGCCTATCGGAAACTACATCTGAAATGCCCATCAGCACCTATATTTGAAATGCCTATCGGCAACCATACCTGGAATGCCTATCGGCACCTATATTTGAAATGCCTATCGGCTTCTATATCTGAAATGCCTATCGGCACCTATTTTTAAAATGCCAATCGGCAACTATATCTGAAATGCCTATCGGCACCTATATCTGAAATGCCTATCGACACCTATATCTGAAATGCCTATCGACACCTATATCTGAAATGCCTATCGACACTTATATCTGAAATGCCTATCGACACCTATATCTGAAATGCCTATCGACACCTATATCTGAAATGCCTATCGACACCTATATCTGAAATGCCTATCGACACCTATATCTGAAATGCCTATCGACACCTATATCTGAAATGCCTATCGACACCTATATCTGAAATGCCTATCGACACCTATTTTTGAAATGCCTATCGGAAACTACATCTGAAATGCCTATCAGCACCTATATTTGAAATGCCTATCGGCAACCATATCTGGAATGCCTATCGGCACCTATATTTGAAATGCCTATCGGCTTCTATATCTGAAATGCCTATCGGCACATATTTTTAAATTGCCAATCGGCAACTATATCTGAAATGCCTATCGGCACCTATATCTGAAATGCCTATCGACACCTATATCTGAAATGCCTATCGACACCTATATTTGAAATGCCTATCGGCTTCTATATCTGAAATGCCTATCGGCACATATTTTTAAATTGCCAATCGGCAACTATATCTGAAATGCCTATCGGCACCTATATCTGAAATGCCTATCGACACCTATATCTGAAATGCCTATCGACACCTATATCTGAAATGCCTATCGACACCTATATCTGAAATGCCTATCGACACCTATATCTGAAATGCCTATCGACACCTATATCTGAAATGCCTATCGACACCTATATCTGAAATGCCTATCGACACCTATATCTGAAATACCTATCGACACCTATTTTTGAAATGCCTATCGGAAACTACATCTGAAATGCCTATCAGCACCTATATTTGAAATGCCTATCGGCAACCATATCTGGAATGCCTATCGGCACCTATATTTGAAATGCCTATCGGCTTCTATATCTGAAATGCCTATCGGCACCTATTTTTAAAATGCCAATCGGCAACTATATCTGAAATGCCTATCGGCACCTATATCTGAAATGCCTATCGACACCTATATCTGAAATGCCTATCGACACCTATATCTGAAATGCCTATCGACACCTATATCTGAAATGCCTATCGACACCTATATCTGAAATGCCTATCGACACCTATATCTGAAATGCCTATCGACACCTATATCTAAAATGCCTATCGACACCTATATCTGAAATGCCTATCGACACCTATTTTTGAAATGCCTATCGGAAACTACATCTGAAATGCCTATCAGCACCTATATTTGAAATGCCTATCGGCAACCATATCTGGAATGCCTATCGGCACCTATATTTGAAATGCCTATCGGCTTCTATATCTGAAATGCCTATCGGCACCTATTTTTAAAATGCCAATCGGCAACTATATCTGAAATGCCTATCGGCACCTATATCTGAAATGCCTATCGACACTTATAACTGAAATGCCTATCGACACCTATATCTGAAATGCCTATCGACACATATATCTGAAATGCCTATCGACACCTATATCTGAAATGCCTATCGACACCTATATCTGAAATGCCTATCGACACCTATATCTGAAATGCCTATCGACACCTATATCTGAAATGCCTATCGACACCTATATCTGAAATGCCTATCGATACCTATTTTTGAAATGCCTATCGGAAACTACATCTGAAATGCCTATCAGCACCTATATTTGAAATGCCTATCGGCAACCATATCTGGAATGCCTATCGGCACCTATATTTGAAATGCCTATCGGCACCTATATCTGAAATGCCTATCGACACTTATATCTGAAATGCCTATCGACACCTATATCTGAAATGCCTATCGACACATATATCTGAAATGCCTATCGACACCTATATCTGAAATGCCTATCGACACCTATATCTGAAATGCCTATCGACACCTATATCTGAAATGCCTATCGACACCTATATCTGAAATGCCTATCGACACCTATATCTGAAATGCCTATCGACACCTATTTTTGAAATGCCTATCGGAAACTACATCTGAAATGCCTATCAGCACCTGTATTTGAAATGCCTATCGGCAACCATATCTGGAATGCCTATTGGCTCCTATATTTGAAATGCCTATCGGCTTCTATATCTGAAATGCCTATCGGCACCTATTTTTAAAATGCCAATCGGCAACTATATCTGAAATGCCTATCGGCACCTATATCTGAAATGCCTATCGACACCTATATCTGAAATGCCTATCGACACCTATATCTGAAATGCCTATCGACACCTATATCTGAAATGTCTATCGACACCTGTATCTGAAATGCCTATCGACACCTATATCTGAAATGCCTATCGACACCTATATCTGTAATGCCTATCGACACCTATATCTGAAATGCCTATCGACACCTATATCTGAAATGCCTATCGACACCTATTTTTGAAATGCCTATCGGAAACTACATCTGAAATGCCTATCAGCACCTATATTTGAAATGCCTATCGGCAACCATATCTGGAATGCCTATCGGCACCTATATTTGAAATGCCTATCGGCTTCTATATCTGAAATGCCTATCGGCACCTATTTTTAAAATGCCAATCGGCAACTATATCTGAAATGCCTATCGGCACCTATATCTGAAATGCCTATCGACACCTATATCTGAAATGCCTATCGACACCTATATCTGAAATGCCTATCGACACCTATATCTGAAATGCCTATCGACACCTATATCTGAAATGCCTATCGACACCTATTTTTGAAATGCCTATCGGAAACTACATCTGAAATGCCTATCAGCACCTATATTTGAAATGCCTATCGGCAACCATATCTGGAATGCCTATCGGCACCTATATTTGAAATGCCTATCGGCTTCTATATCTGAAATGCCTATCAGCACCTATTTTTAAATTGCCAATCGGCAACTATATCTGAAATGCCTATCGGCACCTATATCTGAAATGCCTATCGGCACCTATATCTGAAATGCCTGTCGACACCTATATCTGAAATGCCTATCGACACATATATCTGAAATGCCTATCGACACCTATATCTGAAATGCCTATCGACACCTATATCTGAAATGCCTATCGACACCTATATCTGAAATGCCTATCGACACCTATATCTGAAATGCCTATCGACACCTATATCTGAAATGCCTATCGACACCTATTTTTGAAATGCCTATCGGAAACTACATCTGAAATGCCTATCAGCACCTATATTTGAAATGCCTATCGGCAACCATATCTGTAATGCCTATCGGCACCTATATTTGAAATGCCTATCGGCTTCTATATCTGAAATGCCTATCGGCACCTATTTTTAAAATGCCAATCGGCAACTATATCTGAAATGCCTATCGGCACCTATATCTGAAATGCCTATCGACACCTATATCTGAAATGTATATCGACACCTATATCTGAAATGCCTATCGACACCTATATCTGAAATGCCTATCGACACCTATATCAGAAATGCCTATCGACACCTATATCTGAAATGCCTATCGACACCTATATCTGAAATGCCTATCGACACCTATATCTGAAATGCCTATCGACACCTATATCTGAAATGCCCATCGACACCTATATCTGAAATGCCTATCGACACCTATATCTGAAATGCCTATCGACACCTATTTTTGAAATGCCCATCGGAAACTACATCTGAAATGCCTATCAGCACCTATATTTGAAAAGCCTATCGGCAACCATATCTGGAATGCCTATCGGCACCTATATTTGAAATGCCTATCGGCTTCTATATCTGAAATGCCTATCGGCACCTATTTTTAAAATGCCAATCGGCAACTATAACTGAAATGCCTATCGACACCTATATCTGAAATGCCTATCGACACCTATATCTGAAATGCCTATCGACACCTATATCTGAAATGCCTATCGACACCTATATCTGAAATGCCTATCGACACCTATATCTGAAATGCCTATCGACACCTATATCTGAAATGCCTATCGACACTTATATCTGAAATGCCTATCGACACTTATATCTGAAATGCCTATCGACACCTATATCTGAAATGCCTATCGACACCTATATCTGAAATGCCTATCGACACCTATTTTTGAAATGCCAATCGGAAACTACATCTGAAATGCCTATCAGCACCTATATTTGAAATGCCTATCGGCAACCATATCTGGAATGCCTATCGGCAACTATATTTGAAATGCCTATCGTCTTCTATATCTGAAATGCCTATCGGCACCTATTTTTAAAATGCCAATCGGCAACTATATCTGAAATGCTTATCGGCACCTATATCTGAAATGCCTATCGACACCTATATCTGAAATGCCTATCGACACCTATATCTGAAATGCCTATCGACACCTATATCTGAAATGCCTATCGACACCTATATCTGAAATGCCTATCGACACCTATATCTGAAATGCCTATCGACACCTATATCTGAAATGCCTATCGACACCTATATCTGAAATGCCTTTCGACACCTATTTTTTAAATGCCTATCGGAAACTACATCTGAAATGCCCATCAGCACCTATATTTGAAATGCCTATCGGCAACCATACCTGGAATGCCTATTGGCACCTATATTTGAAATGCCTATCGGCTTCTATATCTGAAATGCCTATCGGCACCTATTTTTAAAATGCCAATCGGCAACTATATCTGAAATGCCTATCGGCAACTATATCTGAAATGCCTATCGACACCTATATCTGAAATGCCTATCGACACCTATATCTGAAATGCCTATCGACACTTATATCTGAAATGCCTATCGACACCTATATCTGAAATGCCTATCGACACCTATATCTGAAATGCCTATCGACACCTATATCTGAAATGCCTATCGACACCTATATCTGAAATGCCTATCGACACCTATATCTGAAATGCCTATCGACACCTATATCTGAAATGCCTATCGACACCTATATCTGAAATGCCTATCGACACCTATATCTGAAATGCCTATCAACACCTATTTTTGAAATGCCTATCGGAAACTACATCTGAAATGCCTATCAGCACCTATATTTGAAATGCCTATCGGCAACCATATCTGGAATGCCTATCGGCACCTATATTTGAAATGCCTATCGGCTTCTATATCTGAAATGCCTATCGGCACCTATTTTTAAAATGCCAATCGGCAACTATATCTGAAATGCTTATCGGCACCTATATCTGAAATGCCTATCGACACCTATATCTGAAATGCCTATCGACACCTATATCTGAAATGCCTATCGACACCTATATCTGAAATGCCTATCGACACCTATATCTGAAATGCCTATCGACACCTATATCTGAAATGCCTATCGACACCTATATCTGAAATGCCTATCGACACCTATATCTGAAATGCCTATCGACACCTATTTTTGAAATGCCTATCGGAAACTACATCTGAAATGCCTATCAGCACCTATATTTGAAATGCCTATCGGCATCCATATCTGGAATGCCTATCGGCACCTATATTTGAAATGCCTATCGGCTTCTATATCTGAAATGCCTATCGGCACATATTTTTAAATTGCCAATCGGCAACTATATCTGAAATGCCTATCGGCACCTATATCTGAAATGCCTATCGACACCTATATCTGAAATGCCTATCGACACCTATATCTGAAATGCCTATCGACACCTATATCTGAAATGCCTATCGACACCTATATCTGAAATGCCTATCGACACCTATATCTGAAATGCCTATCGACACCTATATCTGAAATGCCTATCGACACCTATATCTGAAATACCTATCGACACCTATTTTTGAAATGCCTATCGGAAACTACATCTGAAATGCCTATCGACACCTATATCTGAAATGCCTATCGACACCTATATCTGAAATGCCTATCGACACCTATATCTGAAATGCCTATCGACACCTATATCTGAAATGCCTATCGACACCTATATCTGAAATGCCTATCGACACCTATATCTGAAATGCCTATCGACACCTATATCTGAAATACCTATCGACACCTATTTTTGAAATGCCTATCGGAAACTACATCTGAAATGCCTATCAGCACCTATATTTGAAATGCCTATCGGCAACCATATCTGGAATGCCTATCGGCACCTATATTTGAAATGCCTATCGGCTTCTATATCTGAAATGCCTATCGGCACCTATTTTTAAAATGCCAATCGGCAACTATATCTGAAATGCCTATCGGCACCTATATCTGAAATGCCTATCGACACCTATATCTGAAATGCCTATCGACACCTATATCTGAAATGCCTATCGACACCTATATCTGAAATGCCTATCGACACCTATATCTGAAATGCCTATCGACACCTATATCTGAAATGCCTATCGACACCTATATCTGAAATGCCTATCGACACCTATTTTTGAAATGCCTATCGGAAACTACATTTGAAATGCCTATCAGCACCTATATTTGAAATGCCTATCGGCAACCATATCTGGAATGCCTATCGGCACCTATATTTGAAATGCCTATCGGCTTCTATATCTGAAATGCCTATCGGCACCTATTTTTAAAATGCCAATCGGTAACTATATCTGAAATGCCTATCGGCACCTTTATCTGAAATGCCTATCGACACCTATATCTGAAATGCCTATCGATACCTATATCTGAAATGCCTATCGACACTTATATCTGAAATGCCTTTAGACACCTATATCTGAAATGCCTATCGACACCTATATCTGAAATGCCTATCGACACCTATTTTTGAAATGCCTTTAGGAAACTACATCTGAAATGCCTATCAGCACCTATATTTGAAATGCCTATCGGCAACCATATCTGGAATGCCTATCGGCACCTATATTTGAAATGCCTATCGGCTTCTATATCTGAAATGCCTATCGGCACCTATTTTTAAAATGCCAATCGGCAACTATATCTGAAATGCCTATCGGCACCTATATCTGAAATGCCTATCGACACCTATATCTGAAATGCCTATCGACACCTATATCTGAAATGCCTATCGACACCTATATCTGAAATGCCTATCGACACCTATATCTGAAATGCCTATCGACACCTATATCTGAAATGCCTATCGACACCTATATCTGAAATGCCTATCGACACCTATATCTGAAATGCCTATCGACACCTATTTTTGAAATGCCTATCGGAAACTACATCTGAAATGCCTATCAGCACCTATATTTGAAATGCCTATCGGCAACCATATCTGGAATGCCTATCGGCACCTATATTTGAAATGCCTATCGGCTTCTATATCTGAAATGCCTATCAGCACCTATTTTTAAATTGCCAATCGGCAACTATATCTGAAATGCCTATCGGCACCTATATCTGAAATGCCTATCGGCACCTATATCTGAAATGCCTGTCGACACCTATATCTGAAATGCCTATCGACACCTATATCTGAAATGCCTATCGACACCTATATCTGAAATGCCTATCGACACCTATATCTGAAATGCCTATCGACACCTATATCTGAAATGCCTATCGACACCTATATCTGAAATGCCTATCGACACCTATATCTGAAATGCCTATCGACACCTATTTTTGAAATGCCTATCGGAAACTACATCTGAAATGCCTATCAGCACCTATATTTGAAATGCCTATCGGCAACCATATCTGTAATGCCTATCGGCACCTATATTTGAAATGCCTATCGGCTTCTATATCTGAAATGCCTATCGGCACCTATTTTTAAAATGCCAATCGGCAACTATATCTGAAATGCCTATCGGCACCTATATCTGAAATGCCTATCGACACCTATATCTGAAATGTATATCGACACCTATATCTGAAATGCCTATCGACACCTATATCTGAAATGCCTATCGACACCTATATCAGAAATGCCTATCGACACCTATATCTGAAATGCCTATCGACACCTATATCTGAAATGCCTATCGACACCTATATCTGAAATGCCTATCGACACCTATATCTGAAATGCCCATCGACACCTATATCTGAAATGCCTATCGACACCTATATCTGAAATGCCTATCGACACCTATTTTTGAAATGCCCATCGGAAACTACATCTGAAATGCCTATCAGCACCTATATTTGAAAAGCCTATCGGCAACCATATCTGGAATGCCTATCGGCACGTATATTTGAAATGCCTATCGGCTTCTATATCTGAAATGCCTATCGGCACCTATTTTTAAAATGCCAATCGGCAACTATATCTGAAATGCCTATCGACACCTATATCTGAAATGCCTATCGACACCTATATCTGAAATGCCTATCGACACCTATATCTGAAATGCCTATCGACACCTATATCTGAAATGCCTATCGACACCTATATCTGAAATGCCTATCGACACCTATATCTGAAATGCCTATCGACACTTATATCTGAAATGCCTATCGACACTTATATCTGAAATGCCTATCGACACCTATATCTGAAATGCCTATCGACACCTATATCTGAAATGCCTATCGACACCTATTTTTGAAATGCCTATCGGAAACTACATCTGAAATGCCTATCAGCACCTATATTTGAAATGCCTATCGGCAACCATATCTGGAATGCCTATCGGCAACTATATTTGAAATGCCTATCGGCTTCTATATCTGAAATGCCTATCGGCACCTATTTTTAAAATGCCAATCGGCAACTATATCTGAAATGCTTATCGGCACCTATATCTGAAATGCCTATCGACACCTATATCTGAAATGCCTATCGACACCTATATCTGAAATGCCTATCGACACCTATATCTGAAATGCCTATCGACACCTATATCTGAAATGCCTATCGACACCTATATCTGAAATGCCTATCGACACCTATATCTGAAATGCCTATCGACACCTATATCTGAAATGCCTATCGACACCTATTTTTGAAATGCCTATCGGAAACTACATCTGAAATGCCTATCAGCACCTATATTTGAAATGCCTATCGGCAACCATATCTGGAATGCCTATCGGCACCTATATTTGAAATGCCTATCGGCTTCTATATCTGAAATGCCTATCGGCACCTATTTTTAAAATGCCAATCGGTAACTATATCTGAAATGCCTATCTGCACCTATATCTGAAATGCCTATCGACACCTATATCTGAAATGCCTATCGACACCTATATCTGAAATGCCTATCGACACCTATATCTGAAATGCCTATCGACACCTATATCTGAAATGCCTTTCGACACCTATTTTTTAAATGCCTATCGGAAACTACATCTGAAATGCCCATCAGCACCTATATTTGAAATGCCTATCGGCAACCATACCTGGAATGCCTATCGGCACCTATATTTGAAATGCCTATCGGCTTCTATATCTGAAATGCCTATCGGCACCTATTTTTAAAATGCCAATCGGCAACTATATCTGAAATGCCTATCGGCACCTATATCTGAAATGCCTATCGACACCTATATCTGAAATGCCTATCGACACCTATATCTGAAATGCCTATCGACACTTATATCTGAAATGCCTATCGACACCTATATCTGAAATGCCTATCGACACCTATATCTGAAATGCCTATCGACACCTATATCTGAAATGCCTATCGACACCTATATCTGAAATGCCTATCGACACCTATATCTGAAATGCCTATCGACACCTATATCTGAAATGCCTATCGACACCTATTTTTGAAATGCCTATCGGAAACTACATCTGAAATGCCTATCAGCACCTATATTTGAAATGCCTATCGGCAACCATATCTGGAATGCCTATCGGCACCTATATTTGAAATGCCTATCGGCTTCTATATCTGAAATGCCTATCGGCACATATTTTTAAATTGCCAATCGGCAACTATATCTGAAATGCCTATCGGCACCTATATCTGAAATGCCTATCGACACCTATATCTGAAATGCCTATCGACACCTATATCTGAAATGCCTATCGACACCTATATCTGAAATGCCTATCGACACCTATATCTGAAATGCCTATCGACACCTATATCTGAAATGCCTATCGACACCTATATCTAAAATGCCTATCGACACCTATATCTGAAATGCCTATCGACACCTATTTTTGAAATGCCTATCGGAAACTACATCTGAAATGCCTATCAGCACCTATATTTGAAATGCCTATCGGCAACCATATCTGGAATGCCTATCGGCACCTATATTTGAAATGCCTATCGGCTTCTATATCTGAAATGCCTATCGGCACCTATTTTTAAAATGCCAATCGGCAACTATATCTGAAATGCCTATCGGCACCTATATCTGAAATGCCTATCGACACTTATATCTGAAATGCCTATCGACACCTATATCTGAAATGCCTATCGACACATATATCTGAAATGCCTATCGACACCTATATCTGAAATGCCTATCGACACCTATATCTGAAATGCCTATCGACACCTATATCTGAAATGCCTATCGACACCTATATCTGAAATGCCTATCGACACCTATATCTGAAATGCCTATCGATACCTATTTTTGAAATGCCTATCGGAAACTACATCTGAAATGCCTATCAGCACCTATATTTGAAATGCCTATCGGCAACCATATCTGGAATGCCTATCGGCACCTATATTTGAAATGCCTATCGGCACCTATATCTGAAATGCCTATCGACACTTATATCTGAAATGCCTATCGACACCTATATCTGAAATGCCTATCGACACATATATCTGAAATGCCTATCGACACCTATATCTGAAATGCCTATCGACACCTATATCTGAAATGCCTATCGACACCTATATCTGAAATGCCTATCGACACCTATATCTGAAATGCCTATCGACACCTATATCTGAAATGCCTATCGACACCTATTTTTGAAATGCCTATCGGAAACTACATCTGAAATGCCTATCAGCACCTGTATTTGAAATGCCTATCGGCAACCATATCTGGAATGCCTATTGGCTCCTATATTTGAAATGCCTATCGGCTTCTATATCTGAAATGCCTATCGGCACCTATTTTTAAAATGCCAATCGGCAACTATATCTGAAATGCCTATCGGCACCTATATCTGAAATGCCTATCGACACCTATATCTGAAATGCCTATCGACACCTATATCTGAAATGCCTATCGACACCTATATCTGAAATGTCTATCGACACCTGTATCTGAAATGCCTATCGACACCTATATCTGAAATGCCTATCGACACCTATATCTGTAATGCCTATCGACACCTATATCTGAAATGCCTATCGACACCTATATCTGAAATGCCTATCGACACCTATTTTTGAAATGCCTATCGGAAACTACATCTGAAATGCCTATCAGCACCTATATTTGAAATGCCTATCGGCAACCATATCTGGAATGCCTATCGGCACCTATATTTGAAATGCCTATCGGCTTCTATATCTGAAATGCCTATCGGCACCTATTTTTAAAATGCCAATCGGCAACTATATCTGAAATGCCTATCGGCACCTATATCTGAAATGCCTATCGACACCTATATCTGAAATGCCTATCGACACCTATATCTGAAATGCCTATCGACACCTATATCTGAAATGCCTATCGACACCTATATCTGAAATGCCTATCGACACCTATTTTTGAAATGCCTATCGGAAACTACATCTGAAATGCCTATCAGCACCTATATTTGAAATGCCTATCGGCAACCATATCTGGAATGCCTATCGGCACCTATATTTGAAATGCCTATCGGCTTCTATATCTGAAATGCCTATCAGCACCTATTTTTAAATTGCCAATCGGCAACTATATCTGAAATGCCTATCGGCACCTATATCTGAAATGCCTATCGGCACCTATATCTGAAATGCCTGTCGACACCTATATCTGAAATGCCTATCGACACATATATCTGAAATGCCTATCGACACCTATATCTGAAATGCCTATCGACACCTATATCTGAAATGCCTATCGACACCTATATCTGAAATGCCTATCGACACCTATATCTGAAATGCCTATCGACACCTATATCTGAAATGCCTATCGACACCTATTTTTGAAATGCCTATCGGAAACTACATCTGAAATGCCTATCAGCACCTATATTTGAAATGCCTATCGGCAACCATATCTGTAATGCCTATCGGCACCTATATTTGAAATGCCTATCGGCTTCTATATCTGAAATGCCTATCGGCACCTATTTTTAAAATGCCAATCGGCAACTATATCTGAAATGCCTATCGGCACCTATATCTGAAATGCCTATCGACACCTATATCTGAAATGTATATCGACACCTATATCTGAAATGCCTATCGACACCTATATCTGAAATGCCTATCGACACCTATATCAGAAATGCCTATCGACACCTATATCTGAAATGCCTATCGACACCTATATCTGAAATGCCTATCGACACCTATATCTGAAATGCCTATCGACACCTATTTCTGAAATGCCCATCGACACCTATATCTGAAATGCCTATCGACACCTATATCTGAAATGCCTATCGACACCTATTTTTGAAATGCCCATCGGAAACTACATCTGAAATGCCTATCAGCACCTATATTTGAAAAGCCTATCGGCAACCATATCTGGAATGCCTATCGGCACCTATATTTGAAATGCCTATCGGCTTCTATATCTGAAATGCCTATCGGCACCTATTTTTAAAATGCCAATCGGCAACTATAACTGAAATGCCTATCGACACCTATTTCTGAAATGCCTATCGACACCTATATCTGAAATGCCTATCGACACCTATATCTGAAATGCCTATCGACACCTATATCTGAAATGCCTATCGACACCTATATCTGAAATGCCTATCGACACCTATATCTGAAATGCCTATCGACACTTATATCTGAAATGCCTATCGACACTTATATCTGAAATGCCTATCGACACCTATATCTGAAATGCCTATCGACACCTATATCTGAAATGCCTATCGACACCTATTTTTGAAATGCCTATCGGAAACTACATCTGAAATGCCTATCAGCACCTATATTTGAAATGCCTATCGGCAACCATATCTGGAATGCCTATCGGCAACTATATTTGAAATGCCTATCGGCTTCTATATCTGAAATGCCTATCGGCACCTATTTTTAAAATGCCAATCGGCAACTATATCTGAAATGCTTATCGGCACCTATATCTGAAATGCCTATCGACACCTATATCTGAAATGCCTATCGACACCTATATCTGAAATGCCTATCGACACCTATATCTGAAATGCCTATCGACACCTATATCTGAAATGCCTATCGACACCTATATCTGAAATGCCTATCGACACCTATATCTGAAATGCCTATCGACACCTATATCTGAAATGCCTTTCGACACCTATTTTTTAAATGCCTATCGGAAACTACATCTGAAATGCCCATCAGCACCTATATTTGAAATGCCTATCGGCAACCATACCTGGAATGCCTATCGGCACCTATATTTGAAATGCCTATCGGCTTCTATATCTGAAATGCCTATCGGCACCTATTTTTAAAATGCCAATCGGCAACTATATCTGAAATGCCTATCGGCAACTATATCTGAAATGCCTATCGACACCTATATCTGAAATGCCTATCGACACCTATATCTGAAATGCCTATCGACACTTATATCTGAAATGCCTATCGACACCTATATCTGAAATGCCTATCGACACCTATATCTGAAATGCCTATCGACACCTATATCTGAAATGCCTATCGACACCTATATCTGAAATGCCTATCGACACCTATATCTGAAATGCCTATCGACACCTATATCTGAAATGCCTATCGACACCTATATCTGAAATGCCTATCGACACCTATTTTTGAAATGCCTATCGGAAACTACATCTGAAATGCCTATCAGCACCTATATTTGAAATGCCTATCGGCATCCATATCTGGAATGCCTATCGGCACCTATATTTGAAATGCCTATCGGCTTCTATATCTGAAATGCCTATCGGCACATATTTTTAAATTGCCAATCGGCAACTATATCTGAAATGCCTATCGGCACCTATATCTGAAATGCCTATCGACACCTATATCTGAAATGCCTATCGACACCTATATCTGAAATGCCTATCGACACCTATATCTGAAATGCCTATCGACACCTATATCTGAAATGCCTATCGACACCTATATCTGAAATGCCTATCGACACCTATATCTGAAATGCCTATCGACACCTATATCTGAAATACCTATCGACACCTATTTTTGAAATGCCTATCGGAAACTACATCTGAAATGCCTATCGACACCTATATCTGAAATGCCTATCGACACCTATATCTGAAATGCCTATCGACACCTATATCTGAAATGCCTATCGACACCTATATCTGAAATGCCTATCGACACCTATATCTGAAATGCCTATCGACACCTATATCTGAAATGCCTATCGACACCTATATCTGAAATACCTATCGACACCTATTTTTGAAATGCCTATCGGAAACTACATCTGAAATGCCTATCAGCACCTATATTTGAAATGCCTATCGGCAACCATATCTGGAATGCCTATCGGCACCTATATTTGAAATGCCTATCGGCTTCTATATCTGAAATGCCTATCGGCACCTATTTTTAAAATGCCAATCGGCAACTATATCTGAAATGCCTATCGGCACCTATATCTGAAATGCCTATCGACACCTATATCTGAAATGCCTATCGACACCTATATCTGAAATGCCTATCGACACCTATATCTGAAATGCCTATCGACACCTATATCTGAAATGCCTATCGACACCTATATCTGAAATGCCTATCGACACCTATATCTGAAATGCCTATCGACACCTATATCTGAAATGCCTATCGACACCTATTTTTGAAATGCCTATCGGAAACTACATCTGAAATGCCTATCAGCACCTATATTTGAAATGCCTATCGGCAACCATATCTGGAATGCCTATCGGCACCTATCTTTGAAATGCCTATCGGCTTCTATATCTGAAATGCCTATCGGCACCTATTTTTAAAATGCCAATCGGCAACTATATCTGAAATGCCTATCGGCACCTATATCTGAAATGCCTATCGACACTTATATCTGAAATGCCTATCGACACCTATATCTGAAATGCCTATCGACACATATATCTGAAATGCCTATCGACACCTATATCTGAAATGCCTATCGACCCCTATATCTGAAATGCCTATCGACACCTATATCTGAAATGCCTATCGACACCTATATCTGAAATGCCTATCGACACCTATATCTGAAATGCCTATCGACACCTATTTTTGAAATGCCTATCGGAAACTACATCTGAAATGCCTATCAGCACCTATATTTGAAATGCCTATCGGCAACCATATCTGGAATGCCTATCGGCACCTATATTTGAAATGCCTATCGGCTTCTATATCTGAAATGCCTATCGGCACATATTTTTAAATTGCCAATCGGCAACTATATCTGAAATGCCTATCGGCACCTATATCTGAAATGCCTATCGACACCTATATCTGAAATGCCTATCGACACCTATATCTGAAATGCCTATCGACACCTATATCTGAAATGCCTATCGACACCTATATCTGAAATGCCTATCGACACCTATATCTGAAATGCCTATCGACACCTATATCTGAAATGCCTATCGACACCTATATCTGAAATACCTATCGACACCTATTTTTGAAATGCCTATCGGAAACTACATCTGAAATGCCTATCAGCACCTATATTTGAAATGCCTATCGGCAACCATATCTGGAATGCCTATCGGCACCTATATTTGAAATGCCTATCGGCTTCTATATCTGAAATGCCTATCGGCACCTATTTTTAAAATGCCAATCGGCAACTATATCTGAAATGCCTATCGGCACCTATATCTGAAATGCCTATCGACACCTATATCTGAAATGCCTATCGACACCTATATCTGAAATGCCTATCGACACCTATATCTGAAATGCCTATCGACACCTATATCTGAAATGCCTATCGACACCTATATCTGAAATGCCTATCGACACCTATATCTGAAATGCCTATCGACACCTATATCTGAAATGCCTATCGACACCTATTTTTGAAATGCCTATCGGAAACTACATCTGAAATGCCTATCAGCACCTGTATTTGAAATGCCTATCGGCAACCATATCTGGAATGCCTATTGGCTCCTATATTTGAAATGCCTATCGGCTTCTATATCTGAAATGCCTATCGGCACCTATTTTTAAAATGCCAATCGGCAACTATATCTGAAATGCCTATCGGCACCTATATCTGAAATGCCTATCGACACCTATATCTGAAATGCCTATCGACACCTATATCTGAAATGCCTATCGACACCTATATCTGAAATGTCTATCGACACCTGTATCTGAAATGCCTATCGACACCTATATCTGAAATGCCTATCGACACCTATATCTGTAATGCCTATCGACACCTATATCTGAAATGCCTATCGACACCTATATCTGAAATGCCTATCGACACCTATTTTTGAAATGCCTATCAGAAACTACATCTGAAATGCCTATTAGCACCTATATTTGAAATGCCTATCGGCAACCATATCTGGAATGCCTATCGGCACCTATATTTGAAATGCCTATCGGCTTCTATATCTGAAATGCCTATCGGCACCTATTTTTAAAATGCCAATCGGCAACTATATCTGAAATGCCTATCGGCACCTATATCTGAAATGCCTATCGACACCTATATCTGAAATGCCTATCGACACCTATATCTGAAATGCCTATCGACACCTATATCTGAAATGCCTATCGACACCTATATCTGAAATGCCTATCGACACCTATTTTTGAAATGCCTATCGGAAACTACATCTGAAATGCCTATCAGCACCTATATTTGAAATGCCTATCGGCAACCATATCTGGAATGCCTATCGGCACCTATATTTGAAATGCCTATCGGCTTCTATATCTGAAATGCCTATCAGCACCTATTTTTAAATTGCCAATCGGCAACTATATCTGAAATGCCTATCGGCACCTATATCTGAAATGCCTGTCGGCACCTATATCTGAAATGCCTATCGACACCTATATCTGAAATGCCTATCGACACCTATATCTGAAATGCCTATCGACACCTATATCTGAAATGCCTATCGACACCTATATCTGAAATGCCTATCGACACCTATATCTGAAATGCCTATCGACACCTATATCTGAAATGCCTATCGACACCTATATCTGAAATGCCTATCGACACCTATTTTTGAAATGACTATCGGAAACTACATCTGAAATGCCTATCAGCACCTATATTTGAAATGCCTATCGGCGACCATATCTGGAATGCCTATCGGCACCTATATTTGAAATGCCTATCGGCTTCTATATCTGAAATGCCTATCGGCACCTATTTTTAAAATGCCAATCGGCAACTATATCTGAAATGCCTATCGGCACCTATATCTGAAATGCCTATCGACACCTATATCTGAAATGTATATCGACACCTATATCTGAAATGCCTATCGACACCTATATCTGAAATGCCTATCGACACCTATATCAGAAATGCCTATCGACACCTATATCTGAAATGCCTATCGACACCTATATCTGAAATGCCTATCGACACCTATATCTGAAATGCCTATCGACACCTATATCTGAAATGCCCATCGACACCTATATCTGAAATGCCTATCGACACCTATATCTGAAATGCCTATCGACACCTATTTTTGAAATGCCTATCGGAAACTACATCTGAAATGCCTATCAGCACCTATATTTGAAATGCCTATCGGCAACCATATCTGGAATGTCTATCGGCACCTATATTTGAAATGCCTATCGACACCTATATCTGAAATGCCTATCGACACCTATTTTTGAAATGCCTATCGGAAACTACATCTGAAATGCCTATCAGCACCTATATTTGAAATGCCTATCGGCAACCATATCTGGAATGCCTATCGGCAACTATATTTGAAATGCCTATCGGCTTCTATATCTGAAATGCCTATCGGCACCTATTTTTAAAATGCTAATCGGCAACTATATCTGAAATGCTTATCGGCACCTATATCTGAAATGCCTATCGACACCTATATCTGAAATGCCTATCGACACCTATATCTAAAATGCCTATCGACACCTATATCTGAAATGCCTATCGACACCTATATCTGAAATGTCTATTGACACCTATATCTGAAATGCCTATCGACACCTATATCTGAAATGCCTATCGACACCTATATCTGAAATGCCTATCGACACCTATTTTTGAAATGCTTATCGGAAACTACATCTGAAATGCCTATCAGCACCTATATTTGAAATGCCTATCGGCAACCATATCTGGAATGCCTATCGGCACCTATATTTGAAATGCCTATCGGCTTCTATATCTGAAATGCCTATCGGCACCTATTTTTAAAATGCCAATCGGTAACTATATCTGAAATGCCTATCGGCACCTATATCTGAAATGCCTATCGACACCTATATCTGAAATGCCTATCGACACCTATATCTGATATGCCTATCGACACCTATATCTTAAATGCCTATCGACACCTATATCTGAAATGCCTATCGTCACCTATATCTGAAATGCCTATCGACACCTATATCTGAAATGCCTATCGACACCTATATCTGAAATGCCTATCGACACCTATTTTTGAAATGCCTATCGGAAACTACATCTGAAATGCCTATCAGCACCTATATTTGAAATGCCTATCGGCAACTATATCTGGAATGCCTATCGGCACCTATATTTGAAATGCCTATCGGCTTCTATATCTGAAATGCCTATCGGCACCTATTTTTAAAATGCCAATCGGCAACTATATCTGAAATGCCTATCGGCACCTATATCTGAAATGCCTATCGACACCTATATCTGAAATGCCTATCGACACCTATATCTGAAATGCCTATCGACACCTATATCTGAAATGCCTATCGACACCTATAGCTGAAATGCCGTTCGACACCTATATCTGAAATGCCTATCGACACCTATATCTGAAATGCCTATCGACACCTATATCTGAAATGCCTATCGACACCTATTTTTGAAATGCCTATCAGAAACTACATCTGAAATGCCTATCAGCACCTATATTTGAAATGCCTATCGGCAACCATATCTGGAATGCCTATCGGCACCTATATTTGAAATGCCTATCGGCACCTATATCTGAAATGCCTATCGACACCTATATCTGAAATGCCTATCGACACCTATATCTGAAATGCCTATCGACACCTATATCTGAAATGCCTATCGACACCTATATCTGAAATGCCTATCGACACCTATATCTGAAATGCCTACCGACACCTATATCTGAAATGCCTATCGACACCTATATCTGAAATGCCTATCGACACCTATTTTTGAAATGCCTATCGGAAACTACATCTGAAATGCCTATCAGCACCTATATTTGAAATGCCTATCGGCAACCATATCTGGAATGCCTATCGGCACCTATATTTGAAATGCCTATCGGCTTCTATATCTGAAATGCCTATCGGCACCTATTTTTAAAATGCCAATCGGCAACTATATCTGGAATGCCTATCAACACCTATATCTGAAATGCCTATCGACACCTATATCTGAAATGCCTATCGACACTTATATCTGAAATTCCTATCGACACCTATATCTGAAATGCCTATCGACACCTATATCTGAAATGCCTATCGACACCTATATCTGAAATGCCTATCGACACCTATATCTGAAATGCCTATCGACACCTATATCTGAAATGCCTATCGACACCTATTTTTGAAATGCCTATCGGAAACTACATCTGAAATGCCTATCAGCACCTATATTTGAAATGCCTATCGGCAACCATATCTGGAATGCCTATCGGCACCTATATTTGAAATGCCTATCGGCTTCTATATCTGAAATGCCTATCGGCACCTATTTTTAAAATGCCAATCGGCAACTATATCTGAAATGCCTATCGGCACCTATATCCGAAATGCCTATCGACACCTATATCTGAAATGACTATCGACACCTATATCTGAAATGCCTATCGACACCTATATCTGAAATGCCTATCGACACCTATTTTTAAAATGCCTATCGGAAACTACATCTGAAATGCCTATCAGCACCTATATTTGAAATGCCTATCGGCAACCATATCTGGAATGCCTATCGGCACCTATATTTGAAATGCCTATCGGCTTCTATATCTGAAATGCCTATCGGCACCTATTTTTAAAATGCCAATCGGTAACTATATCTGAAATGCCTATCGGCACCTTTATCTGAAATGCCTAACGACACCTATATCTGAAATGCCTATCGACACCTATATCTGAAATGCCTATCGACACCTATATCTGAAATGTCTATCGACACCTATATCTGAAATGCCTATCGACACCTATATCTGAAATGCCTATCGTCACCTATATCTGAAATGCCTATAGACACCTATATCTGAAATGCCTATCGACACCTATATCTGAAATGCCTATAGACACCTATTTTTGAAATGCCTATCGGAAACTACATCTGAAATGCCTATCAGCACCTATATTTGAAATGCCTATCGGCAACCATATCTGGAATGCCTATCGGCACCTATATTTGAAATGCCTATCGGCTTCTATATCTGAAATGCCTATCGGCACCTATTTTTAAAATGCCAATCGGCAACTATATCTGAAATGCCTATCGGCACCTATATCTGAAATGCCTATCGACACCTATATCTGAAATGCCTATCGACACCTATATCTGAAATGCCTATCGACACCTATATCTGAAATGCCTATCGACACCAATATCTGAAATGCCTATCGACACCTATATCTGAAATGCCTTTAGACACCTATATCTGAAATGCTTATCGACACCTATATCTGAAATGCCTATCGACACCTATTTTTGAAATGCCTATCGGAAACTACATCTGAAATGCCTATCAGCACCTATATTTGAAATGCCTATCGGCAACCATATCTGGAATGCCTATCGGCACCTATATTTGAAATGCCTATCGGCTTCTATATCTGAAATGCCTATCGGCACCTATTTTTAAAATGCCAATCGGCAACTATAACTGAAATGCCTATCGGCACCTATATCTGAAATGCCTATCGACACCTATATCTGAAATGCCTATCGACACCTATATCTGAAATGCCTATCGACACCTATATCTGAAATGCCTATCGACACCTATATCTGAAATGCCTATCGACACCTATATCTGAAATGCCTATCGACACCTATATCTGAAATGCCTATCGACACCTATATCTGAAATGCCTATCGACACCTATTTTTGAAATGCCTATCAGAAACTACATCTGAAATGCCTATCAGCACCTATATTTGAAATGCCTATCGGCAACCATATCTGGAATGCCTATCGGCACCTATATTTGAAATGCCTATCGGCTTCTATATCTGAAATGCCTATCGGCACCTATTTTTAAAATGCCAATCGGCAACTATATCTGAAATGCCTATCGGCACCTATATCTGAAATGCCTATCGACACCTATATCTGAAATGCCTATCGACACCTATATCTGAAATGCCTATCGACACCTATATCTGAAATGCCTATCGACACCTATATCTGAAATGCCTTTAGACACCTATATCTGAAATGCCTATCGACACCTATATCTGAAATGCCTATCGACACCTATTTTTGAAATGCCTATCGGAAACTACATCTGAAATGCCTATCAGCACCTATATTTGAAATGCCTATCGGCAACCATATCTGGAATGCCTATCGGCACCTATATTTGAAATGCCTATCGGCTTCTATATCTAAAATGCCTATCGGCACCTATTTTTAAAATGCCAATCGGCAACTATATCTGAAATGCCTATCGGCACCTATATCTGAAATGCCTATCGATACCTATATCTGAAATGCCTATCGACACCTATATCTGAAATGCCTATCGACACCTATATCTGAAATGCCTATCGACACTTATATCTGAAATGGCTATCGACACCTATATCTGAAATGCCTATCGACACCTATATCTGAAATGCCTATCGACACCTATATCTGAAATGCCTATCGACACCTATTTTTGAAATGCCTATCGGAAACTACATCTGAAATGCCTATCAGCACCTATATTTGAAATGCCTATCGGCAACCATATCTGGAATGCCTATCGGCACCTATATTTGAAATGCCTATCGGCTTCTATATCTGAAATGCCTATCGGCACCTATTTTTAAAATGCCAATCGGCAACTATATCTGAAATGCCTATCGGCACCTATATCTGAAATGCCTATCGACACTTATATCTGAAATGCCTATCGACACCTATATCTGAAATGCCTATCGACACATATATCTGAAATGCCTATCGACACCTATATCTGAAATGCCTATCGACACCTATATCTGAAATGCCTATCGACACCTATATCTGAAATGCCTATCGACACCTATATCTGAAATGCCTATCGACACCTATATCTGAAATGCCTATCGACACCTATTTTTGAAATGCCTATCGGAAACTACATCTGAAATGCCTATCAGCACCTATATTTGAAATGCCTATCGGCAACCATATCTGGAATGCCTATCGGCACCTATATTTGAAATGCCTATCGGCTTCTATATCTGAAATGCCTATCGGCACATATTTTTAAATTGCCAATCGGCAACTATATCTGAAATGCCTATCGGCACCTATATCTGAAATGCCTATCGACACCTATATCTGAAATGCCTATCGACACCTATATCTGAAATGCCTATCGACACCTATATCTGAAATGCCTATCGACACCTATATCTGAAATGCCTATCGACACCTATATCTGAAATGCCTATCGACACCTATATCTGAAATGCCTATCGACACCTATATCTGAAATACCTATCGACACCTATTTTTGAAATGCCTATCAGAAACTACATATGAAATGCCTATTAGCACCTATATTTGAAATGCCTATCGGCAACCATATCTGGAATGCCTATCGGCACCTATATTTGAAATGCCTATCGGCTTCTATATCTGAAATGCCTATCGGCACCTATTTTTAAAATGCCAATCGGAAACTATATCTGAAATGCCTATCGGCACCTATATCTGAAATGCCTATCGACACCTATATATGAAATGCCTATCGACACCTATATCTGAAATGCCTATCGACACCTATATCTGAAATGCCTATCGACACCTATATCTGAAATGCCTATCGACACCTATATCTGAAATGCCTATCGACACCTATATCTGAAATGCCTATCGACACCTATATCTGAAATGCCTATCGACACCTATTTTTGAAATGCCTATCGGAAACTACATCTGAAATGCCTATCAGCACCTGTATTTGAAATGCCTATTGGCAACCATATTTGGAATGCCTATTGGCTCCTATATTTGAAATGCCTATCGGCTTCTATATCTGAAATGCCTATCGGCACCTATTTTTAAAATGCCAATCGGCAACTATATCTGAAATGCCTATCGGCACCTATATCTGAAATGCCTATCGACACCTATATCTGAAATGCCTATCGACACCTATATCTGAAATGCCTATCGACACCTATATCTGAAATGCCTATCGACACCTATATCTGAAATGCCTATCGACACCTATATCTGAAATGCCTATCGACACCTATTTTTGAAATGCCTATCGGAAACTACATCTGAAATGCCTATCAGCACCTATATTTGAAATGCCTATCGGCAACCATATCTGGAATGCCTATCGGCACCTATATTTGAAATGCCTATCGGCTTCTATATCTGAAATGCCTATCAGCACCTATTTTTAAATTGCCAATCGGCAACTATATCTGAAATGCCTATCGGCACCTATATCTGAAATGCCTATCGACACCTATATCTGAAATGCCTATCGACACCTATATCTGAAATGCCTATCGACACCTATATCTGAAATGCCTATCGACACCTATATCTGAAATGCCTATCGACACCTATTTTTGAAATGCCTATCGGAAACTACATCTGAAATGCCTATCAGCACCTATATTTGAAATGCCTATCGGCAACCATATCTGGAATGCCTATCGGCACCTATATTTGAAATGCCTATCGGCTTCTATATCTGAAATGCCTATCAGCACCTATTTTTAAATTGCCAATCGGCAACTATATCTGAAATGCCTATCGGCACCTATATCTGAAATGCCTGTCGGCACCTATATCTGAAATGCCTATCGACACCTATATCTGAAATGCCTATCGACACCTATATCTGAAATGCCTATCGACACCTATATCTGAAATGCCTATCGACACCTATATCTGAAATGCCTATCGACACCTATATCTGAAATGCCTATCGACACCTATATCTGAAATGCCTATCGACACCTATATCTGAAATGCCTATCGACACCTATTTTTGAAATGACTATCGGAAACTACATCTGAAATGCCTATCAGCACCTATATTTGAAATGCCTATCGGCGACCATATCTGGAATGCCTATCGGCACCTATATTTGAAATGCCTATCGGCTTCTATATCTGAAATGCCTATCGGCACCTATTTTTAAAATGCCAATCGGCAACTATATCTGAAATGCCTATCGGCACCTATATCTGAAATGCCTATCGACACCTATATCTGAAATGTATATCGACACCTATATCTGAAATGCCTATCGACACCTATATCTGAAATGCCTATCGACACCTATATCAGAAATGCCTATCGACACCTATATCTGAAATGCCTATCGACACCTATATCTGAAATGCCTATCGACACCTATATCTGAAATGCCTATCGACACCTATATCTGAAATGCCCATCGACACCTATATCTGAAATGCCTATCGACACCTATATCTGAAATGCCTATCGACACCTATTTTTGAAATGCCTATCGGAAACTACATCTGAAATGCCTATCAGCACCTATATTTGAAATGCCTATCGGCAACCATATCTGGAATGTCTATCGGCACCTATATTTGAAATGCCTATCGACACCTATATCTGAAATGCCTATCGACACCTATTTTTGAAATGCCTATCGGAAACTACATCTGAAATGCCTATCAGCACCTATATTTGAAATGCCTATCGGCAACCATATCTGGAATGCCTATCGGCAACTATATTTGAAATGCCTATCGGCTTCTATATCTGAAATGCCTATCGGCACCTATTTTTAAAATGCTAATCGGCAACTATATCTGAAATGCTTATCGGCACCTATATCTGAAATGCCTATCGACACCTATATCTGAAATGCCTATCGACACCTATATCTAAAATGCCTATCGACACCTATATCTGAAATGCCTATCGACACCTATATCTGAAATGTCTATTGACACCTATATCTGAAATGCCTATCGACACCTATATCTGAAATGCCTATCGACACCTATATCTGAAATGCCTATCGACACCTATTTTTGAAATGCTTATCGGAAACTACATCTGAAATGCCTATCAGCACCTATATTTGAAATGCCTATCGGCAACCATATCTGGAATGCCTATCGGCACCTATATTTGAAATGCCTATCGGCTTCTATATCTGAAATGCCTATCGGCACCTATTTTTAAAATGCCAATCGGTAACTATATCTGAAATGCCTATCGGCACCTATATCTGAAATGCCTATCGACACCTATATCTGAAATGCCTATCGACACCTATATCTGATATGCCTATCGACACCTATATCTTAAATGCCTATCGACACCTATATCTGAAATGCCTATCGTCACCTATATCTGAAATGCCTATCGACACCTATATCTGAAATGCCTATCGACACCTATATCTGAAATGCCTATCGACACCTATTTTTGAAATGCCTATCGGAAACTACATCTGAAATGCCTATCAGCACCTATATTTGAAATGCCTATCGGCAACTATATCTGGAATGCCTATCGGCACCTATATTTGAAATGCCTATCGGCTTCTATATCTGAAATGCCTATCGGCACCTATTTTTAAAATGCCAATCGGCAACTATATCTGAAATGCCTATCGGCACCTATATCTGAAATGCCTATCGACACCTATATCTGAAATGCCTATCGACACCTATATCTGAAATGCCTATCGACACCTATATCTGAAATGCCTATCGACACCTATAGCTGAAATGCCGTTCGACACCTATATCTGAAATGCCTATCGACACCTATATCTGAAATGCCTATCGACACCTATATCTGAAATGCCTATCGACACCTATTTTTGAAATGCCTATCAGAAACTACATCTGAAATGCCTATCAGCACCTATATTTGAAATGCCTATCGGCAACCATATCTGGAATGCCTATCGGCACCTATATTTGAAATGCCTATCGGCACCTATATCTGAAATGCCTATCGACACCTATATCTGAAATGCCTATCGACACCTATATCTGAAATGCCTATCGACACCTATATCTGAAATGCCTATCGACACCTATATCTGAAATGCCTATCGACACCTATATCTGAAATGCCTACCGACACCTATATCTGAAATGCCTATCGACACCTATATCTGAAATGCCTATCGACACCTATTTTTGAAATGCCTATCGGAAACTACATCTGAAATGCCTATCAGCACCTATATTTGAAATGCCTATCGGCAACCATATCTGGAATGCCTATCGGCACCTATATTTGAAATGCCTATCGGCTTCTATATCTGAAATGCCTATCGGCACCTATTTTTAAAATGCCAATCGGCAACTATATCTGGAATGCCTATCAACACCTATATCTGAAATGCCTATCGACACCTATATCTGAAATGCCTATCGACACTTATATCTGAAATTCCTATCGACACCTATATCTGAAATGCCTATCGACACCTATATCTGAAATGCCTATCGACACCTATATCTGAAATGCCTATCGACACCTATATCTGAAATGCCTATCGACACCTATATCTGAAATGCCTATCGACACCTATTTTTGAAATGCCTATCGGAAACTACATCTGAAATGCCTATCAGCACCTATATTTGAAATGCCTATCGGCAACCATATCTGGAATGCCTATCGGCACCTATATTTGAAATGCCTATCGGCTTCTATATCTGAAATGCCTATCGGCACCTATTTTTAAAATGCCAATCGGCAACTATATCTGAAATGCCTATCGGCACCTATATCCGAAATGCCTATCGACACCTATATCTGAAATGACTATCGACACCTATATCTGAAATGCCTATCGACACCTATATCTGAAATGCCTATCGACACCTATTTTTAAAATGCCTATCGGAAACTACATCTGAAATGCCTATCAGCACCTATATTTGAAATGCCTATCGGCAACCATATCTGGAATGCCTATCGGCACCTATATTTGAAATGCCTATCGGCTTCTATATCTGAAATGCCTATCGGCACCTATTTTTAAAATGCCAATCGGTAACTATATCTGAAATGCCTATCGGCACCTTTATCTGAAATGCCTAACGACACCTATATCTGAAATGCCTATCGACACCTATATCTGAAATGCCTATCGACACCTATATCTGAAATGTCTATCGACACCTATATCTGAAATGCCTATCGACACCTATATCTGAAATGCCTATCGTCACCTATATCTGAAATGCCTATAGACACCTATATCTGAAATGCCTATCGACACCTATATCTGAAATGCCTATAGACACCTATTTTTGAAATGCCTATCGGAAACTACATCTGAAATGCCTATCAGCACCTATATTTGAAATGCCTATCGGCAACCATATCTGGAATGCCTATCGGCACCTATATTTGAAATGCCTATCGGCTTCTATATCTGAAATGCCTATCGGCACCTATTTTTAAAATGCCAATCGGCAACTATATCTGAAATGCCTATCGGCACCTATATCTGAAATGCCTATCGACACCTATATCTGAAATGCCTATCGACACCTATATCTGAAATGCCTATCGACACCTATATCTGAAATGCCTATCGACACCAATATCTGAAATGCCTATCGACACCTATATCTGAAATGCCTTTAGACACCTATATCTGAAATGCTTATCGACACCTATATCTGAAATGCCTATCGACACCTATTTTTGAAATGCCTATCGGAAACTACATCTGAAATGCCTATCAGCACCTATATTTGAAATGCCTATCGGCAACCATATCTGGAATGCCTATCGGCACCTATATTTGAAATGCCTATCGGCTTCTATATCTGAAATGCCTATCGGCACCTATTTTTAAAATGCCAATCGGCAACTATAACTGAAATGCCTATCGGCACCTATATCTGAAATGCCTATCGACACCTATATCTGAAATGCCTATCGACACCTATATCTGAAATGCCTATCGACACCTATATCTGAAATGCCTATCGACACCTATATCTGAAATGCCTATCGACACCTATATCTGAAATGCCTATCGACACCTATATCTGAAATGCCTATCGACACCTATATCTGAAATGCCTATCGACACCTATTTTTGAAATGCCTATCGGAAACTACATCTGAAATGCCTATCAGCACCTATATTTGAAATGCCTATCGGCAACCATATCTGGAATGCCTATCGGCTCCTATATTTGAAATGCCTATCTGCTTCTATATCTGAAATGCCTATCGGCACCTATTTTTAAAATGCCAATCGGCAACTATATCTGAAATGCCTATCGGCACCTATATCTGAAATGCCTATCGACACCTATATCTGAAATGCCTATCGACACCTATATCTGAAATGCCTATCGACACCTATATCTGAAATGCCTATCGACATCTATATCTGAAATGCCTATCGACACCTATATCTGAAATGCCTATCGACACCTATATCTGAAATGCCTATCGACACCTATATCTGAAATGCCTATCGACACCTATATCTGAAATGCCTATCGACACCTATATCTGAAATGCCTATCGACACCTATATCTGAAATGCCTATCGACACCTATATCTGAAATGCCTATCGACACCTATATCTGAAATGCCTATCGACACCTATATCTGAAATGCCTATCGACACCTATTTTTGAAATGCCTATCGGAAACTACATCTGAAATGCCTATCAGCACCTATATTTGAAATGCCTATCGGCAACCATATCTGTAATGCCTATCGGCACCTATATTTGAAATGCCTATCGGCTTCTATATCTGAAATGCCTATCGGCACCTATTTTTAAAATACCAATCGGCAACTATATCTGAAATGCCTATCGGCACCTATATCTGAAATGCCTATCGACACCTATATCTGAAAAGTATATCGACACCTATATCTGAAATGCCTATCGACACCTATATCTGAAATGCCTATCGACACCTATATCAGAAATGCCTATCGACACCTATATCTGAAATGCCTATCGACACCTATATCTGAAATGCCTATCGACACCTATATCTGAAATGCCTATCGACACCTATATCTGAAATGCCCATCGACACCTATATCTGAAATGCCTATCGACACCTATATCTGAAATGCCTATCGACACCTATTTTTGAAATGCCCATCGGAAACTACATCTGAAATGCCTATCAGCACCTATATTTGAAAAGCCTATCGGCAACCATATCTGGAATGCCTATCGGCACCTATATTTGAAATGCCTATCGGCTTCTATATCTGAAATGCCTATCGGCACCTATTTTTAAAATGCCAATCGGCAACTATATCTGAAATGCCTATCGACACCTATATCTGAAATGCCTATCGACACCTATATCTGAAATGCCTATCGACACCTATATCTGAAATGCCTATCGACACCTATATCTGAAATGCCTATCGACACCTATATCTGAAATGCCTATCGACACCTATATCTGAAATGCCTATCGACCCTTATATCTGAAATGCCTATCGACACTTATATCTGAAATGCCTATCGACACCTATATCTGAAATGCCTATCGACACCTATATCTGAAATGCCTATCGACACCTATTTTTGAAATGCCTATCGGAAACTACATCTGAAATGCCTATCAGCACCTATATTTGAAATGCCTATCGGCAACCATATCTGGAATGCCTATCGGCAACTATATTTGAAATGCCTATCGGCTTCTATATCTGAAATGCCTATCGGCACCTATTTTTAAAATGCCAATCGGCAACTATATCTGAAATGCTTATCGGCACCTTTATCTGAAATGCCTATCGACACCTATATCTGAAATGCCTATCGACACCTATATCTGAAATGCCTATCGACACCTATATCTGAAATGCCTATCGACACCTATATCTGAAATGCCTATCGACACCTATATCTGAAATGCCTATCGACACCTATATCTGAAATGCCTATCGACACCTATTTTTGAAATGTCTATCGGAAACTACATCTGAAATGCCTATCAGCACCTATATTTGAAATGCCTATCGGCAACCATATCTGGAATGCCTATCGGCACCTATATTTGAAATGCCTATCGGCTTCTATATCTGAAATGCCTATCGGCACCTATTTTTAAAATGCCAATCGGTAACTATATCTGAAATGCCTATCGGCACCTATATCTGAAATGCCTATCGACACCTATATCTGAAATGCCTATCGACACCTATATCTGAAATGCCTATCGACACCTATATCTGAAATGCCTATCGACACCTATATCTGAAATGCCTTTCGACACCTATTTTTTAAATGCCTATCGGAAACTACATCTGAAATGCCCATCAGCACCTATATTTGAAATGCCTATCGGCAACCATACCTGGAATGCCTATCGGCACCTATATTTGAAATGCCTATCGGCTTCTATATCTGAAATGCCTATCGGCACCTATTTTTAAAATGCCAATCGGCAACTATATCTGAAATGCCTATCGGCACCTATATCTGAAATGCCTATCGACACCTATATCTGAAATGCCTATCGACACCTATATCTGAAATGCCTATCGACACTTATATCTGAAATGCCTATCGACACCTATATCTGAAATGCCTATCGACACCTATATCTGAAATGCCTATCGACACCTATATCTGAAATGCCTATCGACACCTATATCTGAAATGCCTATCGACACCTATATCTGAAATGCCTATCGACACCTATATCTGAAATGCCTATCGACACCTATATCTGAAATGCCTATCGACACCTATATCTGAAATGCCTATCAACACCTATTTTTGAAATGCCTATCGGAAACTACATCTGAAATGCCTATCAGCATCTATATTTGAAATGCCTATCGGCAACCATATCTGGAATGCCTATCGGCACCTATATTTGAAATGCCTATCGGCTTCTATATCTGAAATGCCTATCGGCACCTATTTTTAAAATGCCAATCGGCAACTATATCTGAAATGCTTATCGGCACCTATATCTGAAATGCCTATCGACACCTATATCTGAAATGCCTATCGACACCTATATCTGAAATGCCTCTCGACACCTATATCTGAAATGCCTATCGACACCTATATCTGAAATGCCTATCGACACCTATATCTGAAATGCCTATCGACACCTATATCTGAAATGCCTATCGACACCTATATCTGAAATGCCTATCGACACCTATTTTTGAAATGCCTATCGGAAACTACATCTGAAATGCCTATCAGCACCTATATTTGAAATGCCTATCGGCATCCATATCTGGAATGCCTATCGGCACCTATATTTGAAATGCCTATCGGCTTCTATATCTGAAATGCCTATCGGCACCTATTTTTAAAATGCCAATCGGTAACTATATCTGAAATGCCTATCGGCACCTATATCTGAAATGCCTATCGACACCTATATCTGAAATGCCTATCGACACCTATATCTGAAATGCCTATCGACACCTATATCTGAAATGCCTATCGACACCTATATCTGAAATGCCTATCGACACCTATATCTGAAATGCCTATCGTCACCTATATCTGAAATGCCTATCGACACCTATATCTGAAATGCCTATCGACACCTATATCTGAAATGCCTATCGACACCTATTTTTGAAATGCCTATCAGAAACTACATCTGAAATGCCTATCAGCACCTATATTTGAAATGCCTATCGGCAACCATATCTGGAATGCCTATCGGCACCTATATTTGAAATGCCTATCGGCTTCTATATCTGAAATGCCTATCGGCACCTATTTTTAAAATGCCAATCGGCAACTATATCTGAAATGCCTATCGGCACCTATATCTGAAATGCCTATCGACACCTATATCTGAAATGCCTATCGACACCTATATCTGAAATGCCTATCGACACCTATATCTGAAATGCCTATCGACACCTATATCTGAAATGCCTTTAGACACCTATATCTGAAATGCCTATCGACACCTATATCTGAAATGCCTATCGACACCTATTTTTGAAATGTCTATCGGAAACTACATCTGAAATGCCTATCAGCACCTATATTTGAAATGCCTATCGGCAACCATATCTGGAATGCCTATCGGCACCTATATTTGAAATGCCTATCGGCTTCTATATCTAAAATGCCTATCGGCACCTATTTTTAAAATGCCAATCGGCAACTATATCTGAAATGCCTATCGGCACCTATATCTGAAATGCCTATCGATACCTATATCTGAAATGCCTATCGACACCTATATCTGAAATGCCTATCGACACCTATATCTGAAATGCCTATCGACACTTATATCTGAAATGGCTATCGACACCTATATCTGAAATGCCTATCGACACCTATATCTGAAATGCCTATCGACACCTATATCTGAAATGCCTATCGACACTATTTTTGAAATGCCTATCGGAAACTACATCTGAAATGCCTATCAGCACCTATATTTGAAATGCCTATCGGCACCATATCTGGAATGCCTATCGGCACCTATATTTGAAATGCCTATCGGCTTCTATATCTGAAATGCCTATCGGCACCTATTTTAAAATGCCAATCGGCAACTATATCTGAAATGCCTATCGGCACCTATATCTGAAATGCCTATCGACACTTATATCTGAAATGCCTATCGACACCTATATCTGAAATGCCTATCGACACATATATCTGAAATGCCTATCGACACCTATATCTGAAATGCCTATCGACACCTATATCTGAAATGCCTATCGACACCTATATCTGAAATGCCTATCGACACCTATATCTGAAATGCCTATCGACACCTATATCTGAAATGCCTATCGACACCTATTTTTGAAATGCCTATCGGAAACTACATCTGAAATGCCTATCAGCACCTATATTTGAAATGCCTATCGGCAACCATATCTGGAATGCCTATCGGCACCTATATTTGAAATGCCTATCGGCTTCTATATCTGAAATGCCTATCGGCACATATTTTTAAATTGCCAATCGGCAACTATATCTGAAATGCCTATCGGCACCTATATAGTTTCCAAATGACGGAAAGCGCATTGATTTCGTTGGTCGCGCTAACGAAAATTCGACAGTATTAAGTTAAGTAATATCTGAAATGCCTATCGACACCTATATCTGAAATGCCTATCGACACCTATATCTGAAATGCCTATCGACACCTATATCTGAAATGCCTATCGACACCTATATCTGAAATACCTATCGACACCTATTTTTGAAATGCCTATCGGAAACTACATCTGAAATGCCTATTAGCACCTATATTTGAAATGCCTATCGGCAACCATATCTGGAATGCCTATCGGCACCTATATTTGAAATGCCTATCGGCTTCTATATCTGAAATGCCTATCGGCACCTATTTTTAAAATGCCAATCGGAAACTATATCTGAAATGCCTATCGGCACCTATATCTGAAATGCCTATCGACACCTATATATGAAATGCCTATCGACACCTATATCTGAAATGCCTATCGACACCTATATCTGAAATGCCTATCGACACCTATATCTGAAATGCCTATCGACACCTATATCTGAAATGCCTATCGACACCTATATCTGAAATGCCTATCGACACCTATATCTGAAATGCCTATCGACACCTATTTTTGAAATGCCTATCGGAAACTACATCTGAAATGCCTATCAGCACCTGTATTTGAAATGCCTATCGGCAACCATATTTGGAATGCCTATTGGCTCCTATATTTGAAATGCCTATCGGCTTCTATATCTGAAATGCCTATCGGCACCTATTTTTAAAATGCCAATCGGCAACTATATCTGAAATGCCTATCGGCACCTATATCTGAAATGCCTATCGACACCTATATCTGAAATGCCTATCGACACCTATATCTGAAATGCCTATCGACACCTATATCTGAAATGTCTATCGACACCTGTATCTGAAATGCCTATCGACACCTATATCTGAAATGCCTATCGACACCTATATCTGTAATGCCTATCGACACCTATATCTGAAATGCCTATCGACACCTATATCTGAAATGCCTATCGACACCTATTTTTGAAATGCCTATCGGAAACTACATCTGAAATGCCTATTAGCACCTATATTTGAAATGCCTATCGGCAACCATATCTGGAATGCCTATCGGCTCCTATATTTGAAATGCCTATCGGCTTCTATATCTGAAATGCCTATCGGCACCTATTTTTAAAATGCCAATCGGCAACTATATCTGAAATGCCTATCGGCACCTATATCTGAAATGCCTATCGACACCTATATCTGAAATGCCTATCGACACCTATATCTGAAATGCCTATCGACACCTATATCTGAAATGCCTATCGACACCTATATCTGAAATGCCTATCGACACCTATTTTTGAAATGCCTATCGGAAACTACATCTGAAATGCCTATCAGCACCTATATTTGAAATGCCTATCGGCAACCATATCTGGAATGCCTATCGGCACCTATATTTGAAATGCCTATCGGCTTCTATATCTGAAATGCCTATCAGCACCTATTTTTAAATTGCCAATCGGCAACTATATCTGAAATGCCTATCGGCACCTATATCTGAAATGCCTGTCGGCACCTATATCTGAAATGCCTATCGACACCTATATCTGAAATGCCTATCGACACCTATATCTGAAATGCCTATCGACACCTATATCTGAAATGCCTATCGACACCTATATCTGAAATGCCTATCGACACCTATATCTGAAATGCCTATCGACACCTATATCTGAAATGCCTATCGACACCTATATCTGAAATGCCTATCGACACCTATTTTTGAAATGACTATCGGAAACTACATCTGAAATGCCTATCAGCACCTATATTTGAAATGCCTATCGGCGACCATATCTGGAATGCATATCGGCACCTATATTTGAAATGCCTATCGGCTTCTATATCTGAAATGCCTATCGGCACCTATTTTTAAAATGCCAATCGGCAACTATATCTGAAATGCCTATCGGCACCTATATCTGAAATGCCTATCGACACCTATATCTGAAATGTATATCGACACCTATATCTGAAATGCCTATCGACACCTATATCTGAAATGCCTATCGTCACCTATATCAGAAATGCCTATCGACACCTATATCTGAAATGCCTATCGACACCTATATCTGAAATGCCTATCGACACCTATATCTGAAATGCCTATCGACACCTATATCTGAAATGCCCATCGACACCTATATCTGAAATGCCTATCGACACCTATATCTGAAATGCCTATCGACACCTATTTTTGAAATGCCTATCGGAAACTACATCTGAAATGCCTATCAGCACCTATATTTGAAATGCCTATCGGCAACCATATCTGGAATGCCTATCGGCAACTATATTTGAAATGCCTATCGGCTTCTATATCTGAAATGCCTATCGGCACCTATTTTTAAAATGCTAATCGGCAACTATATCTGAAATGCTTATCGGCACCTATATCTGAAATGCCTATCGACACCTATATCTGAAATGCCTATCGACACCTATATCTAAAATGCCTATCGACACCTATATCTGAAATGCCTATCGACACCTATATCTGAAATGTCTATTGACACCTATATCTGAAATGCCTATCGACACCTATATCTGAAATGCCTATCGACACCTATATCTGAAATGCCTATCGACACCTATTTTTGAAATGCCTATCGGAAACTACATCTGAAATGCCTATCAGCACCTATATTTGAAATGCCTATCGGCAACCATATCTGGAATGCCTATCGGCACCTATATTTGAAATGCCTATCGGCTTCTATATCTGAAATGCCTATCGGCACCTATTTTTAAAATGCCAATCGGTAACTATATCTGAAATGCCTATCGGCACCTATATCTGAAATGCCTATCGACACCTATATCTGAAATGCCTATCGACACCTATATCTGATATGCCTATCGACACCTATATCTTAAATGCCTATCGACACCTATATCTGAAATGCCTATCGTCACCTATATCTGAAATGCCTATCGACACCTATATCTGAAATGCCTATCGACACCTATATCTGAAATGCCTATCGACACCTATTTTTGAAATGCCTATCGGAAACTACATCTGAAATGCCTATCAGCACCTATATTTGAAATGCCTATCGGCAACTATATCTGGAATGCCTATCGGCACCTATATTTGAAATGCCTATCGGCTTCTATATCTGAAATGCCTATCGGCACCTATTTTTAAAATGCCAATCGGCAACTATATCTGAAATGCCTATCGGCACCTATATCTGAAATGCCTATCGACACCTATATCTGAAATGCCTATCGATACCTATATCTGAAATGCCTATCGACACCTATATCTGAAATGCCTATCGACACCTATATCTGAAATGCCTATCGACACCTATATCTAAAATGCCTTTAGACACCTATATCTGAAATGCCTATCGACACCTATATCTGAAATGCCTATCGACACCTATTTTTGAAATGCCTATCGGAAACTACATCTGAATTGCCTATCAGCACCTATATTTGAAATGCCTATCAGCAACCATATCTGGAATGCCTATCGGCACCTATATTTGAAATGCCTATCGGCTTCTATATCTGAAATGCCTATCGGCACCTATTTTTAAAATGCCAATCGGCAACTATATCTGAAATGCCTATCGGCACCTATATCTGAAATGCCTATCGACACCTATATCTGAAATGCCTATCGACACCTATATCTGAAATGCCTATCGACACCTATATCTGAAATGCCTATCGACACCTATAGCTGAAATGCCGTTCGACACCTATATCTGAAATGCCTATCGACACCTATATCTGAAATGCCTATCGACACCTATATCTGAAATGCCTATCGACACCTATTTTTGAAATGCCTATCAGAAACTACATCTGAAATGCCTATCAGCACCTATATTTGAAATGCCTATCGGCAACCATATCTGGAATGCCTATCGGCACCTATATTTGAAATGCCTATCGGCACCTATATCTGAAATGCCTATCGACACCTATATCTGAAATGCCTATCGACACCTATATCTGAAATGCCTATCGACACCTATATCTGAAATGCCTATCGACACCTATATCTGAAATGCCTATCGACACCTATATCTGAAATGCCTACCGACACCTATATCTGAAATGCCTATCGACACCTATATCTGAAATGCCTATCGACACCTATTTTTGAAATGCCTATCGGAAACTACATCTGAAATGCCTATCAGCACCTATATTTGAAATGCCTATCGGCAACCATATCTGGAATGCCTATCGGCACCTATATTTGAAATGCCTATCGGCTTCTATATCTGAAATGCCTATCGGCACCTATTTTTAAAATGCCAATCGGCAACTATATCTGGAATGCCTATCAACACCTATATCTGAAATGCCTATCGACACCTATATCTGAAATGCCTATCGACACTTATATCTGAAATTCCTATCGACACCTATATCTGAAATGCCTATCGACACCTATATCTGAAATGCCTATCGACACCTATATCTGAAATGCCTATCGACACCTATATCTGAAATGCCTATCGACACCTATATCTGAAATGCCTATCGACACCTATTTTTGAAATGCCTATCGGAAACTACATCTGAAATGCCTATCAGCACCTATATTTGAAATGCCTATCGGCAACCATATCTGGAATGCCTATCGGCACCTATATTTGAAATGCCTATCGGCTTCTATATCTGAAATGCCTATCGGCACCTATTTTTAAAATGCCAATCGGCAACTATATCTGAAATGCCTATCGGCACCTATATCCGAAATGCCTATCGACACCTATATCTGAAATGACTATCGACACCTATATCTGAAATGCCTATCGACACCTATATCTGAAATGCCTATCGACACCTATTTTTAAAATGCCTATCGGAAACTACATCTGAAATGCCTATCAGCACCTATATTTGAAATGCCTATCGGCAACCATATCTGGAATGCCTATCGGCACCTATATTTGAAATGCCTATCGGCTTCTATATCTGAAATGCCTATCGGCACCTATTTTTAAAATGCCAATCGGTAACTATATCTGAAATGCCTATCGGCACCTTTATCTGAAATGCCTAACGACACCTATATCTGAAATGCCTATCGACACCTATATCTGAAATGCCTATCGACACCTATATCTGAAATGTCTATCGACACCTATATCTGAAATGCCTATCGACACCTATATCTGAAATGCCTATCGTCACCTATATCTGAAATGCCTATAGACACCTATATCTGAAATGCCTATCGACACCTATATCTGAAATGCCTATAGACACCTATTTTTGAAATGCCTATCGGAAACTACATCTGAAATGCCTATCAGCACCTATATTTGAAATGCCTATCGGCAACCATATCTGGAATGCCTATCGGCACCTATATTTGAAATGCCTATCGGCTTCTATATCTGAAATGCCTATCGGCACCTATTTTTAAAATGCCAATCGGCAACTATATCTGAAATGCCTATCGGCACCTATATCTGAAATGCCTATCGACACCTATATCTGAAATGCCTATCGACACCTATATCTGAAATGCCTATCGACACCTATATCTGAAATGCCTATCGACACCAATATCTGAAATGCCTATCGACACCTATATCTGAAATGCCTTTAGACACCTATATCTGAAATGCTTATCGACACCTATATCTGAAATGCCTATCGACACCTATTTTTGAAATGCCTATCGGAAACTACATCTGAAATGCCTATCAGCACCTATATTTGAAATGCCTATCGGCAACCATATCTGGAATGCCTATCGGCACCTATATTTGAAATGCCTATCGGCTTCTATATCTGAAATGCCTATCGGCACCTATTTTTAAAATGCCAATCGGCAACTATAACTGAAATGCCTATCGGCACCTATAACTGAAATGCCTATCGACACCTATATCTGAAATGCCTATCGACACCTATATCTGAAATGCCTATCGACACCTATATCTGAAATGCCTATCGACACCTATATCTGAAATGCCTATCGACACCTATATCTGAAATGCCTATCGACACCTATATCTGAAATGCCTATCGACACCTATATCTGAAATGCCTATCGACACCTATTTTTGAAATGCCTATCGGAAACTACATCTGAAATGCCTATCAGCACCTATATTTGAAATGCCTATCGGCAACCATATCTGGAATGCCTATCGGCTCCTATATTTGAAATGCCTATCTGCTTCTATATCTGAAATGCCTATCGGCACCTATTTTTAAAATGCCAATCGGCAACTATATCTGAAATGCCTATCGGCACCTATATCTGAAATGCCTATCGACACCTATATCTGAAATGCCTATCGACACCTATATCTGAAATGCCTATCGACACCTATATCTGAAATGCCTATCGACATCTATATCTGAAATGCCTATCGACACCTATATCTGAAATGCCTATCGACACCTATATCTGAAATGCCTATCGACACCTATATCTGAAATGCCTATCGACACCTATATCTGAAATGCCTATCGACACCTATATCTGAAATGCCTATCGACACCTATATCTGAATTGCCTATCGACACCTATATCTGAAATGCCTATCGACACCTATATCTGAAATGCCTATCGACACCTATATCTGAAATGCCTATCGACACCTATTTTTGAAATGCCTATCGGAAACTACATCTGAAATGCCTATCAGCACCTATATTTGAAATGCCTATCGGCAACCATATCTGGAATGCCTATCGGCACCTATATTTGAAATGCCTATCGGCTTCTATATCTGAAATGCCTATCGGCACCTATTTTTAAAATGCCAATCGGCAACTATATCTGAAATGCCTATCGGCACCTATATCTGAAATGCCTATCGACCACCTATATCTGAAATGCCTATCGACACCTATATCTGAAATGCCTATCGACACCTATATCTGAAATGCCTATCGACACCTATATCTGAAATGCCTATCGACACCTATATCTGAAATGCCTATCGACACCTATATCTGAAATGCCTATCGACACCTATATCTGAAATGCCTATCGACACCTATATCTGAAATGCCTATCGACACCTATATCTGAAATGCCTATCGACACCTATATCTGAAATGCCTATCGACACCTATATCTGAAATGCCTATCGACACCTATATCTGAAATGCCTATCGACACCTATATCTGAAATGCCTATCGACACCTATATCTGAAATGCCTATCGACACCTATATCTGAAATGCCTATCGACACCTATATCTGAAATGCCTATCGACACCTATATCTGAAATGCCTATCGACACCTATTTTTGAAATGCCTATCGGAAACTACATCTGAAATGCCTATCAGCACCTATATTTGAAATGCCTATCGGCAACCATATCTGGAATGCCTATCGGCACCTATATTTGAAATGCCTATCGGCTTATATATCTGAAATGCCTATCGGCACCTATTTTTAAAATGCCAATCGGCAACTATATCTGAAATGCCTATCGGCACCTATATCTGAAATGCCTATCGACCACCTATATCTGAAATGCCTATCGACACCTATATCTGAAATGCCTATCGACACCTATATCTGAAATGCCTATCGACACCTATATCTGAAATGCCTATCGACACCTATATCTGAAATGCCTATCGACACCTATATCTGAAATGCCTATCGACACCTATATCTGAAATGCCTATCGACACCTATATCTGAAATGCCTATCGACACCTATATCTGAAATGCCTATCGACACCTATATCTGAAATGCCTATCGACACCTATATCTGAAATGCCTATCGACACCTATATCTGAAATGCCTATCGACATCTATATCTGAAATGCCTATCGACACCTATATCTGAAATGTTTATCGACACCTATTTTTGAAATGCCTATCGGAAACTACATCTGAAATGCCTATCAGCACCTATATTTGAAATGCCTATCGGCAACCATATCTGAAATGCCTATCGACACCTATATCTGAAATGCCTATCGACACCTATATCTGAAATGCCTATCGACACCTATATCTGAAATGCCTATCGACACCTATATCTGAAATGCCTATCGACACCTATATCTGAAATGCCTATCGACACCTATATCTGAAATGCCTATCGACACCTATATCTGAAATGCCTATCGACACCTATATCTGAAATGCCTATCGACACCTATATCTGAAATGCCTATCGACACCTATATCTGAAATGCCTATCGACTCCTATTTTTGAAATGCCTATCGGAAACTACATCTGAAATGCCTATCAGCACCTATATTTGAAATGCCTATCGGCAACCATATCTGGAATGCCTATCGGCACCTATATTTGAAATGCCTATCGGCTTCTATATCTGAAATGCCTATCGGCACCTATTTTTAAAATGCCAATCGGCAACTATATCTGAAATGCCTATCGGCACCTATATCTGAAATGCCTATCGACACCTATATCTGAAATGCCTATCGACACCTATATCTGAAATGCCTATCGACACCTATATCTGAAATGCCTATCGACACCTATATCTGAAATGCCTATCGACACCTATATCTGAAATGCCTATCGACACCTATATCTGAAATGCCTATCGACACCTATATCTAAAATGCCTATCGACACCTATATCTAAAATGCCTATCGACACCTATTTTTGAAATGCCTATCGGAAACTACATCTGAAATGCCTAACAGCACCTATATTTGAAATGCCTATCGGCAACCATATCTGGAATGCCTATCGGCACCTATATTTGAAATGCCTATCGGCTTCTATATCTGAAACGCCTATCGGCACCTATTTTTAAAATGCCAATCGGCAACTATATCTAAAATGCCTATCGGCACCTATATCTGAAATGCCTATCGACACCTATATCTGAAATGCCTATCGACACCTATATCTGAAATGCCTATCGACACCTATATCTGAAATGCCTATCGACACCTATATCTGAAATGCCTATCGACACCTATATCTGAAATGCCTATCGACACCTATTTTTGAAATGTCTATCGGAAACTACATCTGAAATGCCTATCAGCACCTATATTTGAAATGCCTATCGGCAACCATATCTGGAATGCCTATCGGCATCTATATTTGAAATGCCTATCGGCTTCTATATCTACAATGCCTATCGGCACCTATTTTTAAAATGCCAATCGGCAACTATATCTGAAAAGCCTATCGGCACCTATATCTGAAATGCCTATCGACACCTATATCTGAAATGCCTATCGACACCTATATCTGAAATGCCTATCGACACCTATATCTGAAATGCCTATCGACACCTATATCTGAAATGCCTATCGACACCTATATCTGAAATGCCTATCGACACCTATATCTGAAATGCCTATCGACACCTATTTTTGAAATGCCTATCGGAAACTACATCTGAAATGCCTATCAGCACCTATATTTGAAATGCCTATCGGCAACCACATCTGGAATGCCTATCGGCACCAATATTTGAAATGCCCATCGGCTTCTATATCTGAAATGCATATCGGCACCTATTTTAAAAATTCCAATCGGCAACTATATCTGAAATGCCTATCGGCACCTATATCTGAAATGCCTATCGACACCTATATCTGAAATGCCTATCGACACCTATATCTGAAATACCTATCGACACCTATATCTGAAATGCCCATCGACAGCTATATCTGAAATGCCTATCGACACCTATATCTGAAATGCCTATCGACACCTATATCTGTAATGCCTATCGACACCTATATCTGAAATGCCTATCGACACCTATATCTGAAATGCCTATCGACACCTATATCTGAAATGCCTATCGACACCTATATCTGAAATGCCTATCGACACCTATATCTGAAATGCCTATCGACACCTATATCTGAAATGCCTATCGACACCTATATCTGAAATGCCTATCGACACCTATATCTGAAATGCCTATCTACACCTATATCTGAAATGCCTATCGACACCTATATCTGAAATGCCTATCGACACCTATATCTGAAATCCCTATCGACACCTATATCTGAAATGCCTATCGACACCTATTTTTGAAATGCCTATCGGAAACTACATCTGAAATGCCTATCAGCACCTATATTTGAAATGCCTATCGGCAACCATATCTGGAATGCCTATCGGCACCTATATTTGAAATGCCTATCGGCTTCTATATCTGAAATGCCTATCGGCACCTATTTTTAAAATGCCAATCGGCAACTATATCTGAAATGCCTATCGGCACCTATATCTGAAATGCCTATCGACCACCTATATCTGAAATGCCTATCGACACCTATATCTGAAATGCCTATCGACACCTATATCTGAAATGCCTATCGACACCTATATCTGAAATGCCTATCGACACCTATATCTGAAATGCCTATCGACACCTATATCTGAAATGCCTATCGACACCTATATCTGAAATGCCTATCGACACCTATTTTTGAAATGCCTATCGGAAACTACATCTGAAATGCCTATCAGCACCTATATTTGAAATGCCTATCGGCAACCATATCTGGAATGCCTATCGGCACCTATATTTGAAATGCCTATCGGCTTCTATATCTGAAATGCCTCTCGGCACCTATTTTTAAAATGCCAATCGGCAACTATATCTGAAATGCCTATCGGCACCTATATCTGAAATGCCTATCGACACCTATATCTGAAATGCCTATCGACACCTATATCTGAAATGCCTATCGACACCTATATCTGAAATGCCTATCGACACCTATATCTGAAATGCCTATCGACACCTATATCTGAAATGCTTATCGACACCTATATCTGAAATGCCTATCGACACCTATATCTGAAATGCCTATCGACACCTATTTTTTAAATGCCTATCGGAAACTACATCTGAAATGCCTATCAGCATATATATTTGAAATGCCTATCGGCAACCACATCTGGAATGCCTATCGGCACCTATATTTGAAATGCCTATCGGCTTCTATATCTGAAATGCATATCGGCACCTATTTTTAAAATGCCAATCGGCAACTATATCTGAAATGCCTATCGGCACCTATATCTGAAGTGCCTATCGACACCTATATCTGAAATGCCTATCGACACCTATATCTGAAATACCTATCGACACCTATATCTGAAATGCCTATCGACACCTATATCTGAAATGCCTATCGACACCTATATCTGAAATGCCTATCGACACCTATATCTGTAATGCCTATCGACACCTATATCTGAAATGCCTATCGACACCTATATCTGAAATGCCTATCGACACCTATTTTTGAAATGCCTATCGGAAACTACATCTGAAATGCCTATCAGCACCTATATTTGAAATGCCTATCGGCAACCATATCTGGAATGCCTATCGGCACCTATATTTGAAATGCCTATCGGCTTCTATATCTGAAATGCCTATCGGCACCTATTTTTAAAATGCCAATCGGCAACTATATCTGAAATGCCTATCGGCACCTATATCTGAAATGCCTATCGACACCTATATCTGAAATGCCTATCGACACCTATATCTGAAATGCCTATCGACACCTATATCTGAAATGCCTATCGACACACCTATATCTGAAATGCCTATCGACACCTATATCTGAAATGCCTATCGACACCTATATCTGAAATGCCTATCGACACCTATATCTGAAATGCCTATCGACACCTATATCTGAAATGCCTATCGACACCTATTTTTGAAATGCCTATCGGAAACTACATCTGAAATGCCTATCGGCAACCATATCTGGAATGCCTATCGGCACCTATATTTGAAATGCCTATCGGCTTCTATATCTGAAATGCCTATCGGCACCTATTTTTAAAATGCCAATCGGCAACTATATCTGAAATGCCTATCGGCACCTATATCTGAAATGCCTATCGACACCTATATCTGAAATGCCTATCGACACCTATATCTGAAATGCCTATCGACACCTATATCTGAAATGCCTATCGACACCTATATCTGAAATGCCTATCGACACCTATATCTGAAATGCCTATCGACACCTATATCTGAAATGCCTATCGACACCTATATCTGAAATGCCTATCGACACCTATATCTGAAATGCCTATCGACACCTATTTTTGAAATGCCTATCGGAAACTACATGTGAAATGCCTATCAGCGCCTATATTTGAAATGCCTATCGGCAACCATATCTGGAATGCCTATCGGCACCTATATTTGAAATGCCTATCGGCTTCTATATCTGAAATGCCTATCGGCACCTATTTTTAAAATGCCAATCGGCAACTATATCTGAAATGCCTATCGGCACCTATATCTGAAATGCCTATCGACACCTATATCTGAAATGCCTATCGACACCTATATCTGAAATGCCTATCGACACCTATATCTGAAATGCCTATCGACACCTATATCTGAAATGATTATCGACACCTATATCTGAAATGCCTATCGACACCTATATATGAAATGCCTATCGACACGTATATCTAAAATGCCTATCGACACCTATTTTTGAAATGCCTATCGGAAACTACATCTGAAATGCCTATCAGCACCTATATTTGAAATGCCTATCGGCAAACATATCTGGAATGCCTATCGGCACCTATATTTGAAATGCCTATCGGCTTCTATATCTGAAATGCCTATCGGCACCTATTTTTAAAATGCCAATCGGTAACTATATCTGAAATGCCTATCGGCACCTATATCTGAAATGCCTATCGACACCTATATCTGAAATGCCTATCGACACCTATATCTGAAATGCCTATCGACACCTATATCTGAAATGCCTATCGACACCTATATCTGAAATGCCTATCGACACCTATATCTGAAATGCCTATCGACACCTATATCTGAAATGCCTATCGACACCTATATCTGAAATGCCTATCGACACCTATATCTGAAATGCCTATCGACACCTATTTTTGAAAACTACATCTGAAATGCCTATCAGCACCTATATTTGAAATGCCTATCGGCAACCATATCTGGAATGCCTATCGGCACCTATATTTGAAATGCCTATCGGCTTCTATATCTGAAATGCCTATCGGCACCTATTTTTAAAATGCCAATCGGCAACTATATCTGAAATGCCTATCGGCACCTATATCTGAAATGCCTATCGACACCTATATCGGAAATGCCTATCGACACCTATATCTGAAATGCCTATCGACACCTATATCTGAAATGCCTATCGACACCTTTATCTGAAATGCCTATCGACACCTATATCTGAAATGCCTATCGACACCTATATCTGAAATGCCTATCGACACCTATATCTGAAATGCCTATCGACACATATATCTGAAATGCCTATCGACACCTATTTTTGAAATGCCTATCGGAAACTACATCTGAAATGCCTATCAGCACCTATATTTGAAATGCCTATCGGCAACCATATCTGGAATGCCTATCGGCACCTATATTTGAAATGCCTATCGGCTTCTATATCTGAAATGCCTATCGGCACCTATTTTTAAATTGCCAATCGGCAACTATATCTGAAATGCCTATCGGCACCTATATCTGAAATGCCTATCGACACCTATATCTGAAATGCCTATCGACACCTATATCTGAAATGCCTATCGACACCTATATCTGAAATGCCTATCGACACCTATATCTGAAATGCCTATCGACACCTATATCTGAACTGCCTATCGACACTTATATCTGAAATGCCTATCGACACCTATATCTGAAATGCCTATCGACACCTATATCTGAAATGCCTATCGACATCTATTTTTGAAATGCCTATCGGAAACTACATCTGAAATGCCTATCAGCACCTATATTTGAAATGCCTATCGGCAACCATATCTGGAATGCCTATCGGCACCTATATTTGAAATGCCTATCGGCTGCTATCTCTGAAATGCCTATCGGCACCTATTTTTAAAATGCCAATCGGCAACTATATCTGAAATGCCTATCGGCACCTATATCTGAAATGCCTATCGACACCTATATCTGAAATGCCTATCGACACCTATATCTGAAATGCCTATCGACACCTATATCTGAAATGCCTATCGACACCTATATCTGAAATGCCTATCGACACCTATTTCTGAAATGCCTATCGACACCTATATCTGAAATGCCTATCGGCACCTATATCTGAAATGCCTATCGACACCTATTTTTGAAATGCCTATCGGAAACTACATCTGAAATGCCTATCAGCACCTATATTTGAAATGCCTATCGGCAACCATATCTGGAATGCCTATCGGCACCTATATTTGAAATGCCTATCGGCTTCTATATCTGAAATGCCTATCGGCACCTATTTTTAAAATGCCAATCGGCAACTATATCTGAAATGCCTATCGGCACCTATATCTGAAATGCCTATCGACACCTATATCTGAAATGCCTATCGACACCTATATCTGAAATGCCTATCGACACCTATATCTGAAATGCCTATCGACACCTATATCTGAAATGCCTATCGACACCTATATCTGAAATGCCTATCGACACCTATATCTGAAATGCCTATCGACACCTATATCTGAAATGCCTATCGACACCTATATCTGAAATGCCTATCGACACCTATTTTTGAAATGCCTATCGGAAACTACATCTGAAATGCCTATTAGCACCTATATTTGAAATGCCTATCGGCAACCATATCTGGAATGCCTATCGGCACCTATATTTGAAATGCCTATCGGCTTCTATATCTGAAATGCCTATCGGCACCTATTTTTAAAATGCCAATCGGCAACAATATCTGAAATGCCTATCGGCACCTATATCTGAAATGCATATCGACACCTATATTTGAAATGCCTATCGACACCTATATCTGAAATGCCTATCGACACCTATATCTGAAATGCCTATCGACACCTATATCTGAAATGCCTATCAAAACCTATATCTGAAATGCCTATCGACACCTATATCTGAAATGCCTATCGACACCTATTTTTGAAATGCCTATCGGAAACTACATCTGAAATGCCTATCAGCACCTATATTTGAAATGCCTATCAGCAACCATATCTGGAATGCCTATCGGCACCTATATTTGAAATGCCTATCGGCTTCTATATCTGAAATGCCTATCGGCACCTATTTTTAAAATGCCAATCGGCAACTATATCTGAAATGCCTATCGGCACCTATATCTGAAATGCCTATCGACACCTATATCTGAAATGCCTATCGACACCTATATCTGAAATGCCTATCGACACCTATATCTGAAATGCCTATCGACACCTATATCTGAAATGCCTATCGACACCTATATCTGAAATGCCTATCGACACCTATATCTGAAATGCCTATCGACACCTATTTTTGAAATGCCTATCGGAAACTACATCTGAAATGCCTATCAGCACCTATATTTGAAATGCCTATCGGCAACCATATCTGGAATGCCTATCGGCACCTATATTTGAAATGCCTATCGGCTTTTATATCTGAAATGCCTATCGGCACCTATTTTTAAAATGCCAATCGGCAACTATATCTGAAATGCCTATCGACACCTATATCTGAAATGCCTATCGACACCTATTTTTGAAATGCCTATCGGAAACTACATCTGAAATGCCTATCAGCACCTATATTTGAAATGCCTATCGGCTTCTATATCTGAAATGCCTATCGGCACCTATTTTTAAAATGCCAATCGGCAACTATATCTGAAATGCCTATCGGCACCTATATCTGAAATGCCTATCGACACCTATATCTAAAATGCCTATCGACACCTATATCTGAAATGCCTATCGACACCTATATCTGAAATGCCTATCGACACCTATATCTGAAATGCCTATCGACACCTATATCTGAAATGCCTATCGACACCTATATCTGAAATGCCTAATGACACCTATATCTGAAATGCCTATCGACACCTATTTTTGAAATGCCTATCGGAAACTACATCTGAAATGCCTAACAGCACCTATATTTGAAATGCCTATCGGCAACCATATCTGGAATGCCTATCGGCATCTATATTTGAAATGCCTATCGGCTTCTATATCTGAAATGCCTATCGGCACCTATTTTTAAAATGCCAATCGGCAACTATATCTGAAATGCCTAACGGCAACTATATCTGAAATGCCTATCGACACCTATATCTGAAATGCCTATCGACACCTATATCTGAAATGCCTATCGACACCTATATCTGAAATGCCTATCGACACCTATATCTGAAATGCCTATCGACACCTATATCTGAAATGCCTATCGACACCTATATCTGAAATGCCTATCGACACCTATATCTGAAATGCCTATCGACACCTATTTTTGAAATGCCTATCGGAAACTACATCTGAAATGCCTATCAGCACCTATATTTGAAATGCCTATCGGCAACCATATCTGGAATGCCTATCGGCACCTATATTTGAAATGCCTATCGGCTTCTATATCTGAAATGCCTATCGGCACCTATTTTTAAAATGCCAATCGGCAACTATATCTGAAATGCCTATCGGCACCTATATCTGAAATGCCTATCGACACCTATATCTGAAATGCCTATCGACACCTATATCTGAAATGCCTATCGACACCTATATCTGAAATGCCTATCGACACCTATATCTGAAATGCCTATCGACACCTATATCTGAAATGCCTATCGACACCTATATCTGAAATGCCTATCGACACCTATATCTGAAATGCCTATCGACACCTGTTTTTGAAATGCCTATCGGAAACTACATCTGAAATGCCTATCAGCACCTATATTTGAAATGCCTATCGGCAACCATATCTGGAATGCCTATCGGCACCTATATTTGAAATGCCTATCGGCTTCTATATCTGAAATGCCTATCGGCATCTATTTTTAAAATGCCAGTCGGCAACTGTATCTGAAATGCCTATCGGCACCTATATCTGAAATGCCTATCGACACCTATATCTGAAATGCCTATCGACACCTATATCTGAAATGCCTATCGACACCTATATCTGAAATGCCTATCGACACCTATATCTGAAATGCCTATCGACACCTATATCTGAAATGCCTATCGACACCTATATCTGAAATGCCTATCGACACCTATATCTGAAATGCCTATCGACACCTATATCTGAAATGCCTATCGACACCTATTTTTGAAATGCCTATCGGAAACTACATCCGAAATGCCTATCAGCACCTATATTTGAAATGCCTATCGGCAACCATATCTGGAATGCCTATCGGCACCTATATTTGAAATGCCTATCGGCTTCTATATCTGAAATGCGTATCGGCACCTATTTTTAAAATGCCAATCGGCAACTATATCTGAAATGCCTATCGGCACCTATATCTGAAATGCCTATCGAAACCTATATCTGAAATGCCTATCGACACCTATATCTGAAATGCCTATCGACACCTATATCTGAAATGCCTATCGACACCTATATCTGAAATGCCTATCGACACCTATATCTGAAATGCCTATCGACACCTATATCTGAAATGCCTATCGACACCTATTTTTGAAATGCCTATCGGAAACTACATCTGAAATGCCCATCAGCACCTATATTTAAAATGCCTATCGGCAACCATATCTGGAATGCCTATCGGCACCTATATTTGAAATGCCTATCGGCTTCTATATCTGAAATGCCTATCGGCACCTATTTTTAAAATGCCAATCGGCAACTATATCTGAAATGCCTATCGGCACCTATATCTGAAATGCCTATCGACACCTATATCTGAAATGCCTATCGACACCTATATCTGAAATGCCTATCGACACCTATATCTGAAATGCCTATCGACACCTATATCTGAAATGCCTATCGACACCTATATCTGAAATGCCTATCGACACCTATATCTGAAATGCCTATCGACACCTATATCTGAAATGCCTATCGACACCTATATCTGAAATGCCTATCGACACCTATTTTTGAAATGCCTATCGGAAACTACATCTGAAATGCCTATCAGCACCTATATTTGAAATGCCTATCGGCAACCATATCTGGAATGCCTATCGGCACCTATATTTGAAATGCCTATCGGCTTTTATATCTGAAATGCCTATCGGCACCTATTTTTAAAATGCCAATCGGCAACTATATCTGAAATGCCTATCGGCACCTATATCTGAAATGCCTATCGACACCTATATCTGAAATGCCTATCGACACCTATATCTGAAATGCCTATCGACACCTATATCTGAAATGCCTATCGACACCTATATCTGAAATGCATATCGACACCTATTTTTGAAATGCCTATCGGAAACTACATCTGAAATGCCTATCAGCACCTATATTTGAAATGCCTATCGGCAACCATGTCTGGAATGCCTATCGGCACCTATATTTGAAAAGCCTATCGGCTTCTATATCTGAAATGCCTATCGGCACTTATTTTTAAAATGCCAATCGGCAACTATATCTGAAATGCCTATCGGCACCTATATCTGAAATGCCTATCGACACCTATATCTGAAATGCCTATCGACACCTATATCTGAAATGCCTATCGACACCTATATCTGAAATGCCTATCGACACCTATTTTTGAAATGCCTATCGGAAACTACATCTGAAATGCCTATCAGCACCTATATTTGAAATGCCTATCGGCTTCTATATCTGAAATGCCTATCGGCACCTATTTTTAAAATGCCAATCGGCAACTATATCTGAAATGCCTATCGGCACCTATATCTGAAATGCCTATCGACACCTATATCTAAAATGCCTATCGACACCTATATCTGAAATGCCTATCGACACCTATATCTGAAATGCCTATCGACACCTATATCTGAAATGCCTATCGACACCTATATCTGAAATGCCTATCGACACCTATATCTGAAATGCCTAATGACACCTATATCTGAAATGCCTATCGACACCTATTTTTGAAATGCCTATCGGAAACTACATCTGAAATGCCTAACAGCACCTATATTTGAAATGCCTATCGGCAACCATATCTGGAATGCCTATCGGCACCTATATTTGAAATGCCTATCGGCTTCTATATCTGAAATGCCTATCGGCACCTATTTTTAAAATGCCAATCGGCAACTATATCTGAAATGCCTAACGGCAACTATATCTGAAATGCCTATCGACACCTATATCTGAAATGCCTATCGACACCTATATCTGAAATGCCTATCGACACCTATATCTGAAATGCCTATCGACACCTATATCTGAAATGCCTATCGACACCTATATCTGAAATGCCTATCGACACCTATATCTGAAATGCCTATCGACACCTATATCTGAAATGCCTATCGACACCTATTTTTGAAATGCCTATCGGAAACTACATCTGAAATGCCTATCAGCACCTATATTTGAAATGCCTATCGGCAACCATATCTGGAATGCCTATCGGCACCTATATTTGAAATGCCTATCGGCTTCTATATCTGAAATGCCTATCGGCACCTATTTTTAAAATGCCAATCGGCAACTATATCTGAAATGCCTATCGGCACCTATATCTGAAATGCCTATCGACACCTATATCTGAAATGCCTATCGACACCTATATCTGAAATGCCTATCGACACCTATATCTGAAATGCCTATCGACACCTATATCTGAAATGCCTATCGACACCTATATCTAAAATGCCTATCGACACCTATATCTGAAATGCCTATCGACACCTATATCTGAAATGCCTATCGACACCTATTTTTGAAATGCCTAACGGAAACTACATCTGAAATGCCTATCAGCACCTATATTTGAAATGCCTATCGGCAACCATATCTGGAATGCCTATCGGCACCTATATTTGAAATGCCTATCGGCTTCTATATCTGAAATGCCTATCGGCACCTATTTTTAAAATGCCAATCGGCAACTATATCTGAAATGCCTATCGGCACCTATATCTGAAATGCCTATCGACACCTATATCTGAAATGCCTATCGACACCTATATCTGAAATGCCTATCGACACCTATATCTGAAATGCCTATCGACACCTATATCTGAAATGCCTAGCGACACCTATATCTGAAATGCCTATCGACACCTATATCTGAAATGCCTATCGACACCTATATCTGAAATGCCTATCGACACCTGTTTTTGAAATGCCTATCGGAAACTACATCTGAAATGCCTATCAGCACCTATATTTGAAATGCCTATCGGCAACCATATCTGGAATGCCTATCGGCACCTATATTTGAAATGCCTATCGGCTTCTATATCTGAAATGCCTATCGGCATCTATTTTTAAAATGCCAATCGGCAACTGTATCTGAAATGCCTATCGGCACCTATATCTGAAATGCCTATCGACACCTATATCTGAAATGCCTATCGACACCTATATCTGAAATGCCTATCGACACCTATATCTGAAATGCCTATCGACACCTATATCTGAAATGCCTATCGACACCTATATCTGAAATGCCTATCGACACCTATATCTGAAATGCCTATCGACACCTATATCTGAAATGCCTATCGACACCTATATCTGAAATGCCTATCGACACCTATTTTTGAAATGCCTATCGGAAACTACATCTGAAATGCCTATCAGCACCTATATTTGAAATGCCTATCGGCAACCATATCTGGAATGCCTATCGGCACCTATATTTGAAATGCCTATCGGCTTCTATATCTGAAATGCGTATCGGCACCTATTTTTAAAATGCCAATCGGCAACTATATCTGAAATGCCTATCGGCACCTATATCTGAAATGCCTATCGACACCTATATCTGAAATGCCTATCGACACCTATATCTGAAATGCCTATCGACACCTATATCTGAAATGCCTATCGACACCTATATCTGAAATGCCTATCGACACCTATATCTGAAATGCCTATCGACACCTATATCTGAAATGCCTATCGACACCTATTTTTGAAATGCCTATCGGAAACTACATCTGAAATGCCCATCAGCACCTATATTTAAAATGCCTATCGGCAACCATATCTGGAATGCCTATCGGCACCTATATTTGAAATGCCTATCGGCTTCTATATCTGAAATGCCTATCGGCACCTATTTTTAAAATGCCAATCGGCAACTATATCTGAAATGCCTATCGGCACCTATATCTGAATTGCCTATCGACACCTATATCTGAAATGCCTATCGACACCTATATCTGAAATGCCTATCGACACCTATCTCTGAAATGCCTATCGACACCTATATCTGAAATGCCTATCGACACCTATATCTGAAATGCCTATCGACACCTATATCTGAAATGCCTATCGACACCTATATCTGAAATGCCTATCGACACCTATATCTGAAATGCCTATCGACACCTATTTTTGAAATGCCTATCGGAAACTACATCTGAAATGCCTATCAGCACCTATATTTGAAATGCCTATCGGCAACCATATCTGGAATGCCTATCGGCCTCTATATTTGAAATGCCTATCGGCTTCTATATCTGAAATGCCTATCGGCACCAATTTTCAAAATGCCAATCGGCAACAATATCTGAAATGCCTATCGGCACCTATATCTGAAATGCCTATCGACACCTATATCTGAAATGCCTATCGGCACCTATATCTGAAATGCCTATCGACACCTATATCTGAAATGCCTATCGACACCTATATCTGAAATGCCTATCGACACCTATATCTGAAATGCCTATCGACACCTATATCTGAAATGCCTATGGACACCTATATCTGAAATGCCTATCGTCACCTATTTTTGAAATGCCTATCGGAAACTACATCTGAAATGCCTATCAGCACTTATATTTGAAATGCCTATCGGCAACCATATCTGGAATGCCTATCGGCACCTATATTTGAAATGCCTATCGGCTTCTATATCTGAAATGCCTATCGGCACCTATTTTTAAAATGCCAATCGGCAACTATATCTGAAATGCTTATCGGCACCTATATCTGAAATGCCTATCGACACCTATATCTGAAATGCCTATCGACACCAATATCTGAAATGCCTATCGACACCTATATCTGAAATGCCTATCGACACCTATATCTGAAATGCCTATCGACACCTATATCTGAAATGCCTATCGACACCTATTTTTGAAATGCCTATCGGAAACTACATCTGAAATGCCTATCAGCGCCTATATTTGAAATGCCTATCGGCAACCATATCTGGAATGCCTATCGGCACCTATATTTGAAATGCCTATCGGCTTCTATATCTGAAATGCCTATCGGCACCTATTTTTAAAATGCCAATCGGCAACTATATCTGAAATGCCTATCGGCACCTATATCTGAAATGCCTATCGACACCTATATCTGAAATGCCTATCGACACCTATATCTGAAATGCCTATCGACACCTATATCTGAAATGCCTATCGACACCTATATCTGAAATGCCTTTTGACACCTATATCTGAAATGCCTATCGACATCTATATCTGAAATGCCTATCGACACCTATATCTGAAATGCCTATCGACACTTATATCTGAAATGCCTATCGACACCTATTTTTGAAATGCCTATCGGAAACTACATCTGAAATGCCTATCAGCACCTATATTTGAAATGCCTATCGGCAACCATATCTGGAATGCCTATCGGCACCTATATTTGAAATGCCTATCGGCTTCTATATCTGAAATGCCTATCGGCACCAATTTTTAAAATGCCAATCGGCAACTATATCTGAAATGCCTATCGGCACCTATATCTGAAATGCCTATCGACACCTATATCTGAAATGCCTATCGACACCTATATCTGAAATGCCTATCGACACCTATATCTGAAATGCCTATCGACACCTATATCTGAAATGCCTATCGACACCTATATCTGAAATGCCTATCGACACCTATATCTGAAATGCCTATCGACACCTATATCTGAAATGCCTATCAACACCTATTTTTGAAATGCCTATCGGAAACTAAATCTGAAATGCCCATCAGCACCTATATTTGAAATGCCTAACGGCAACCATATCTGGAATGCCTATCGGCACCTATATTTGAAATGCCTATCGGCTTCTATATCTGAAATGCCTATCGGCACCTATTTTTAAAATGCCAATCGGCAACTATATCTGAAATGCCTATCGGCACCTATATCTGAAATGCCTATCGACACCTATATCTGAAATGCCTATCGACACCTATATCTGAAATGCCCATCGACACCTATATCTGAAATGCCTATCGACACCTATATCTGAAATGCCTATCGACACCTATATCTGAAATGCCTATCGACACCTATATCTGAAATGCCTATCGACACCTATATCTGAAATGCCTATCGACACCTATTTTTTAAATGCCTATCGGAAACTACATCTGAAATGCCTATCAGCACCTATATTTGAAATGCCTATCGGCAACCATACCTGGAATGCCTATCGGCACCTATATTTGAAATGCCTAACGGCTTCTATATCTAAAATGCCTATCGGCACCTATTTTTAAAATGCCAATCGGCAACTATATCTGAAATGCCTATCGACACCTATATCTGAAATGCCTATCGACACCAATATCTGAAATGCCTATCGACACCTATATCTGAAATGCCTATCGATACCTATATCTGAAATGCCTATCGACACCTATATCTGAAATGCCTATCGACACCTATATCTGAAATGCCTATCGACACCTCTTTTTTAAATGCCTATCGGAAACTACATCTGAAATGCCTATCAGCACCTATATTTGAAATGGCTATCGGCAACCATATCTGGAATGCCTATCGGCACCTATATTTGAAATGCCTATCGGCTTCTATATCTGAAATGCCTATCGGCACCTATTTTTAAAATGCCAATCGGCAACTATATCTGAAATGCCTATCGGCACCTATATCTGAAATGCCTATCGACACCTATATCTGAAATGCCTATCGACACCTATATCTGAAATGCCTATCGACACCTATATCTGAAATGCCTATCGACACCTATTTTTGAAATGCCTATCGGAAACTACATCTGAAATGCCTATCAGCACCTATATTTGAAATGCCTATCGGCAACCATATCTGGAATGCCTATCGGCACCTATATTTGAAATGCCTATCGGCTTCTATATCTGAAATGCCTATCGGCACCTATTTTTAAAATGCCAATCGCGAACTATATCTAAAATGCCTAACGGCACCTATATCTGAAATGCCTATCGACACCTATATCTGAAATGCCTATCGACACCTATATCTGAAATGCCTATCGACACCTATATCTGAAATGCCTATCGACACCTATATCTGAAATGCCTATCGACACCTATATCTGAAATGCCTATCGACACCTATATCTGAAATGCCTATCGACACCTATTTTTGAAATGCCTATCGGAAACTACATCTGAAATGCCTATCAGCACCTATATTTGAAATGCCTATCGGCAACCATATCTGGAATGCCTATCGGCACCTATATTTGAAATGCCTATCGGCTTTTATATCTGAAATGCCTATCGGCACCTATTTTTAAAATGCCAATCGGCAACTATATCTAAAATGCCTATCGGCACCTATATCTGAAATGCCTATCGACACCTATATCTGAAATGCCTATCGACACCTATATCTGAAATGCCTATCGACACCTATATCTGAAATGCCTATCGACACCAATATCTGAAATGCCTATCGACACCTATATCTGAAATGCCTATCGACACCTATATCTGAAATGCCTATCGACACCTATATCTGAAATGCCTATCGACACCTATATCTGAAATGCCTCTCGACACCTCTTTTTGAAATGCCTATCGGAAACTACATCTGAAATGCCTATCAGCACCTATATTTGAAATGCCTATCGGCAACCATATCTGGAATGCCTATCGGCACCTATATTTGAAATGCCTATCGGCTTCTATATCTGAAATGCCTATCGGCACCTATTTTTAAAATGCCAATCGGCAACTATATCTGAAATGCCTATCGGCACCTATATCTGAAATGCCTATCGACACCTATATCTGAAATGCCTATCGACACCTATATGTGAAATGCCTATCGACACCTATATCTGAAATGCCTATCGACACCTATATCTGAAATGCCTATCGACACCTATATCTGAAATGCCTATCGACACCTATATCTGAAATGCCTATCGACACCTATTTTTGAAATGCCTATCGGAAACTACATCTAAAATGCCTATCAGCACCTATATTTGAAATGCCTATCGGCAACCATATCTGGAATGCCTATCGGCACCTATATTTGAAATGCCTATCGGCTTCTATATCTGAAATGCCTATCGGCACCTATTTTTAAAATGCCAATCGGCAACTATATCTGAAATGCCTATCGGCACCTATATCTGAAATGCCTTTCGACACCTATATCTGAAATGCCCATCGACACCTATATCTGAAATGCCTATCGACACCTATATCTGAAATGCCTATCGACACCTATATCTGAAATGCCTATCGACACCTATATCTAAAATGCCTATCGACACCTATATCTGAAATGCCTATCGACACCTATATCTGAAATGCCTATCGACACCTATATCTGAAATGCCTATCGACACCTATTTTTGAAATGCCTATCGGAAACTACATCTGAAATGCCTATCAGCACCTATATTTGAAATGCCTATCGGCAACCATATCTGGAATGCCTATCGGCCTCTATATTTGAAATGCCTATCGGCTTCTATATCTGAAATGCCTATCGGCACCAATTTTTAAAATGCCAATTGGCAACTATATCTGCAATGCCTATCGGCACCTATATCTGAAATGCCTATCGACACCTATATCTGAAATGCCTATCGGCACCTATATCTGAAATGCCTATCGACACCTATATCTGAAATGCCTATCGACACCTATATCTGAAATGCCTATCGACACCTATATCTGAAATGCCTATCGACACCTATATCTGAAATGCCTATCGACACCTATATCTGAAATGCCTATCGTCACCTATTTTTGAAATGCCTATCGGAAACTACATCTGAAATGCCTATCACCACTTATATTTGAAATGCCTATCGGCAACCATATCTGGAATGCCTATCGGCACCTATATTTGAAATGCCTATCGGCTTCTATATCTGAAATGCCTATCGGCACCTATTTTTAAAATGCCAATCGGCAACTATATCTGAAATGCCTATCGGCACCTATATCTGAAATGCCTATCGACACCTATATCTGAAATGCCTATCGACACCAATATCTGAAATGCCTATCGACACCTATATCTGAAATGCCTATCGACACCTATATCTGAAATGCCTATCGACACTTATATCTGAAATGCCTATCGACACCTATTTTTGAAATGCCTATCGGAAACTACATCTGAAATGCCTATCAGCACCTATATTTGAAATGCCTATCGGCAACCATATCTGGAATGCCTATCGGCACCTATATTTGAAATGCCTATCGGCTTCTATATCTGAAATGCCTATCGGCACCTATTTTTAAAATGCCAATCGGCAACTATATCTGAAATGTCTATCGGCACCTATATCTGAAATGCCTATCGACACCTATATCTGAAATGCCTATCGACACCTATATCTGAAATGCCTATCGACACCTATATCTGAAATGCCTATCGACACCTATATCTGAAATGCCTATTGACATCTATATCTGAAATGCCTATCGACACCTATATCTGAAATGCCTATCGACACCTATATCTGAAATGCCTATCGACACCTATATCTGAAATGCCTATCGACACCTATTTTTGAAATGCCTATCGGAAACTACATCTGAAATGCCTATCAGCACCTATATTTGAAATGCCTATCGGCAACCATATCTGGAATGCCTATCGGCACCTATATTTGAAATGCCTATCGACACCTATATCTGAAATGCCTATCGACACCTATATCTGAAATGCCTATCGACACCTATATCTGAAATGCCTATCGACACCTATTTTTGAAATGCCTATCGGAAAATACATCTGAAATGCCTATCAGCACCTATATTTGAAATGCCTATCGGCAACCATATCTGGAATGCCTATCGGCCTCTATATTTGAAATGCCTATCGGCTTCTATATCTGAAATGCCTATCGGCACCAATTTTTAAAATGCCAATCGGCAACTATATCTGAAATGCCTATCGGCACCTATATCTGAAATGCCTATCGACACCTATATCTGAAATGCCTATCGGCACCTATATCTGAAATGCCTATCGACACCTATATCTGAAATGCCTATCGACACCTATATCTGAAATGCCTATCGACACCTATATCTGAAATGCCTATCGACACCTATATCTGAAATGCCTATGGACACCTATATCTGAAATGCCTATCGTCACTCATTTTTTAAATGCCTATCGGAAACTACATCTGAAATGCCTATCAGCACTTATATTTGAAATGCCTATCGGCAACCATATCTGGAATGCCTATCGGCACCTATATTTGAAATGCCTATCGGCTTCTATATCTGAAATGCCTATCGGCACCTATTTTTAAAATGCCAATCGGCAACTATATCTGAAATGCCTATCGGCACCTATATCTGAAATGCCTATCGACACCTATATCTGAAATGCCTATCGACACCAATATCTGAAATGCCTATCGACACCTATATCTGAAATGCCTATCGACACCTATATCTGAAATGCCTATCGACACCTATATCTGAAATGCCTATCGACACCTATTTTTGAAATGCCTATCGGAAACTACATCTGAAATGCCTATCAGCACCTATATTTGAAATGCCTATCGGCAACCATATCTGGAATGCCTATCGGCACCTATATTTGAAATGCCTATCGGCTTCTATATCTGAAATGCCTATCGGCACCTATTTTTAAAATGCCAATCGGCAACTATATCTGAAATGCCTATCGGCACCTATATCTGAAATGCCTATCGACACCTATATCTGAAATGCCTATCGACACCTATATCTGAAATGCCTATCGACACCTATATCTGAAATGCCTATCGACACCTATTTTTGAAATGCCTATCGGAAACTACATCTGAAATGCCTATCAGCACCTATATTTGAAATGCCTATCGGCTTCTATATCTGAAATGCCTATCGGCACCTATTTTTAAAATGCCAATCGGCAACTATATCTGAAATGCCTATCGGCACCTATATCTGAAATGCCTATCGACACCTATATCTAAAATGCCTATCGACACCTATATCTGAAATGCCTATCGACACCTATATCTGAAATGCCTATCGACACCTATATCTGAAATGCCTATCGACACCTATATCTGAAATGCCTATCGACACCTATATCTGAAATGCCTAATGACACCTATATCTGAAATGCCTATCGACACCTATTTTTGAAATGCCTATCGGAAACTACATCTGAAATGCCTAACAGCACCTATATTTGAAATGCCTATCGGCAACCATATCTGGAATGCCTATCGGCATCTATATTTGAAATGCCTATCGGCTTCTATATCTGAAATGCCTATCGGCACCTATTTTTAAAATGCCAATCGGCAACTATATCTGAAATGCCTAACGGCAACTATATCTGAAATGCCTATCGACACCTATATCTGAAATGCCTATCGACACCTATATCTGAAATGCCTATCGACACCTATATCTGAAATGCCTATCGACACCTATATCTGAAATGCCTATCGACACCTATATCTGAAATGCCTATCGACACCTATATCTGAAATGCCTATCGACACCTATATCTGAAATGCCTATCGACACCTATTTTTGAAATGCCTATCGGAAACTACATCTGAAATGCCTATCAGCACCTATATTTGAAATGCCTATCGGCAACCATATCTGGAATGCCTATCGGCACCTATATTTGAAATGCCTATCGGCTTCTATATCTGAAATGCCTATCGGCACCTATTTTTAAAATGCCAATCGGCAACTATATCTGAAATGCCTATCGGCACCTATATCTGAAATGCCTATCGACACCTATATCTGAAATGCCTATCGACACCTATATCTGAAATGCCTATCGACACCTATATCTGAAATGCCTATCGACACCTATATCTGAAATGCCTATCGACACCTATATCTGAAATGCCTATCGACACCTATATCTGAAATGCCTATCGACACCTATATCTGAAATGCCTATCGACACCTGTTTTTGAAATGCCTATCGGAAACTACATCTGAAATGCCTATCAGCACCTATATTTGAAATGCCTATCGGCAACCATATCTGGAATGCCTATCGGCACCTATATTTGAAATGCCTATCGGCTTCTATATCTGAAATGCCTATCGGCATCTATTTTTAAAATGCCAGTCGGCAACTGTATCTGAAATGCCTATCGGCACCTATATCTGAAATGCCTATCGACACCTATATCTGAAATGCCTATCGACACCTATATCTGAAATGCCTATCGACACCTATATCTGAAATGCCTATCGACACCTATATCTGAAATGCCTATCGACACCTATATCTGAAATGCCTATCGACACCTATATCTGAAATGCCTATCGACACCTATATCTGAAATGCCTATCGACACCTATATCTGAAATGCCTATCGACACCTATTTTTGAAATGCCTATCGGAAACTACATCTGAAATGCCTATCAGCACCTATATTTGAAATGCCTATCGGCAACCATATCTGGAATGCCTATCGGCACCTATATTTGAAATGCCTATCGGCTTCTATATCTGAAATGCGTATCGGCACCTATTTTTAAAATGCCAATCGGCAACTATATCTGAAATGCCTATCGGCACCTATATCTGAAATGCCTATCGACACCTATATCTGAAATGCCTATCGACACCTATATCTGAAATGCCTATCGACACCTATATCTGAAATGCCTATCGACACCTATATCTGAAATGCCTATCGACACCTATATCTGAAATGCCTATCGACACCTATATCTGAAATGCCTATCGACACCTATTTTTGAAATGCCTATCGGAAACTACATCTGAAATGCCCATCAGCACCTATATTTAAAATGCCTATCGGCAACCATATCTGGAATGCCTATCGGCACCTATATTTGAAATGCCTATCGGCTTCTATATCTGAAATGCCTATCGGCACCTATTTTTAAAATGCCAATCGGCAACTATATCTGAAATGCCTATCGGCACCTATATCTGAAATGCCTATCGACACCTATATCTGAAATGCCTATCGACACCTATATCTGAAATGCCTATCGACACCTATATCTGAAATGCCTATCGACACCTATATCTGAAATGCCTATCGACACCTATATCTGAAATGCCTATCGACACCTATATCTGAAATGCCTATCGACACCTATATCTGAAATGCCTATCGACACCTATATCTGAAATGCCTATCGACACCTATTTTTGAAATGCCTATCGGAAACTACATCTGAAATGCCTATCAGCACCTATATTTGAAATGCCTATCGGCAACCATATCTGGAATGCCTATCGGCACCTATATTTGAAATGCCTATCGGCTTTTATATCTGAAATGCCTATCGGCACCTATTTTTAAAATGCCAATCGGCAACTATATCTGAAATGCCTATCGGCACCTATATCTGAAATGCCTATCGACACCTATATCTGAAATGCCTATCGACACCTATATCTGAAATGCCTATCGACACCTATATCTGAAATGCCTATCGACACCTATATCTGAAATGCATATCGACACCTATTTTTGAAATGCCTATCGGAAACTACATCTGAAATGCCTATCAGCACCTATATTTGAAATGCCTATCGGCAACCATGTCTGGAATGCCTATCGGCACCTATATTTGAAAAGCCTATCGGCTTCTATATCTGAAATGCCTATCGGCACTTATTTTTAAAATGCCAATCGGCAACTATATCTGAAATGCCTATCGGCACCTATATCTGAAATGCCTATCGACACCTATATCTGAAATGCCTATCGACACCTATATCTGAAATGCCTATCGACACCTATATCTGAAATGCCTATCGACACCTATTTTTGAAATGCCTATCGGAAACTACATCTGAAATGCCTATCAGCACCTATATTTGAAATGCCTATCGGCTTCTATATCTGAAATGCCTATCGGCACCTATTTTTAAAATGCCAATCGGCAACTATATCTGAAATGCCTATCGGCACCTATATCTGAAATGCCTATCGACACCTATATCTAAAATGCCTATCGACACCTATATCTGAAATGCCTATCGACACCTATATCTGAAATGCCTATCGACACCTATATCTGAAATGCCTATCGACACCTATATCTGAAATGCCTATCGACACCTATATCTGAAATGCCTAATGACACCTATATCTGAAATGCCTATCGACACCTATTTTTGAAATGCCTATCGGAAACTACATCTGAAATGCCTAACAGCACCTATATTTGAAATGCCTATCGGCAACCATATCTGGAATGCCTATCGGCACCTATATTTGAAATGCCTATCGGCTTCTATATCTGAAATGCCTATCGGCACCTATTTTTAAAATGCCAATCGGCAACTATATCTGAAATGCCTAACGGCAACTATATCTGAAATGCCTATCGACACCTATATCTGAAATGCCTATCGACACCTATATCTGAAATGCCTATCGACACCTATATCTGAAATGCCTATCGACACCTATATCTGAAATGCCTATCGACACCTATATCTGAAATGCCTATCGACACCTATATCTGAAATGCCTATCGACACCTATATCTGAAATGCCTATCGACACCTATTTTTGAAATGCCTATCGGAAACTACATCTGAAATGCCTATCAGCACCTATATTTGAAATGCCTATCGGCAACCATATCTGGAATGCCTATCGGCACCTATATTTGAAATGCCTATCGGCTTCTATATCTGAAATGCCTATCGGCACCTATTTTTAAAATGCCAATCGGCAACTATATCTGAAATGCCTATCGGCACCTATATCTGAAATGCCTATCGACACCTATATCTGAAATGCCTATCGACACCTATATCTGAAATGCCTATCGACACCTATATCTGAAATGCCTATCGACACCTATATCTGAAATGCCTATCGACACCTATATCTAAAATGCCTATCGACACCTATATCTGAAATGCCTATCGACACCTATATCTGAAATGCCTATCGACACCTATTTTTGAAATGCCTAACGGAAACTACATCTGAAATGCCTATCAGCACCTATATTTGAAATGCCTATCGGCAACCATATCTGGAATGCCTATCGGCACCTATATTTGAAATGCCTATCGGCTTCTATATCTGAAATGCCTATCGGCACCTATTTTTAAAATGCCAATCGGCAACTATATCTGAAATGCCTATCGGCACCTATATCTGAAATGCCTATCGACACCTATATCTGAAATGCCTATCGACACCTATATCTGAAATGCCTATCGACACCTATATCTGAAATGCCTATCGACACCTATATCTGAAATGCCTATCGACACCTATATCTGAAATGCCTATCGACACCTATATCTGAAATGCCTATCGACACCTATATCTGAAATGCCTATCGACACCTGTTTTTGAAATGCCTATCGGAAACTACATCTGAAATGCCTATCAGCACCTATATTTGAAATGCCTATCGGCAACCATATCTGGAATGCCTATCGGCACCTATATTTGAAATGCCTATCGGCTTCTATATCTGAAATGCCTATCGGCATCTATTTTTAAAATGCCAATCGGCAACTGTATCTGAAATGCCTATCGGCACCTATATCTGAAATGCCTATCGACACCTATATCTGAAATGCCTATCGACACCTATATCTGAAATGCCTATCGACACCTATATCTGAAATGCCTATCGACACCTATATCTGAAATGCCTATCGACACCTATATCTGAAATGCCTATCGACACCTATATCTGAAATGCCTATCGACACCTATATCTGAAATGCCTATCGACACCTATATCTGAAATGCCTATCGACACCTATTTTTGAAATGCCTATCGGAAACTACATCTGAAATGCCTATCAGCACCTATATTTGAAATGCCTATCGGCAACCATATCTGGAATGCCTATCGGCACCTATATTTGAAATGCCTATCGGCTTCTATATCTGAAATGCGTATCGGCACCTATTTTTAAAATGCCAATCGGCAACTATATCTGAAATGCCTATCGGCACCTATATCTGAAATGCCTATCGACACCTATATCTGAAATGCCTATCGACACCTATATCTGAAATGCCTATCGACACCTATATCTGAAATGCCTATCGACACCTATATCTGAAATGCCTATCGACACCTATATCTGAAATGCCTATCGACACCTATATCTGAAATGCCTATCGACACCTATTTTTGAAATGCCTATCGGAAACTACATCTGAAATGCCCATCAGCACCTATATTTAAAATGCCTATCGGCAACCATATCTGGAATGCCTATCGGCACCTATATTTGAAATGCCTATCGGCTTCTATATCTGAAATGCCTATCGGCACCTATTTTTAAAATGCCAATCGGCAACTATATCTGAAATGCCTATCGGCACCTATATCTGAATTGCCTATCGACACCTATATCTGAAATGCCTATCGACACCTATATCTGAAATGCCTATCGACACCTATCTCTGAAATGCCTATCGACACCTATATCTGAAATGCCTATCGACACCTATATCTGAAATGCCTATCGACACCTATATCTGAAATGCCTATCGACACCTATATCTGAAATGCCTATCGACACCTATATCTGAAATGCCTATCGACACCTATTTTTGAAATGCCTATCGGAAACTACATCTGAAATGCCTATCAGCACCTATATTTGAAATGCCTATCGGCAACCATATCTGGAATGCCTATCGGCCTCTATATTTGAAATGCCTATCGGCTTCTATATCTGAAATGCCTATCGGCACCAATTTTCAAAATGCCAATCGGCAACAATATCTGAAATGCCTATCGGCACCTATATCTGAAATGCCTATCGACACCTATATCTGAAATGCCTATCGGCACCTATATCTGAAATGCCTATCGACACCTATATCTGAAATGCCTATCGACACCTATATCTGAAATGCCTATCGACACCTATATCTGAAATGCCTATCGACACCTATATCTGAAATGCCTATGGACACCTATATCTGAAATGCCTATCGTCACCTATTTTTGAAATGCCTATCGGAAACTACATCTGAAATGCCTATCAGCACTTATATTTGAAATGCCTATCGGCAACCATATCTGGAATGCCTATCGGCACCTATATTTGAAATGCCTATCGGCTTCTATATCTGAAATGCCTATCGGCACCTATTTTTAAAATGCCAATCGGCAACTATATCTGAAATGCTTATCGGCACCTATATCTGAAATGCCTATCGACACCTATATCTGAAATGCCTATCGACACCAATATCTGAAATGCCTATCGACACCTATATCTGAAATGCCTATCGACACCTATATCTGAAATGCCTATCGACACCTATATCTGAAATGCCTATCGACACCTATTTTTGAAATGCCTATCGGAAACTACATCTGAAATGCCTATCAGCGCCTATATTTGAAATGCCTATCGGCAACCATATCTGGAATGCCTATCGGCACCTATATTTGAAATGCCTATCGGCTTCTATATCTGAAATGCCTATCGGCACCTATTTTTAAAATGCCAATCGGCAACTATATCTGAAATGCCTATCGGCACCTATATCTGAAATGCCTATCGACACCTATATCTGAAATGCCTATCGACACCTATATCTGAAATGCCTATCGACACCTATATCTGAAATGCCTATCGACACCTATATCTGAAATGCCTTTTGACACCTATATCTGAAATGCCTATCGACATCTATATCTGAAATGCCTATCGACACCTATATCTGAAATGCCTATCGACACTTATATCTGAAATGCCTATCGACACCTATTTTTGAAATGCCTATCGGAAACTACATCTGAAATGCCTATCAGCACCTATATTTGAAATGCCTATCGGCAACCATATCTGGAATGCCTATCGGCACCTATATTTGAAATGCCTATCGGCTTCTATATCTGAAATGCCTATCGGCACCAATTTTTAAAATGCCAATCGGCAACTATATCTGAAATGCCTATCGGCACCTATATCTGAAATGCCTATCGACACCTATATCTGAAATGCCTATCGACACCTATATCTGAAATGCCTATCGACACCTATATCTGAAATGCCTATCGACACCTATATCTGAAATGCCTATCGACACCTATATCTGAAATGCCTATCGACACCTATATCTGAAATGCCTATCGACACCTATATCTGAAATGCCTATCAACACCTATTTTTGAAATGCCTATCGGAAACTAAATCTGAAATGCCCATCAGCACCTATATTTGAAATGCCTAACGGCAACCATATCTGGAATGCCTATCGGCACCTATATTTGAAATGCCTATCGGCTTCTATATCTGAAATGCCTATCGGCACCTATTTTTAAAATGCCAATCGGCAACTATATCTGAAATGCCTATCGGCACCTATATCTGAAATGCCTATCGACACCTATATCTGAAATGCCTATCGACACCTATATCTGAAATGCCCATCGACACCTATATCTGAAATGCCTATCGACACCTATATCTGAAATGCCTATCGACACCTATATCTGAAATGCCTATCGACACCTATATCTGAAATGCCTATCGACACCTATATCTGAAATGCCTATCGACACCTATTTTTTAAATGCCTATCGGAAACTACATCTGAAATGCCTATCAGCACCTATATTTGAAATGCCTATCGGCAACCATACCTGGAATGCCTATCGGCACCTATATTTGAAATGCCTAACGGCTTCTATATCTAAAATGCCTATCGGCACCTATTTTTAAAATGCCAATCGGCAACTATATCTGAAATGCCTATCGACACCTATATCTGAAATGCCTATCGACACCAATATCTGAAATGCCTATCGACACCTATATCTGAAATGCCTATCGATACCTATATCTGAAATGCCTATCGACACCTATATCTGAAATGCCTATCGACACCTATATCTGAAATGCCTATCGACACCTCTTTTTTAAATGCCTATCGGAAACTACATCTGAAATGCCTATCAGCACCTATATTTGAAATGGCTATCGGCAACCATATCTGGAATGCCTATCGGCACCTATATTTGAAATGCCTATCGGCTTCTATATCTGAAATGCCTATCGGCACCTATTTTTAAAATGCCAATCGGCAACTATATCTGAAATGCCTATCGGCACCTATATCTGAAATGCCTATCGACACCTATATCTGAAATGCCTATCGACACCTATATCTGAAATGCCTATCGACACCTATATCTGAAATGCCTATCGACACCTATTTTTGAAATGCCTATCGGAAACTACATCTGAAATGCCTATCAGCACCTATATTTGAAATACCTATCGGCAACCATATCTGGAATGCCTATCGGCACCTATATTTGAAATGCCTATCGGCTTCTATATCTGAAATGCCTATCGGCACCTATTTTTAAAATGCCAATCGCGAACTATATCTAAAATGCCTAACGGCACCTATATCTGAAATGCCTATCGACACCTATATCTGAAATGCCTATCGACACCTATATCTGAAATGCCTATCGACACCTATATCTGAAATGCCTATCGACACCTATATCTGAAATGCCTATCGACACCTATATCTGAAATGCCTATCGACACCTATATCTGAAATGCCTATCGACACCTATTTTTGAAATGCCTATCGGAAACTACATCTGAAATGCCTATCAGCACCTATATTTGAAATGCCTATCGGCAACCATATCTGGAATGCCTATCGGCACCTATATTTGAAATGCCTATCGGCTTTTATATCTGAAATGCCTATCGGCACCTATTTTTAAAATGCCAATCGGCAACTATATCTAAAATGCCTATCGGCACCTATATCTGAAATGCCTATCGACACCTATATCTGAAATGCCTATCGACACCTATATCTGAAATGCCTATCGACACCTATATCTGAAATGCCTATCGACACCAATATCTGAAATGCCTATCGACACCTATATCTGAAATGCCTATCGACACCTATATCTGAAATGCCTATCGACACCTATATCTGAAATGCCTATCGACACCTATATCTGAAATGCCTCTCGACACCTCTTTTTGAAATGCCTATCGGAAACTACATCTGAAATGCCTATCAGCACCTATATTAGAAATGCCTATCGGCAACCATATCTGGAATGCCTATCGGCACCTATATTTGAAATGCCTATCGGCTTCTATATCTGAAATGCCTATCGGCACCTATTTTTAAAATGCCAATCGGCAACTATATCTGAAATGCCTATCGGCACCTATATCTGAAATGCCTATCGACACCTATATCTGAAATGCCTATCGACACCTATATGTGAAATGCCTATCGACACCTATATCTGAAATGCCTATCGACACCTATATCTGAAATGCCTATCGACACCTATATCTGAAATGCCTATCGACACCTATATCTGAAATGCCTATCGACACCTATTTTTGAAATGCCTATCGGAAACTACATCTAAAATGCCTATCAGCACCTATATTTGAAATGCCTATCGGCAACCATATCTGGAATGCCTATCGGCACCTATATTTGAAATGCCTATCGGCTTCTATATCTGAAATGCCTATCGGCACCTATTTTTAAAATGCCAATCGGCAACTATATCTGAAATGCCTATCGGCACCTATATCTGAAATGCCTTTCGACACCTATATCTGAAATGCCCATCGACACCTATATCTGAAATGCCTATCGACACCTATATCTGAAATGCCTATCGACACCTATATCTGAAATGCCTATCGACACCTATATCTGAAATGCCTATCGACACCTATATCTGAAATGCCTATCGACACCTATATCTGAAATGCCTATCGACACCTATATCTGAAATGCCTATCGACACCTATTTTTGAAATGCCTATCGGAAACTACATCTGAAATGCCTATCAGCACCTATATTTGAAATGCCTATCGGCAACCATATCTGGAATGCCTATCGGCCTCTATATTTGAAATGCCTATCGGCTTCTATATCTGAAATGCCTATCGGCACCAATTTTTAAAATGCCAATTGGCAACTATATCTGCAATGCCTATCGGCACCTATATCTGAAATGCCTATCGACACCTATATCTGAAATGCCTATCGGCACCTATATCTGAAATGCCTATCGACACCTATATCTGAAATGCCTATCGACACCTATATCTGAAATGCCTATCGACACCTATATCTGAAATGCCTATCGACACCTATATCTGAAATGCCTATCGACACCTATATCTGAAATGCCTATCGTCACCTATTTTTGAAATGCCTATCGGAAACTACATCTGAAATGCCTATCAGCACTTATATTTGAAATGCCTATCGGCAACCATATCTGGAATGCCTATCGGCACCTATATTTGAAATGCCTATCGGCTTCTATATCTGAAATGCCTATCGGCACCTATTTTTAAAATGCCAATCGGCAACTATATCTGAAATGCCTATCGGCACCTATATCTGAAATGCCTATCGACACCTATATCTGAAATGCCTATCGACACCAATATCTGAAATGCCTATCGACACCTATATCTGAAATGCCTATCGACACCTATATCTGAAATGCCTATCGACACTTATATCTGAAATGCCTATCGACACCTATTTTTGAAATGCCTATCGGAAACTACATCTGAAATGCCTATCAGCACCTATATTTGAAATGCCTATCGGCAACCATATCTGGAATGCCTATCGGCACCTATATTTGAAATGCCTATCGGCTTCTATATCTGAAATGCCTATCGGCACCTATTTTTAAAATGCCAATCGGCAACTATATCTGAAATGTCTATCGGCACCTATATCTGAAATGCCTATCGACAACTATATCTGAAATGCCTATCGACACCTATATCTGAAATGCCTATCGACACCTATATCTGAAATGCCTATCGACACCTATATCTGAAATGCCTATTGACATCTATATCTGAAATGCCTATCGACACCTATATCTGAAATGCCTATCGACACCTATATCTGAAATGCCTATCGACACCTATATCTGAAATGCCTATCGACACCTATTTTTGAAATGCCTATCGGAAACTACATCTGAAATGCCTATCAGCACCTATATTTGAAATGCCTATCGGCAACCATATCTGGAATGCCTATCGGCACCTATATTTGAAATGCCTATCGACACCTATATCTGAAATGCCTATCGACACCTATATCTGAAATGCCTATCGACACCTATATCTGAAATGCCTATCGACACCTATTTTTGAAATGCCTATCGGAAAATACATCTGAAATGCCTATCAGCACCTATATTTGAAATGCCTATCGGCAACCATATCTGGAATGCCTATCGGCCTCTATATTTGAAATGCCTATCGGCTTCTATATCTGAAATGCCTATCGGCACCAATTTTTAAAATGCCAATCGGCAACTATATCTGAAATGCCTATCGGCACCTATATCTGAAATGCCTATCGACACCTATATCTGAAATGCCTATCGGCACCTATATCTGAAATGCCTATCGACACCTATATCTGAAATGCCTATCGACACCTATATCTGAAATGCCTATCGACACCTATATCTGAAATGCCTATCGACACCTATATCTGAAATGCCTATGGACACCTATATCTGAAATGCCTATCGTCACTCATTTTTTAAATGCCTATCGGAAACTACATCTGAAATGCCTATCAGCACTTATATTTGAAATGCCTATCGGCAACCATATCTGGAATGCCTATCGGCACCTATATTTGAAATGCCTATCGGCTTCTATATCTGAAATGCCTATCGGCACCTATTTTTAAAATGCCAATCGGCAACTATATCTGAAATGCCTATCGGCACCTATATCTGAAATGCCTATCGACACCTATATCTGAAATGCCTATCGACACCAATATCTGAAATGCCTATCGACACCTATATCTGAAATGCCTATCGACACCTATATCTGAAATGCCTATCGACACCTATATCTGAAATGCCTATCGACACCTATTTTTGAAATGCCTATCGGAAACTACATCTGAAATGCCTATCAGCACCTATATTTGAAATGCCTATCGGCAACCATATCTGGAATGCCTATCGGCACCTATATTTGAAATGCCTATCGGCTTCTATATCTGAAATGCCTATCGGCACCTATTTTTAAAATGCCAATCGGCAACTATATCTGAAATGTCTATCGGCACATATATCTGAAATGCCTATCGACACCTATATCTGAAATGCCTATCGACACCTATATCTGAAATGCCTATCGACACCTATATCTGAAATGCCTATCGACACCTATATCTGAAATGCCTATTGACACCTATATCTGAAATGCCTATCGACACCTATATCTGAAATGCCTATCGACACCTATATCTGAAATGCCTATCGACACCTATATCTGAAATGCCTATCGACACCTATTTTTGAAATGCCTATCGGAAACTACATCTGAAATGCCTATCAGCACCTATATTTGAAATGCCTATCGGCAACCATATCTGGAATGCCTATCGGCACCTATATTTGAAATGCCTATCGGCTTCTATATCTGAAATGCCTATCGGCACCAATTTTTAAAATGCCAATCGGCAACTATATCTGAAATGCCTATCGGCACCTATATCTGAAATGCCTATCGACACCTATATCTGAAATGCCTATCGACACCTATATCTGAAATGCCTATCGACACCTATATCTGAAATGCCTATCGACACCTATATCTGAAATGCCTATCGACACCTATATCTGAAATGCCTATCGACACCTATATCTGAAATGCCTATCGACACCTATATCTGAAATGCCTATCGACACCTATTTTTGAAATGCCTATCGGAAACTACATCTGAAATGCCCATCAGCACCTATATTTGAAATGCCTATCGGCAACCATATCTGGAATGCCTATCGGCACCTATATTTGAAATGCCTATCGGCTTCTATATCTGAAATGCCTATCGGCACCTATTTTTAAAATGCCAATCGGCAACTATATCTGAAATGCCTATCGGCACCTATATCTGAAATGCCTATCGACACCTATATCTGAAATGCCTATCGACACCTATATCTGAAATGCCCATCGACACCTATATCTGAAATGCCTATCGACACCTATATCTGAAATGCCTATCGACACCTATATCTGAAATGCCTATCGACACCTATATCTGAAATGCCTATCGACACCTATATCTGAAATGCCTATCGACACCTATTTTTTAAATGCCTATCGGAAACTACATCTGAAATGCCTATCAGCACCTATATTTGAAATGCCTATCGGCAACCATACCTGGAATGCCTATCGGCACCTATATTTGAAATGCCTAACGGCTTCTATATCTGAAATGCCTATCGGCACCTATTTTTAAAATGCCAATCGGCAACTATATCTGAAATGCCTATCGGCACCTATATCTGAAATGCCTATCGACACCTATATCTGAAATGCCTATCGACACCTATATCTGAAATGCCTATCGACACCTATATCTGAAATGCCTATCGACACCAATATCTGAAATGCCTATCGACACCTATATCTGAAATGCCTATCGACACCTATATCTGAAATGCCTATCGACACCTATATCTGAAATGCCTATCGACACCTATATCTGAAATGCCTCTCGACACCTCTTTTTGAAATGCCTATCGGAAACTACATCTGAAATGCCTATCAGCACCTATATTTGAAATGCCTATCGGCAACCATATCTGGAATGCCTATCGGCACCTATATTTGAAATGCCTATCGGCTTCTATATCTGAAATGCCTATCGGCACCTATTTTTAAAATGCCAATCGGCAACTATATCTGAAATGCCTATCGGCACCTATATCTGAAATGCCTATCGACACCTATATCTGAAATGCCTATCGACACCTATATGTGAAATGCCTATCGACACCTATATCTGAAATGCCTATCGACACCTATATCTGAAATGCCTATCGACACCTATATCTGAAATGCCTATCGACACCTATATCTGAAATGCCTATCGACACCTATTTTTGAAATGCCTATCGGAAACTACATCTAAAATGCCTATCAGCACCTATATTTGAAATGCCTATCGGCAACCATATCTGGAATGCCTATCGGCACCTATATTTGAAATGCCTATCGGCTTCTATATCTGAAATGCCTATCGGCACCTATTTTTAAAATGCCAATCGGCAACTATATCTGAAATGCCTATCGGCACCTATATCTGAAATGCCTTTCGACACCTATATCTGAAATGCCCATCGACACCTATATCTGAAATGCCTATCGACACCTATATCTGAAATGCCTATCGACACCTATATCTGAAATGCCTATCGACACCTATATCTGAAATGCCTATCGACACCTATATCTGAAATGCCTATCGACACCTATATCTGAAATGCCTATCGACACCTATATCTGAAATGCCTATCGACACCTATTTTTGAAATGCCTATCGGAAACTACATCTGAAATGCCTATCAGCACCTATATTTGAAATGCCTATCGGCAACCATATCTGGAATGCCTATCGGCCTCTATATTTGAAATGCCTATCGGCTTCTATATCTGAAATGCCTATCGGCACCAATTTTTAAAATGCCAATTGGCAACTATATCTGAAATGCCTATCGGCACCTATATCTGAAATGCCTATCGACACCTATATCTGAAATGCCTATCGGCACCTATATCTGAAATGCCTATCGACACCTATATCTGAAATGCCTATCGACACCTATATCTGAAATGCCTATCGACACCTATATCTGAAATGCCTATCGACACCTATATCTGAAATGCCTATCGACACCTATATCTGAAATGCCTATCGTCACCTATTTTTGAAATGCCTATCGGAAACTACATCTGAAATGCCTATCAGCACTTATATTTGAAATGCCTATCGGCAACCATATCTGGAATGCCTATCGGCACCTATATTTGAAATGCCTATCGGCTTCTATATCTGAAATGCCTATCGGCACCTATTTTTAAAATGCCAATCGGCAACTATATCTGAAATGCCTATCGGCACCTATATCTGAAATGCCTATCGACACCTATATCTGAAATGCCTATCGACACCAATATCTGAAATGCCTATCGACACCTATATCTGAAATGCCTATCGACACCTATATCTGAAATGCCTATCGACACTTATATCTGAAATGCCTATCGACACCTATTTTTGAAATGCCTATCGGAAACTACATCTGAAATGCCTATCAGCACATATATTTGAAATGCCTATCGGCAACCATATCTGGAATGCCTATCGGCACCTATATTTGAAATGCCTATCGGCTTCTATATCTGAAATGCCTATCGGCACCTATTTTTAAAATGCCAATCGGCAACTATATCTGAAATGTCTATCGGCACCTATATCTGAAATGCCTATCGACACCTATATCTGAAATGCCTATCGACACCTATATCTGAAATGCCTATCGACACCTATATCTGAAATGCCTATCGACACCTATATCTGAAATGCCTATTGACATCTATATCTGAAATGCCTATCGACACCTATATCTGAAATGCCTATCGACACCTATATCTGAAATGCCTATCGACACCTATATCTGAAATGCCTATCGACACCTATTTTTGAAATGCCTATCGGAAACTACATCTGAAATGCCTATCAGCACCTATATTTGAAATGCCTATCGGCAACCATATCTGGAATGCCTATCGGCACCTATATTTGAAATGCCTATCGGCTTCTATATCTGAAATGCCTATCGGCACCAATTTTTAAAATGCCAATCGGCAACTATATCTGAAATTCCTATCGGCACTTATATCTGAAATGCCTATCGACACCTATATCTGAAATGCCTATCGACACCTATATCTGAAATGCCTATCGACACCTATATCTGAAATGCCTATCGACACCTATATCTGAAATGCCTATCGACACCTATATCTGAAATGCCTATCGACACCTATATCTGAAATGCCTATCGACACCTATTTTTGAAATGCCTATCGGAAACTACATCTGAAATGCCCATCAGCACCTATATTTGAAATGCCTATCGGCAACCATATCTGGAATGCCTATCGGCACCTATATTTGAAATGCCTATCGGCTTCTATATCTGAAATGCATATCGACACCTATATCTGAAATGCCCATCGACACCTATATCTGAAATGCCTATCGACACCTATATCTGAAATGCCTATCGACACCTATATCTGAAATGCCTATCGACACCTATATCTGAAATGCCTATCGACACCTATATCTGAAATGCCTATCGACACCTATTTTTTAAATGCCTATCGGAAACTACATCTGAAATGCCTATCAGCACCTATATTTAAAATGCCTATCGGCAACCATACCTGGAATGCCTATCGGCACCTATATTTGAAATGCCTATCGGCTTCTATATCTGAAATGCCTATCGGCATCTATTTTTCAAATGCCAATCGGCAACTATATCTGAAATGCCTATCGGCACCTATATCTGAAATGCCTATCGACACCTATATCTGAAATGCCTATCGACACCTATATCTGAAATGCCTATCGATACCTATATCTGAAATGCCTATCGACACCTATATCTGAAATGCCTATCGACACCTATATCTGAAATGCCTATCGACACCTATATCTGAAATGCCTATCGACACCTATATCTGAAATGCCTATCGACACCTATTTTTGAAATGCCTATCGGAAACTACATCTAAAATGCCTATCAGCACCTATATTTAAAATGCCTATCGGCAAACATATTTGGAAAGCCTATCGGCACCTATATTTGAAATGCCTATCGGCTTCTATATCTGAAATGCCTATCGGCACCTATTTTTAAAATGCCAATCGGCAACTATATCTGAAATGCCTATCGGCACCTATATCTGAAATGCCTATCGACACCTATATCTGAAATGCCTATCGACACCTATTTCTGAAATGCCTATCGACACCTATATCTGAAATGCCTATCGACACCTATATCTGAAATGCCTATCGACACCTATATCTGAAATGCCTAACGACACCTATATCTGAAATGCCTATCGACACCTATATCTGAAATGCCTATCGACACCTATATCTGAAAAGCCTATCGACACCTATTTTTGAAATGCCTATCTTAAACTACATCTGAAATGCCTATCAGCACCTATATTTGAAATGCCTATCGGCAACCATATCTGGAATGCCTATCGACACCTATATCTGAAATGCCTATCGACACCTATATCTGAAATGCCTATCGACACCTATATCTGAAATGCCTATCGACACCTATATCTGAAATGCCTATCGACACCTATATCTGAAATGCCTATCGACACCTATATCTGAAATGCCTATCGACACCTATTTTTGAAATGCCTATCGGAAACTACATCTGAAATGCCCATCAGCACCTATATTTGAAATGCCTCTCGGCAACCATATCTGGAATGCCTATCGGCACCTATATTTGAAATGCCTATCGGCTTCTATATCTGAAATGCCTATCGGCACCTATTTTTAAAATGCCAATCGGCAACTATATCTGAAATGCCTATCGGCACCTATATCTGAAATGCCTATCGACACCTATATCTGAAATGCCTATCGACACCTATATCTGAAATGCCCATCGACACCTATATCTGAAATGCCTATCGACACCTATATCTGAAATGCCTATCGACACCTATATCTGAAATGCCTATCGACACCTATATCTGAAATGCCTATCGACACCTATATCTGAAATGCCTATCGACACCTATTTTTTAAATGCCTATCGGAAACTACATCTGAAATGCCTATCAGCACCTATATTTGAAATGCCTATCGGCAACCATACCTGGAATGCCTATCGGCACCTATATTTGAAATGCCTATCGGCTTCTATATCTGAAATGCCTATCGGCACCTATTTTTAAAATGCCAATCGGCAACTATATCTGAAATGCCTATCGGCACCTATATCTGAAATGCCTATCGACACCTATATCTGAAATGCCTATCGACACCTATATCTGAAATGCCTATCGACACCTATATCTGAAATGCCTATCAACACCAATATCTGAAATGCCTATCGACACCTATATCTGAAATGCCTATCGACACCTATATCTGAAATGCCTATCGACACCTATATCTGAAATGCCTATCGACACCTATATCTGAAATGCCTATCGACACCTATTTTTGAAATGCCTATCGGAAACTACATCTGAAATGCCTATCAGCACCTATATTTGAAATGCCTATCGGCAACCATATCTGGAATGCCTATCGGCCTCTATATTTGAAATGCCTATCGGCTTCTATATCTGAAATGCCTATCGGCACCAATTTTTAAAATGCCAATCGGCAACAATATCTGAAATGCCTATCGGCACCTATATCTGAAATGCCTATCGACACCTATATCTGAAATGCCTATCGGCACCTATATCTGAAATGCCTATCGACACCTATATCTGAAATGCCTATCGACACCTATATCTGAAATGCCTATCGACACCTATATCTGAAATGCCTATCGACACCTATATCTGAAATGCCTATGGACACCTATATCTGAAATGCCTATCGTCACCTATTTTTGAAATGCCTATCGGAAACTACATCTGAAATGCCTATCAGCACTTATATTTGAAATGCCTATCGGCAACCATATCTGGAATGCCTATCGGCACCTATATTTGAAATGCCTATCGGCTTCTATATCTGAAATGCCTATCGGCACCTATTTTTAAAATGCCAATCGGCAACTATATCTGAAATGCTTATCGGCACCTATATCTGAAATGCCTATCGACACCTATATCTGAAATGCCTATCGACACCAATATCTGAAATGCCTATCGACACCTATATCTGAAATGCCTATCGACACCTATATCTGAAATGCCTATCGACACCTATATCTGAAATGCCTATCGACACCTATTTTTGAAATGCCTATCGGAAACTACATCTGAAATGCCTATCAGCACCTATATTTGAAATGCCTATCGGCAACCATATCTGGAATGCCTATCGGCACCTATATTTGAAATGCCTATCGGCTTCTATATCTGAAATGCCTATCGGCACCTATTTTTAAAATGCCAATCGGCAACTATATCTGAAATGCCTATCGGCACCTATATCTGAAATGCCTATCGACACCTATATCTGAAATGCCTATCGACACCTATATCTGAAATGCCTATCGACACCTATATCTGAAATGCCTATCGACACCTATATCTGAAATGCCTTTTGACACCTATATCTGAAATGCCTATCGACATCTATATCTGAAATGCCTATCGACACCTATATCTGAAATGCCTATCGACACTTATATCTGAAATGCCTATCGACACCTATTTTTGAAATGCCTATCGGAAACTACATCTGAAATGCCTATCAGCACCTATATTTGAAATGCCTATCGGCAACCATATCTGGAATGCCTATCGGCACCTATATTTGAAATGCCTATCGGCTTCTATATCTGAAATGCCTATCGGCACCAATTTTTAAAATGCCAATCGGCAACTATATCTGAAATGCCTATCGGCACCTATATCTGAAATGCCTATCGACACATATATCTGAAATGCCTATCGACACCTATATCTGAAATGCCTATCGACACCTATATCTGAAATGCCTATCGACACCTATATCTGAAATGCCTATCGACACCTATATCTGAAATGCCTATCGACACCTATATCTGAAATGCCTATCGACACCTATATCTGAAATGCCTATCGACACCTATTTTTGAAATGCCTATCGGAAACTAAATCTGAAATGCCCATCAGCACCTATATTTGAAATGCCTATCGGCAACCATATCTGGAATGCCTATCGGCACCTATATTTGAAATGCCTATCGGCTTCTATATCTGAAATGCCTATCGGCACCTATTTTTAAAATGCCAATCGGCAACTATATCTGAAATGCCTATCGGCACCTATATCTGAAATGCCTATCGACACCTATATCTGAAATGCCTATCGACACCTATATCTGAAATGCCCATCGACACCTATATCTGAAATGCCTATCGACACCTATATCTGAAATGCCTATCGACACCTATATCTGAAATGCCTATCGACACCTATATCTGAAATGCCTATCGACACCTATATCTGAAATGCCTATCGACACCTATTTTTGAAATGCCTATCGGAAACTACATCTGAAATGCCTATCAGCACCTATATTTGAAATGCCTATCGGCAACCATACCTGGAATGCCTATCGGCACCTATATTTGAAATGCCTAACGGCTTCTATATCTAAAATGCCTATCGGCACCTATTTTTAAAATGCCAATCGGCAACTATATCTGAAATGCCTATCGGCACCTATATCTGAAATGCCTATCGACACCTATATCTGAAATGCCTATCGACACCTATATCTGAAATGCCTATCGACACCTATATCTGAAATGCCTATCGACACCAATATCTGAAATGCCTATCGACACCTATATCTGAAATGCCTATCGATACCTATATCTGAAATGCCTATCGACACCTATATCTGAAATGCCTATCGACACCTATATCTGAAATGCCTATCGACACCTCTTTTTTAAATGCCTATCGGAAACTACATCTGAAATGCCTATCAGCACCTATATTTGAAATGGCTATCGGCAACCATATCTGGAATGCCTATCGGCACCTATATTTGAAATGCCTATCGGCTTCTATATCTGAAATGCCTATCGGCACCTATTTTTAAAATGCCAATCGGCAACTATATCTGAAATGCCTATCGGCACCTATATCTGAAATGCCTATCGACACCTATATCTGAAATGCCTATCGACACCTATATCTGAAATGCCTATCGACACCTATATCTGAAATGCCTATCGACACCTATTTTTGAAATGCCTATCGGAAACTACATCTGAAATGCCTATCAGCACCTATATTTGAAATGCCTATCGGCAACCATATCTGGAATGCCTATCGGCACCTATATTTGAAATGCCTATCGGCTTCTATATCTGAAATGCCTATCGGCACCTATTTTTAAAATGCCAATCGCGAACTATATCTAAAATGCCTAACGGCACCTATATCTGAAATGCCTATCGACACCTATATCTGAAATGCCTATCGACACCTATATCTGAAATGCCTATCGACACCTATATCTGAAATGCCTATCGACACCTATATCTGAAATGCCTATCGACACCTATATCTGAAATGCCTATCGACACCTATTTTTGAAATGCCTATCGGAAACTACATCTGAAATGCCTATCAGCACCTATATTTGAAATGCCTATCGGCAACCATATCTGGAATGCCTATCGGCACCTATATTTGAAATGCCTATCGGCTTTTATATCTGAAATGCCTATCGGCACCTATTTTTAAAATGCCAATCGGCAACTATATCTAAAATGCCTATCGGCACCTATATCTGAAATGCCCATCGACACCTATATCTGAAATGCCTATCGACACCTATATCTGAAATGCCTATCGACACCTATATCTGAAATGCCTATCGACACCTATATCTGAAATGCCTATCGACACCTATATCTGAAATGCCTATCGACACCTATATCTGAAATGCCTATCGACACCTATATCTGAAATGCCTATCGACACCTATTTTTGAAATGCCTATCGGAAACTACATCTGAAATGCCTATCAGCACCTATATTTGTAATGCCTATCGGCAACCATATCTGAAATGCCTATCGGCACCTATATTTGAAATGCCTATTGGCTTCTATATCTGAAATGCCTATCGGCATCTATTTTTAAAATGCCAATCGGCAACTATATCTGAAATGCCTATCGGCACCTATATCTGAAATGCCTATCGACACCTATATCTGAAATGCCTATCGACACCTATATCTGAAATGCCTATCGACACCTATATCTGAAATGCCTATCGACACCTATATCTGAAATGCCTATCGACACCTATATCTGAAATGCCTATCGACACCTATATCTGAAATGCCTATCGACACCTATTTTTGAAATGCCTATCGGAAACTACATCTAAAATGCCTATCAGCACCTATATTTGAAATGCCTATCGGCAACCATATCTGGAATGCCTATCGGCACCTATATTTGAAATGCCTATCGGCTTCTATATCTGAAATGCCTATCGGCACCTATTTTTAAAATGCCAATCGGCAACTATATCTGAAATGCCTATCGGCACCTCTATCTGAAATGCCTTTCGACACCTATATCTGAAATGCCTATCGACACCTATATCTGAAATGCCTATCGACACCTATATCTGAAATGCCTATCGACACCTATATCTGAAATGCCTATCGACACCTATATCTGAAATGCCTATCGACACCTATATCTGAAATGCCTATCGACACCTATATCTGAAATGCCTATCGACACCTATATCTGAAATGCCTATCGACACCTATATCTGAAATGCCTATCGACACCTATTTTTGAAATGCCTATCGGAAACTACATCTGAAATGCCTATCAGCACCTATATTTGAAATGCCTATCGGCAACCATATCTGGAATGCCTATCGGCCTCTATATTTGAAATGCCTATCGGCTTCTATATCTGAAATGCCTATCGGCACCAATTTTTAAAATGCCAATCGGCAACTATATCTGAAATGCCTATCGGCACCTATATCTGAAATGCCTATCGACACCTATATCTGAAATGCCTATCGGCACCTATATCTGAAATGCCTATCGACACCTATATCTGAAATGCCTATCGACACCTATATCTGAAATGCCTATCGACACCTATATCTGAAATGCCTATCGACACCTATATCTGAAATGCCTATGGACACCTATATCTGAAATGCCTATCGTCACTCATTTTTTAAATGCCTATCGGAAACTACATCTGAAATGCCTATCAGCACTTATATTTGAAATGCCTATCGGCAACCATATCTGGAATGCCTATCGGCACCTATATTTGAAATGCCTATCGGCTTCTATATCTGAAATGCCTATCGGCACCTATTTTTAAAATGCCAATCGGCAACTATATCTGAAATGCCTATCGGCACCTATATCTGAAATGCCTATCGACACCTATATCTGAAATGCCTATCGACACCAATATCTGAAATGCCTATCGACACCTATATCTGAAATGCCTATCGACACCTATATCTGAAATGCCTATCGACACCTATATCTGAAATGCCTATCGACACCTATTTTTGAAATGCCTATCGGAAACTACATCTGAAATGCCTATCAGCACCTATATTTGAAATGCCTATCGGCAACCATATCTGGAATGCCTATCGGCACCTATATTTGAAATGCCTATCGGCTTCTATATCTGAAATGCCTATCGGCACCTATTTTTAAAATGCCAATCGGCAACTATATCTGAAATGTCTATCGGCACCTATATCTGAAATGCCTATCGACACCTATATCTGAAATGCCTATCGACACCTATATCTGAAATGCCTATCGACACCTATATCTGAAATGCCTATCGACACCTATATCTGAAATGCCTATTGACACCTATATCTGAAATGCCTATCGGCACCTATATCTGAAATGCCTATCGACACCTATATCTGAAATGCCTATCGACACCTATATCTGAAATGCCTATCGACACCTATTTTTGAAATGCCTATCGGAAACTACATCTGAAATGCCTATCAGCACCTATATTTGAAATGCCTATCGGCAACCATATCTGGAATGCCTATCGGCACCTATATTTGAAATGCCTATCGGCTTCTATATCTGAAATGCCTATCGGCACCAATTTTTAAAATGCCAATCGGCAACTATATCTGAAATGCCTATCGGCACCTATATCTGAAATGCCTATCGACACCTATATCTGAAATGCCTATCGACAGCTATATCTGAAATGCCTATCGACACCTATATCTGAAATGCCTATCGACACCTATATCTGAAATGCCTATCGACACCTATATCTGAAATGCCTATCGACACCTATTTTTGAAATGCCTATCGGAAACTACATCTGAAATGCCCATCAGCACCTATATTTGAAATGCCTATCGGCAACCATATCTGGAATGCCTATCGGCACCTATATTTGAAATGCCTATCGGCTTCTATATCTGAAATGCCTATCGGCACCTATTTTTAAAATGCCAATCGGCAACTATATCTAAAATGCCTATCGGCACCTATATCTGAAATGCCTATCGACACCTATATCTGAAATGCCTATCGACACCTATATCTGAAATGCCCATCGACACCTATATCTGAAATGCCTATCGACACCTATATCTGAAATGCCTATCGACACCTATATCTGAAATGCCTATCGACACCTATATCTTAAATGCCTATCGACACCTATATCTGAAATGCCTATCGACACCTATTTTTTAAATGCCTATCGGAAACTACATCTGAAATGCCTATCAGCACCTATATTTGAAATGCCTATCGGCAACCATACCTGGAATGCCTATCGGCACCTATATTTGAAATGCCTAACGGCTTCTATATCTGAAATGCCTATCGGCACCTATTTTTAAAATGCCAATCGGCAACTATATCTGAAATGCCTATCGGCACCTATATCTGAAATGCCTATCGACACCTATATCTGAAATGCCTATCGACACCTATATCTGAAATGCCTATCGACACCTATATCTGAAATGCCTATCGACACCAATATCTGAAATGCCTATCGACACCTATATCTGAAATGCCTATCGACACCTATATCTGAAATGCCTATCGACACCTATATCTGAAATGCCTATCGACACCTATATCTGAAATGCCTCTCGACACCTCTTTTTGAAATGCCTATCGGAAACTACATCTGAAATGCCTATCAGCACCTATATTTGAAATGCCTATCGGCAACCATATCTGGAATGCCTATCGGCACCTATATTTGAAATGCCTATCGGCTTCTATATCTGAAATGCCTATCGGCACCTATTTTTAAAATGCCAATCGGCAACTATATCTGAAATGCCTATCGGCACCTATATCTGAAATGCCTATCGACACCTATATCTGAAATGCCTATCGACACCTATATGTGAAATGCCTATCGACACCTATATCTGAAATGCCTATCGACACCTATATCTGAAATGCCTATCGACACCTATATCTGAAATGCCTATCGACACCTATATCTGAAATGCCTATCGACACCTATTTTTGAAATGCCTATCGGAAACTACATCTAAAATGCCTATCAGCACCTATATTTGAAATGCCTATCGGCAACCATATCTGGAATGCCTATCGGCACCTATATTTGAAATGCCTATCGGCTTCTATATCTGAAATGCCTATCGGCACCTATTTTTAAAATGCCAATCGGCAACTATATCTGAAATGCCTATCGGCACCTATATCTGAAATGCCTTTCGACACCTATATCTGAAATGCCCATCGACACCTATATCTGAAATGCCTATCGACACCTATATCTGAAATGCCTATCGACACCTATATCTGAAATGCCTATCGACACCTATATCTGAAATGCCTATCGACACCTATATCTGAAATGCCTATCGACACCTATATCTGAAATGCCTATCGACACCTATATCTGAAATGCCTATCGACACCTATTTTTGAAATGCCTATCGGAAACTACATCTGAAATGCCTATCAGCACCTATATTTGAAATGCCTATCGGCAACCATATCTGGAATGCCTATCGGCCTCTATATTTGAAATGCCTATCGGCTTCTATATCTGAAATGCCTATCGGCACCAATTTTTAAAATGCCAATTGGCAACTATATCTGAAATGCCTATCGGCACCTATATCTGAAATGCCTATCGACACCTATATCTGAAATGCCTATCGGCACCTATATCTGAAATGCCTATCGACACCTATATCTGAAATGCCTATCGACACCTATATCTGAAATGCCTATCGACACCTATATCTGAAATGCCTATCGACACCTATAACTGAAATGCCTATCGACACCTATATCTGAAATGCCTATCGACACCTATTTTTGAAATGCCTATCGGAAACTACATCTGAAATGCCCATCAGCACCTATATTTGAAATGCCTATCGGCAACCATATCTGGAATGCCTATCGGCACCTATATTTGAAATGCCTATCGGCTTCTATATCTGAAATGCCTATCGGCACCTATTTTTAAAATGCCAATCGGCAACTATATCTGAAATGCCTATGGGCACCTATATCTGAAATGCCTATTGACACCTATATCTGAAATGCCTATCGACACCTATATCTGAAATGCCCATCGACACCTATATCTGAAATGCCTATCGACACCTATATCTGAAATGCCTATCGACACCTATATCTGAAATGCCTATCGACACCTATATCTGAAATGCCTATCGACACCTATATCTGAAATGCCTATCGACACCTATTTTTTAAATGCCTATCGGAAACTACATCTGAAATGCCTATCAGCACCTATATTTAAAATGCCTATCGGCAACCATACCTGGAATGCCTATCGGCACCTATATTTGAAATGCCTATCGGCTTCTATATCTGAAATGCCTATCGGCATCTATTTTTCAAATGCCAATCGGCAACTATATCTGAAATGCCTATCGGCACCTATATCTGAAATGCCTATCGACACCTATATCTGAAATGCCTATCGACACCTATATCTGAAATGCCTATCGATACCTATATCTGAAATGCCTATCGACACCTATATCTGAAATGCCTATCGACACCTATATCTGAAATGCCTATCGACACCTATATCTGAAATGCCTATCGACACCTATATCTGAAATGCCTATCGACACCTATTTTTGAAATGCCTATCGGAAACTACATCTGAAATGCCTATCAGCACCTATATTTAAAATGCCTATCGGCAAACATATTTGGAAAGCCTATCGGCACCTATATTTGAAATGCCTATCGGCTTCTATATCTGAAATGCCTATCGGCACCTATTTTTAAAATGCCAATCGGCAACTATATCTGAAATGCCTATCGGCACCTATATCTGAAATGCCTATCGACACCTATATCTGAAATGCCTATCGACACCTATTTCTGAAATGCCTATCGACACCTATATCTGAAATGCCTATCGACACCTATATCTGAAATGCCTATCGACACCTATATCTGAAATGCCTAACGACACCTATATCTGAAATGCCTATCGACACCTATATCTGAAATGCCTATCGACACCTATATCTGAAAAGCCTATCGACACCTATTTTTGAAATGCCTATCTTAAACTACATCTGAAATGCCTATCAGCACCTATATTTGAAATGCCTATCGGCAACCATATCTGGAATGCCTATCGACACCTATATCTGAAATGCCTATCGACACCTATATCTGAAATGCCTATCGACACCTATTTTTGAAATGCCTATCGGAAACTACATCTGAAATGCCTATCAGCACTTATATTTGAAATGCCTATCGGCAACCATATCTGGAATGCCTATCGGCACCTATATTTGAAATGCCTATCGGCTTCTATATCTGAAATGCCTATCGGCACCTATTTTTAAAATGCCAATCGGCAACTATATCTGAAATGCCTATCGGCACCTATATCTGAAATGCCTATCGACACCTATATCTGAAATGCCTATCGACACCAATATCTGAAATGCCTATCGACACCTATATCTAAAATGCCTATCGACACCTATAACTGAAATGCCTATCGACACCTATATCTGAAATGCCTATCGACATCTATTTTTGAAATGCCTATCGGAAACTACATCTGAAATGCCTATCAGCACCTATATTTGAAATGCCTATCGGCAACCATATCTGGAATACCTATCGGCACCTATATTTGAAATGCCTATCGGCTTCTATATCTGAAATGCCTATCGGCACCAATTTTTAAAATGCCAATCGGCAACTATATCTGAAATGCCTATCGGCACCTATATCTGAAATGCCTATCGACACCTATATCTGAAATGCCTATCGACACCTATATCTGAAATGCCTATCGACACCTATATCTGAAATGCCTATCGACACCTATATCTGAAATGCCTATCGACACCTATATCTGAAATGCCTATCGACACCTATATCTGAAATGCCTATCGACACCTATATCTGAAATGCCTATCGACACCTATTTTTGAAATGCCTATCGGAAACTACATCTGAAATGCCCATCAGCACCTATATTTGAAATGCCTATCGGCAACCATATCTGGAATGCCTATCGGCACCTATATTTGAAATGCCTATCGGCTTCTATATCTGAAATGCCTATCGGCACCTATTTTTAAAATGCCAATCGGCAACTATATCTGAAATGCCTATCGGCACCTATATCTGAAATGCCTATCGACACCTATATCTGAAATGCCTATCGACACCTATATCTGAAATGCCCATCGACACCTATATCTGAAATGCCTATCGACACCTATATCTGAAATGCCTATCGACACCTATATCTGAAATGCCTATCGACACCTATATCTGAAATGCCTATCGACACCTATATCTGAAATGCCTATCGACACCTATTTTTTAAATGCCTATCGGAAACTACATCTGAAATGCCTATCAGCACCTATATTTGAAATGCCTATCGGCAACCATACCTGGAATGCCTATCGGCACCTATATTTGAAATGCCTATCGGCTTCTATATCTGAAATGCCTATCGGCACCTATTTTTAAAATGCCAATCGGCAACTATATCTGAAATGCCTATCGGCACCTATATCTGAAAAGCCTATCGACACCTATATCTGAAATGCCTATCGACACCTATATCTGAAATGCCTATCGACACCTATATCTGAAATGCCTATCAACACCAATATCTGAAATGCCTATCGACACCTATATCTGAAATGCCTATCGACACCTATATCTGAAATGCCTATCGACACCTATATCTGAAATGCCTATCGACACCTATATCTGAAATGCCTATCGACACCTATTTTTGAAATGCCTATCGGAAACTACATCTGAAATGCCTATCAGCACCTATATTTGAAATGCCTATCGGCAACCATATCTGGAATGCCTATCGGCACCTATATTTGAAATGCCTATCGGCTTCTATATCTGAAATGCCTATCGGCACCTATTTTTTAAATGCCAATCGGCAACTATATCTGAAATGCCTATCGGCACCTATATCTGAAATGCCTATCGACACCTATATCTGAAATGCCTATCGACACCTATATCTGAAATGCCTATCGACACCTATATCTGAAATGCCTATCGACACCTATATCTGAAATGCCTATCGACACCTATATCTGAAATGCCTATCGACACCTATATCTGAAATGCCTATCGACACCTATATCTGAAATGCCTATCGACACCTATTTTTGAAATGCCTATCGGAAACTACATCTGAAATGCCTATCAGCACCTATATTTGAAATGCCTATCGGCAACCATATCTGGAATGCCTATCGGCACCTATATTTGAAATGCCTATCGGCTTCTATATCTGAAATGCCTATCGGCACCTATTTTTAAAATGCCAATCGGCAACTATATCTGAAATGCCTATCGGCACCTATATCTGAAATGCCTATCGACACCTATATCTGAAATGCCTATCGACACCTATATCTGAAATGCCTATCGACACCTATATCTGAAATGCCTATCGACACCTATATCTGAAATGCCTATCGACACCTATATCTGAAATGCCTATCGACACCTATATCTGAAATGCCTATCGACACCTATATCTGAAATGCCTATCGACACCTATTTTTGAAATGCCTATCGGAAACTACATCTGAAATGCCTATCAGCACCTATATTTTAAATGCCTATCGGCAACCACATCTGGAATGCCTATCGGCACCTATATTTGAAATGCCTATCGGCTTCTATATCTGAAATGCATATCGGCACCTATTTTTAAAATGCCAATCGGCAACTATATCTGAAATGCCTATCGGCACCTATATCTGAAATGCCTATCGACACCTATATCTGAAATGCCTATCGACACCTATATCTGAAATACCTATCGACACCTATATCTGAAATGCCTATCGACACCTATATCTGAAATGCCTATCGACACCTATATCTGAAATGCCTATCGACACCTATATCTGTAATGCCTATCGACACCTATATCTGAAATGCCTATCGACACTTATATCTGAAATGCCTATCGACACCTATATCTGAAATGCCTATCGACACCTATATCTGAAATGCCTATCGACACCTATATCTGAAATGCCTATCGACACCTATATCTGAAATGCCTATCGACACCTATATCTGAAATGCCTATCGACACCTATATGTGAAATGCCTATCGACACCTATATCTGAAATGCCTATCGACACCTATATCTGAAATGCCTATCGACACCTATATCTGAAATGCCTATCGACACCTATATCTGAAATGATTATCGACACCTATTTTTGAAATGCCTATCGGAAACTACATCTGAAATGCCTATCAGCACCTATATTTGAAATGCCTATCGGCAACCATATCTGGAATGCCTATCGGCACCTATATTTGAAATGCCTATCGGCTTCTATATCTGAAATGCCTATCGGCACCTATTTTTAAAATGCCAATCGGCAACTATATCTGAAATGCCTATCGGCACCTATATCTGAAATGCCTGTCGACCACCTATATCTGAAATGCCTATCGACACCTATATCTGAAATGCCTATCGACACCTATATCTGAAATGCCTATCGACACCTATATCTGAAATGCCTATCGACACCTATATCTGAAATGCCTATCGACACCTATTTTTAAAATGCCTATCGGAAACTACATCTGAAATGCCTATCAGCACCTATATTTGAAATGCCTATCGGCAACCATATCTGGAATGCCTATCGGCACCTATATTTGAAATATCTATCGGCTTCTATATCTGAAATGCCTATCGGCACCTATTTTTAAAATGCCAATCGGCAACTATATCTGAAATGCCTATCGGCACCTATATCTGAAATGCCTATCGACACCTATATCTGAAATGCCTATCGACACCTATATCTGAAATGCCTATCGACACCTATATCTGAAATGCCTATCGACACCTATATCTGAAATGCCTATCGACACCTATATCTGAAATGCCGATCGACACCTATATCTGAAATGCCTACCGACACCTATATCTGAAATGCCTATCGACACCTATTTTTGAAATGCCTATCGGAAACTACATCTGAAATGCCTATCAGCACCTATATTTGAAATGCCTATCGGCAACCATATCTGGAATGCCTATCGGCACCTATATTTGAAATGCCTATCGGCTTCTATATCTGAAATGCCTATCGGCACCTATTTTTAAAATGCCAATCGGCAACTATATCTGAAATGCCTATCGGCACCTATATCTGAAATGCCTATCGACACCTATATCTGAAATGCCTATCGACACCTATATCTGAAATGCCAATCGACACCTATATCTGAAATGCCTATCGACACCTATATCTGAAATGCCTATCGACACCTATATCTGAAATGCCTATCGACACCTATATCTGAAATGCCTATCGACACCTATATCTGAAATGCCTATCGACACCTATATCTGAAATGCCTATCGACACCTATTTTTGAAATGCCTATCGGAAACTACATCTGAAATGCCTATCAGCACCTATATTTGAAATGCCTATCGGCAACTATATCTAAAATGCCTATCGGCACCTATATCTGAAATGCCTATCGACACCTATATCTGAAATGCCTATCGACACCTATATCTGAAATGCCTATCGACACCTATATCTGAAATGCCTATCGACACCTATATCTGAAATGCCTATCGACACCTATATCTGAAATGCCTATCGACACCTATTTTTGAAATGCCTATCGGAAACTACATCTGAAATGCCTATCAGCACCTATATTTGAAATGCCTATCGGCAACCATATCTGGAATGCCTATCGGCACCTATATTTGAAATGCCTATCGGCTTCTATATCTGAAATGCCTATCGGCACCTATTTTTAAAATGCCAATCGGCAACTATATCTGAAATGCCTATCAGCACCTATATCTGAAATGCCTATCGACACCTATATCTGAAATGCCTATCGACACCTATATCTGAAATGCCTATCGACACCTATATCTGAAATGCCTATCGACACCTATATCTGAAATGCCTATCGACACCTATATCTGAAATGCCTATCGACACCTATATCTGAAATGCCTATCGACACCTATTTTTGAAATGCCTATCGGAAACTACATCTGAAATGCCTATCAGCACCTATATTTGAAATGCCTATCGGCAACCACATCTGGAATGCCTATCGGCACCTATATTTGAAATGCCTATCGGCTTCTATATCTGAAATGCATATCGGCACCTATTTTTAAAATGCCAATCGGCAACTATATCTGAAATGCCTATCGGCACCTATATCTGAAGTGCCTATCGACACCTATATCTGAAATGCCTATCGACACTAATATCTGAAATACCTATCGACACCTATATCTGAAATGCCTATCGACACCTATATCTGAAATGCCTATCAACACCTATATCTGAAATGCCTATCGACACCTATATCTGTAATGCCTATCGACACCTATATCTGAAATGCCTATCGACACCTATATCTGAAATGCCTATCGACACCTATTTTTGAAATGCCTATCGGAAACTACATCTGAAATGCCTATCAGCACCTATATTTGAAATGCCTATCGGCAACCATATCTGGAAAGCCTATCGGCACCTATATTTGAAATGCCTATCGGCTTCTATATCTGAAATGCCTATCGGCACCTATTTTTAAAATGCCAATCGGCAACTATATCTGAAATGCCTATCGGCACCTATATCTGAAATGCCTATCGACACCTATATCTGAAATGCCTATCGACACCTATATTTAAAATGCCTATCGACACCTATATCTGAAATGCCTATCGACACCTATATCTGAAATGCCTATCGACACCTATATCTGAAATGCCTATCGACACCTATATCTGAAATGCCTATCGACACCTATATCTGAAATGCCTATCGACACCTATATCTGAAATGCCTATCGACACCTATTTTTGAAATGCCTATCGGAAACTACATCTAAAATGCCTATCAGCACCTATATTTGAAATGCCTATCGGCAACCATATCTGGAATGCCTATCGGCACCTATATTTGAAATGCCTATCGGCTTCTATATCTGAAATGCCTATCGGCACCTATTTTTAAAAAGCTTATAGGCAACCATGTCTGAAATGCCTATCGGCACCTATATCTGAAATGCCTATCGGCACCTATTTTTGAAATGCCTATCGGAAACTACATCTGAAATGCCTATCAGCACCTATATTTGAAATGCCTATCGGCAACCATATTTGGAATGCCTATCGGCACCTATATTTGAAATGCCTATCGGCTTCTAATCTGAAATGCCTATCGGCACCTATTTTTAAAATGCCAATCGGCAACTATATCTGAAATGCCTATCGGCACCTATATCTGAAATGCCTATCGACACCTATTTTTGAAATGCCTATCGGAAACTACATCTGAAATGCCTATCAGCACCTATATTTGAAATGCCTATCGGCAACCACATCAGAAATGCCTATCGGCACCTATATCTGAAATGCCTTTCGGCATTCATATCTGAAATGCCTATCGACACCTATATTTGAAATGCCTATCGGCACCTATATTTTAAATGCCTATCGGCAACTATATCTGATATGCCTATCGGCACCTATATCTGAAATGCCTATCGGCACCTATTTTTGAAATGCCTATCGGAAACTACATCTAAAATGTCTATCGGCACCTATTTTTAAAATGCCAATCGGCAACTATATCTGAAATGCCTATCGGCACCTATATGTGAAATGCCTATCGGCACCTATTTTTGAAATGCCTATCGGAAACTGCATCTGAAATGCCTATCAGCACCTAAATTTGAAATGCCTATCGGCAACCATATCTGAAATGCCTATCGACACCTATATTTGAAATACCTATCGGCTTCTATATCTGAAATCCCTATCGGCACCTTTTTTTAAAATGCCAATCGGCAAATATATCTGAAATGCCTATCGGCACCTATATCTGAAATGCCTATCGGTACCTATTTTTGAAATGCCTATCGGAAACTACATCTGAAATGCCTATCAGCACCTATATTTGAAATGCCTATCGGCAACCATATCTGGAATGCCTATCGGCACCTATATTTGAAATGCCTATCGGCTTCTATATCTGCAATGCCTATCGACACCTATTTTTAAAATGCCAATTGGCAACTATATCTGAAATGACTATCGGCACCTATATCTGAAATGCCTATCGGTACCTATTTTTGAAATGCCTATCGGAAACTACATCTGAAATGCCTATCAGCACTTATATTTGAAATGCCTATCGGCAACCATATCTGGAATGCCTATCGGCAACTATATTTAAAATGCCTATTGGCTTCTATATCTGAAATGCCTATCGGCACCTATATCTGAAATGCCTATCGGCACCTATATCTGAAATGCCTATCGGCACCTATTTTTGAAATGCCTTTCGGAAACTACATCTGAAATGCCTATCTGCTCCTATATTTGAAATGCCTATCGGCAACCGTATCTATAATGCCTATCGACACCTATATTTGAAATACCTATCGGCCTCTATATCTGAAATGCCTATCGGCACCTGTTTTTAAAATGCCAATCGGCAACTATATCTGAAATGCCTATCGGTACCTATATCTGAAATGCCTATCTTCATCAATTTTTGAAATGCCTATCGGAAACTACATCTTAAATGCCTATAAGCACCTATATTTGAAATGCCTATCGACAACCATATCTGGAATGCCTATCGGCACCTATATTTGAAATGCCTATCGGCTTCTATATCTGAAATGCCTATCGGCACCTATTTTTAAAATGCCAATCGGCAACTATATCTGAAATGCCTATCGGCACCTATATCTGAAATGCCTATCGGCACCTATTTTTGAAATGCCTATCGGAAACTACATTTGAAATGCCTATCAGCACCTATATTTGAAATGCCTATCGGCAACCATATCTGGAATGCCTATCGGCACCTATATTTAAAATGCCTATCGGCTTCTATATTTGAAATGCCTATCTGCACCTATTTTTAAAATGCGAATCGGCAACTATATCTGAAATGCCTGTCGGCACCTATATCTGAAATGCCTATCGGCACCTATTTTTGAAATGCCTATCGGAAACTACATCTTAAATGCCTATAAGCACCTATATTTGAAATGCCTATCGGCAACCATATCTGTTATGCCTATCGGCACCTATATTTGAAATACCTATCGGCTTCTATATCTGAAATGCCTATCGGCATCTATTTTTAAAATGCCAATCGGCAACTATATCTGAAATGCCTATCGGCACCTATATCTGAAATGCCTATCGGCACCTATTTTTGAAATGCCTATCGGAAACTACATTTGAAATGCCTATCAGCACCTATATTTGAAATGCCTATCGGCAACTATATCTGAAATGCCTATCGACACCTATATTTGAAATACCTATCGGCTTCTATAGCTGAAATGCCTATCGGCACCTATTTTTAAAATGCCAATCGGCAACTATATCTGAAATGCCTATCGGCACCTATATCTGAAATACCTATCGGCACCAATTTTTTAAATGCCTATCGGAAACTACATCTGAAATGCCTATCAGCACCTATATTTGAAATGCCTATCGGCAACCATATCTGGAATGCCTATCGGCACCTATATTTAAAATGCCTATCGGCTTCTATATCTGAAATGCCTATCGGCACCTATTTTTAAAATGCCAATCGGCAACTATATCTGAAATGCCTATCGGCACCTATATCTGAAATGCCTATCGGCACCTATTTTTGAAATGCCTATCGGAAACTACATCTGAAATGCCTATCAGCACCCTTATTTGAAATGCCTATCGGCAATCATATCTGGAATGTCTATCGGCACCTATATTTGAAATGCCTATCGGCTTCTATATCTGAAATGCCTATCGGCACCTATTTTTAAAATGCCAATCGGCAACCATGTCCGAAATGCCTATCGGCACCTATATCTGAAATGCCTATCGGCACCTCTTTTTGAAATGCCTATCGGAAACTACATCTGAAATGCCTATCAGCACCTATATTTGAAATGCCTATCGGCAACCATAAATGGAATGCCTATCGGCACCTATATTTGAAATGCCTATCGGCTTCTATATCTGAAATGCCTATCTGCACCTATTTTTAAAATGCCAATCGGCAACTATATCTGAAATGCCTTTCGGCATTCATATCTGAAATGCCTATCGACACCTATATTTGAAATGCCTATTGGCACCTATATTTTCAATGCCTATCGGCAACTATATCTGATATGCCTATCGGCACCTATATCTGAAATGCCTATCGGCACCAATTTTTTAAATGCCTATCAAAAACTACATCTGAAATGCCTATCAGCACCTATATTTGAAATGCCTATCGGCAACCATATCTGGAATGCCTATCGGCACCTATATTTAAAATGCCTATCGGTTTCTATATCTGAAATGCCTATCGGCACCTATTTTTAAAATGCCAATCGGCAACTATATCTGAAAGGCCTATCAGCACCTATATCTGAAATGCCTATCGGCACCTATTTTTGAAATGCCTATCGGAAACTACATCTGAAATGCCTATCAGCACCTATATTTGAAATGCCTATCGGCAACCATATCTGGAATGCCTATCGGCACCTATATTTTCAATGCCTATCGGCAACTATATCTGATATGCCTATCGGCACCTATATCTGAAATGCCTATCGGCACCTATTTTTGAAATGCCTATCGGAAACTACATCTGAAATGCCTATCAGCACCTATATTTGAAATGCCTATCGGCAACCATATCTGAAATGCCTATCGGCACCTATATCTGAAATGCCTATCGGCACCTATTTTTTCATTTGCCTATCGGAAACTACATCTGAAATGCCTATCAGCACTTATATTTGAAATGCCTATCGGCAACCACATCAGAAATGCCTATCGGCACCTATATCTGAAATGCCTATCGGCACCTATTTTTGAAATGCCTATCGGAAACTACATCTAAAATGCCTATCGGCACCTATTTTTAAAATGCCAATCGGCAACTATATCTGAAATGCCTATCGGCACCTATATCTGAAATGCCTATCGGCACCTATTTTTGAAATGCCTATTGGAAACTACATCTGAAATGCCTATCAGCACCTATATTTGAAATGCCTATCGGCAACCATATCTGAAGTGCCTATCGACACCTATATTTGAAATGCCTATCGGCTTCTATATCTGAAATGCCTATCGACACCTATTTTTAAAATGCTAATCGGCAACTATATCTGAAATGCTTATCGGCACCTATATCTGAAATGCCTATCGGCACCAATTTTAGAAATGCCTATCGGAAACTACATCTGAAATGCCAATCAGCACCTATATTTGAAATGCCTATCAGCAACCATATCTGGAATGCCTATCGGCACCTATATTTGAAATGCCTATCGGCTTCTATATCTGAAATTCCTATCGGCACCTATTTTAAAAATGCCAAATCGGCAACTATATCTGAAATGCCTATCGGCACCTATTTTTGAAATGCCTATCGGAAACTACATCTGAAATGCCTATCAGCACCAATATTTGAAATGCCTATCGGCAACCATATCTGAAATGCCTATCGACACCTATATTTGAAATACCTATCGGCTTCTATATCTGAAATGCCTATCGGCACCTATTTTTAAAGTGCCAATCGGCAACTATATCTGAAATGCTTATCGGCACCTATATCTGAAATGCCTATCGGCACCAATTTTTGAAATGCCTATCGGAAACTACATCTGAAATGCCTTTCAGCACTTATATTTGAAATGCCTATCGGCAACCATATCTGGAATGCCTATCGGCATCTACATTTGAAATGCCTATCGGCTTCTATATCTGAAATGCCTACCGGCACCTATTTTAAAAATGCCAATCGGCAACTATATCTGAAATGCCTATCGGCACCTATATCTGAAATGCCTATCGGCACCTATTTTTTAAATGCCTATCGGAAACTACATCTGAAATGCCTATCAGCACCTATATTTGAAATGCCTATCGGCAACCATATCTGGAATGCCTATCGGCACCTATATTTGAAACGCCTATCGGCTTCTATATCTGAAATGCCTATCGGCACCTATATCTAAAATGCCTATCGGCACCTATTTTTGAAATGCCTATCGGAAACTACATCTAAAATGCCTATCAGCACCTATATTTGAAATTCCTATCGGCAACCATATCCGGAATGCCTATCGGCACCTATATTTAAAATGCCTATCGGCTTCTATATCTGAAATGCCTATCGGCACCTATTTTTAAAATGCCAATCGGCAACTATATCTGAAATGCCTATCGGCACCTACATCTGAAATGCCTATCGGCACCAATTTTTGAAATGCCTATCGGAAACTACATCTGAAATGCCAATCAGCACCTATATTTGAAATGCCTATCGGCAACCATATCTGAAATGCCTATCGACACCTATATTTGAAATACCTATCGGCTTCTATATCTGAAATGCCTTTCGGCACCTATTTTTAAAGTGCCAATCGGCAACTATATCTGAAATGCCTATCGGCACCTATATCTGAAATGCCTATCGGCACCAATTTTTGAAATGCCTATCGGAAACTACATCTGAAATGCCTATCAGCACCTATATTTGAAATTCCTATCGGCAACCATATCTGGAATGCCTATCGGCACCTATATTTGAAATGCCTATCGGCTTCTATATCTGAAATGCCTATCGGCACCTATTTTTAAAATGCCAATCGGCATCTATATCTAAAATGCCTATCGGCACCTATATCTGATATGCCTATCGGCACCTATTTTTGAAATGCCTATCGGAAACTACATCTGAAATGCTTATCAGCACCTATATTTGAAATGCCTATCGGCAACCACATCACAAATGCCTATCGGCACCTATATCTGAAATGCCTTTCGGCATTTATATCTGAAATGTCTATCGACAGCTATATTTGTAATGCCTATCGGCACCTATATTTTAAATGCCTATCGGCAACTATATCTGATATGCCTATCGGCACCTATATCTGAAATGCCTATCGGCACCTATTTTTTAAATGCCAATCTTAAACTACATCTAAAATGCCTATTGGCACCTATTTTTAAAATGCCAATCGGCAACTATATCTGAAATGCCTATCGGCACATATAACTGAAATGCCTATCGGCACCTATTTTTGAAATGCCTATCGGAAACTACATCTAAAATGCCTATCAGCACCTATATTTGAAATGCCTATCGGCAACCATATCTGGAATGCCTATCGGCACATATATTTGAAATGCCTATCAGCTTCTATATTTGAAATGCCTATCGGCACCTATTTTTAAAATGCCAATCGGCAACTATATCTGAAATGCCTATCGGCACCTATATTTGAAATGCCTATGGGCACCAATTTTTGAAATGCCTATCGGAAACTACATCTGAAATGCCTCTTAGCACCTATATTTGAAATGCCTATCGGCAACCATATCTGAAATGCCTATCGACACCTATATTTGAAATACCTATCGGCTTCTATATCTGAAATGCCTATCGGCACCTATTTTAAAAATGCCAATAGGCAACTATATCTGAAATGCCTATCGGCACCTATATCTGAAATGCCTATCGGCACCTATATCTGAAATGCCTATCGGCACCAATTTTTGAAATGCCTATTGGAAACTACATCTGAAATGCCTATCAGCACCTATATTTGAAATGCCTATCGGATTCTATATCTGAAATGCCCATCGACACCTATTTTTAAAATGCCAATCGGTAACTATATCTGAAATGCATATCGGCACCTATATCTGAAATGCCTATCGGTACCTATTTTTGAAATGCCTATCGGAAACTTCATCTAAAATGCCTATCAGCACCTTTTTTTAAAATGCCAATCGGCAACTATATCTGAAATGCCTATCGGCACCAATATCTATAATACCTATCGGCACCTATTTTTGAAATGCCTATCGGAAACTACATCTAAAATGCCTATCGGCACCTATTTTTAAAATACCTTTCGGCACCTATATCTGAAATGCCTATCGGTACCTATTTTTGAAATGCCTATCGGAAACTACATCTAAAATGCCTATCGGCACCTATTTTTAAAATGCCAATCGGCAACTATATCTGAAATGCCTATCAGCACCTATATTTGAAATGCCTATCGGCAATCATATCTGAAATGCCTATCGACACCTATATTTGAAATACCTACCAGCTTCTATATCTGAAATGCCTATCGGCACCATTTTTTGAAATGCCTATCGGAAACTATATCTGGAATGCCTATCAGCATCTATATTTGAAATGCCTGTCGGCAACCATATCTGAAATGCCTATCGGCACCTATATTTGAAATGCCTATCGGCTTCTATATCTGAATTGCCTATCGACACCTATTTTTAAAATGCCTATCGGCAACTATATCTGAAATGCCTATCAGCACCTATATCTGAAATGCCTATCGGCACCAATTTTTGAAATGCCTATCGGAAACTACATCTGAAATGCCTATCAGCACCTATATTTGAACTGCCTATCGGCAACCATATCTGGAATTCCTATCGGCACCTATATTTGAAATGCCTGTCGGCAACCATATCTGAAATGCCTATCGGCACCTATTTATGAAATGCCTATCGAAAAGTACATCTGAAATGCCTATCAGCACCTATATTTAAAATGCCTATCGGCAACCACATCAGAAATGCCTATCGGCACCTATATCTGAAATGCCTTTCGGCATTTATATTTGAAATGCCTATCGACACCTATATTTGAAATGCCTATCGGCATCTATATTTTAAATGCCTATCGGCAACTATATCTGATATGCCTATCGGCACCTATATCTGAAATGCCTATCGGCACCTATTTTTTAAATGCCAATCTTAAACTACATCTAAAATGCCTGTTGGCACCTATTTTTAAAATGCCAATCGGCAACTATATCTGATATGCCTATCGGCACCTATAACTGAAATGCCTATCGGCACCTATATTTGAAATGCCTATCGGCAACCATATCTGAAATACCTATCGACACCTATATTTGAAATACCTATCGGCTTCTATATCTGAAATGCCTATCGGCACCTATTTTTAAAATGCCAATCGGCAACTATATCTGAAATCCCTATCGGCACCTATATCTGAAATGCCTATCGGCACCAATTTTTGAAATGCCTATCGGAAACTACATCTGAAATGCCTATCAGCACCTATATTTGATATGCCTATCGGCAACCATATCTGAAATGCCTTTCGGCACTTATATTTGAAATGCCTATCGGCTTCTATATCTGAAATGCCTATCGGCACCTATTTTAAAAATGCCAATCGGCAACTATATTTGAAATCCCTATCGGCACCTATATCTGAAATGCCTATCGGCACCAATTTTTGAAATGCCTATCGGAAACTACATCAGAAATGCCTATCAGCACCTATATTTGAAATGCCTATCGGCAACCACATCAGAAATGCTTATCGGCACCTATATCTAAAATGCCTTTCGGCATTTATATCTTAAATGCCTATCGGCACCTATATTTTAAATGCCTATCGGCAACTATATCTGATATGCCTATCGGCACCTATATCTGAAATGCCTATCGGTACCTATTTTTGAAATGCCTATCGGAAACTACATTTAAAATGCCTATCGGCACCTATTTTTAAAATGCCAATCGGCAACTATATCTGAAATGCCTATCAGCACCTATATTTGAAATGCCTATCGGCAATCATATCTGAAATGCCTATCGACACCTATATTTGAAATACCTACCAGCTTCTATATCTGAAATGCCTATCGGCACCTATTTTTAAAATGCCAATCAGCAACTATATCTGAAATGCTTATCGGCACCTATATCTGAAATGCCTATCGGCACCATTTTTTGAAATGCCTATCGGAAACTATATCTGGAATGCCTATCAGCATCTATATTTGAAATGCCTATTGGCAACCATATCTGGAATGCCTATCGGCACATATATTTGAAATGCCTATCGGCTTCTATATCTGAATTGCCTATCGATACCTTTTTTTAAAATGCCTATCGGCAACTATATCTTAAATGCCTATCAGCACCTATATCTGAAATGCCTATCGGCACCAATTTTTGAAATGCCTATCGGAAACTACATCTGAAATGCCTATCAGCACCTATATTTGAAATGCCTATCGGCAACCATATCTGGAATGCCTATCGGCACCTATATTTGAAATGCCTATCGGCAAACATATCTGAAATGCCTATCGGCACCTATTTTTAAAATGCCAATCGGCAACTATATCTGAAATGCCTATCGGCACCCATATCTGAAATGCCTATCAGCACCTATATTTGAACTGCCTATCGGCAACCATATCTGGAATTCCTATCGGCACCTATATTTGAAATGCCTGTCGGCAACCATATCTGAAATGCCTATCGGCACCTATTTATGAAATGCCTATCGAAAACTACATCTGAAATGCCTATCAGCACCTATATTTAAAATGCCTATCGGCAACCACATCAGAAATGTCTATCGGCACCTATATCTGAAATGCCTTTCGGCATTTATATTTGAAATGCCTATCGACACCTATATCTGAAATGCCTATCGACACCTATATCTGAAATGCCTATAGACACCTATATCTGAAATGCCTATCGACACCTATATCTGAAATGCCTATCGACACATATATCTGAAATGCCTATCGACACCTATATCTGAAATGCCTATCGACACCTATATCTGAAATGCCTATCGACACCTATTTTTGAAATGCCTATCGGAAACTACATCTGAAATGCCTATCAGCACCTATATTTGAAATGCCTATCGGCAACCATATCTGGAATGCCTATCGGCACCTATATTTGAAATGCCTATCGGCTTCTATATCTGAAATGCCTATCGGCACCTATTTTTAAAATGCCAATCGGCAACTATATCTGAAATGCCTATCGGCACCTATATCTAAAATGCCTATCGACACCTATATCTGAAATGCCTATTGTTAGAAATCTAAAATACGCCCCTGTCTTTGACGTTTATTTCCGATTTCATAATTATTAATTTTTGTTGCGTAATTGTACTTTTATTTATTTGAATGACAAATTTTTGTTAATTTTTATCAAACAGAATAATTTATTTAAAACAGTGTTAAAATATAATTTTATCAAAGAACATCTTTCGTTTTTTGGTCTCAACTCACTATAAAACCTTATCAAATATTTCACGTTCCTTCTCCTATCTCAGTCCACTAACATTTTGGTCCTTCGAAAGCCGGATTATATTCCTAAAAAATCCAAATCAGTATTTTGCAATGTCTACGGAAGAAGTTGAAGTTTTCATCAAACGACTAACCGATACATCTAAATCAATCTCGAATTTTGTCACTAATTTCAAGAAAACCGGGAAAGCAAATTGGACAGAAGCATTTATAAACATTCGACTGAAAGTTCTAGACGATTTGTGGTCAAAGTTCGAAGATAGCCACACTGAATTAATTTCTATAGCCAATGAAGATGACAAGTTACTTCCATACTTCGCAAATAATCAATATGAAGCTTCGCAATTGGAGTACATGGATTCGCATGTATTTTTCGACGAACTCTTGAATAAGCCAGTACCAAAAGAGAATCAGCAGACTTCACCAGCAAACAAGACACCCGAGCCTCAGTCGCAATTACAACTGCCAAGAATAACTCTCCCGAAATTTTCTGGAAACTACGAAGAATGGTCGTCATTCCGAGATCTATTTTCGGCATTAATCGACAGAAATTCTAATCTAACAGACGTCCTTCGCCTGCAATATCTTAAAACAAGTTTACAAGGAGAGGCTGAACAGCTTTTGCGAAATGTGGAGACAACAGAAGCCAACTACAAGGTGGCATGGCAACGTTTAACTGAGCGTTTCGAAAACAAACGTATGCTTATACAGACACATGTAAAAGCTTTAATGTCACTAAATACAGTTAATACTGAATCGTCTAAAGATTTAAAGCAGCTTTTAGATGGAACTGTTGAAGCTGTACGAGCACTCAAAAATCTTGAGAGACCTGTTGAGCACTGGAACGACTGGTTGGTGTTCATCACTGCAAATCGCTTAGACAGCACAACTCGAAAAGACTGGGAAGACTCGCTTTGTGGTTCAACTGATCCGCCAACTTTTGATCAACTTCAAACCTTTCTTGAAGGACGAATCCGAACATTAGAAGCGCTTTCTCCAGTCTCAAAACCTTCAAGTACGTCATCTCGTCGAATTGGTCAAAACAGCTATTCACATCAAACCTACAATACACATCACGTCACAGCACCGCAACCTGACAATTCTAATCAAACTTCGAACAGCACTCGCAAGTGTCCGTGTTGTCAAGATAAACACATACTTACGTATTGTCCAGTTTTTCGTCAAAACTCTCAGTCACAGCGTCAAGAGATAGCGTCACGAAGCGCTGTCTGCTTCAATTGTCTTCGCACTGGACATTCTGTTTCGGAATGCAATTCAACAAATAGATGTCGAACATGTCAAGGCAAACATCATACCTTATTACATCGTGGTGCCAGGACACCTAATGTATCAATTGCTACGTCTACAGCCACGACTGCTACAGATGTCAGTTCTCAACCAATCGCAAATCAAACTCGAACAGTATCACATATGATACAAGGTACATTCACAAGACATACACCTGTATTGCTGGCTACTGCTCTTGTCATAGTCGAATCCGAAGATGGTCGTCGCATCCAGTTGAGAGCTCTTCTGTATCAGGGATCCGAAGCATCTTTCATCTCAGAGACAGCAGCTCAACAATTGCGCTTGAAACGTACGTCACAGCATATCGAAATAACAGGTCTTGGAGCTCTGAAAACAAGCAATGCTAACGGTGTTATAAGAGCACGCTTGCGTTCACGCATTGACACCGATTCGTATGTATCATTTAAAGCATTCGTGCTTCCGAAGCTTACTCAACTGCTACCTTCAGCGTCCGTTGACAATGACCAACGATGGCCACACGTAATGAACATTGACTTAGCCGATCCCACGTTCGCTACACCTAGTCGCATTGATTTGTTGTTAGGTGCTGATATCTTTAGTCAAATATTGCTCACTGGAGTTCAACAAGGGCCTCCAGGAACTCCCATTGCTCAAGAAACAATCTTTGGATGGGTTTTAACTGGACCAACTACTTACAATATGCAAGCTCAAAATGTGCAGCCAATAAAAACATTTCATTGCATCTGTAATCAAGATCTGTTAAAAACTCTTCAACAATTTTGGGAAACGGAAGAAATGTCCACTTCGCCAAAGATGTTTACTCTTGATGAACAGAAATGTGAAGAGCATTTTCAAAAAACTGTTCGAAGAAATAGTGATGGAAGATATGTAGTCAAGCTGCCATTGAGATCTGACCTAACAACACATTTAGGTGAATCTCGCAAACTAGCTAAACAAAGACTGTTCTCACTCGAACGACGACTTCTTATAAATTCAGAATTAGAGATTTCTTACAAGCAGTTCATGCAAGAATATCTTAATCTTGGACACATGAAAGAAGTTCATAATACAGATGAAATTTATAAACCGCTGATGCAAACGTATTACTTGCCTCATCATGGAGTTGTTAAAACTACTAGCAGCACCACGAAATTAAGAGTTGTCTTCAACGCTTCAAGTCCGACATCTACTGGTTCATCATTGAATGATCAACTCTATATCGGTCCAAAGTTGCAAAATGAAATTTACGATGTTATTCTGCATTGGCGATTATATCCAGTCGTGTTTTCTGCTGACATCGAGAAAATGTATCGTCAGATTGAAGTTGATACCCAAGATACAGATTTACAACGAATTCTGTGGCGATGGTCTTCAAGTGAACCTGTTAGAGATTTTCGTTTGCAAACTATCACGTATGGCATGTCATGTGCGCCATACCTAGCCATTCGTGTTCTAAGACAACTTGCTCAAGATGAAAGAGAGAGATTTCCTGAAGGCTCTCAAATTATCCAAGACGAATTTTACGTTGATGACGTCTTATCAGGTGGTGACAACATCTCAGAAGCATTAACGCGACAAAGCCAGCTTATTCAAATCTTGCAAGCAGGAGGATTCCAACTGCGAAAATGGGCTTCAAACCATGAAGACCTCCTAACCAGAATTCCTCCAGAGCATCAAGAAAATGCTGCAGAGTTACAGCTCAATCCGGATGCTTCCGTGAAGACACTAGGTATAATTTGGTGTCCAGGAACTGACTCTTTTTCATTTGTTGTTCAAATACCTGACATTTCAAAGCCGCTTACGAAACGAATCGTTTTGTCTATAATTTCACGGTTATTTGATCCATTGGGCTGGCTAGCCCCAATCCTCATCACAGCGAAGATCATGATGCAAACATTGTGGTTGGAACATCTCAGTTGGGACGACCCGCTACCGGCGTACCTTGTCGACAAATGGTCGACCTTTCAAAATAAGCTGAAAGAAGTCACAAAAATTTTTATACCGAGATGGTTAAAATATCATCAGCAAATTATTTCTTGTGAGCTTCATGGATTCTCAGACGCCTCAAATCAAGCATATGCCGCCGCAGTCTACATAAGAATCGTTTCACACCTCAAGAACGTCGAAGTTAGCTTAGTTAGCGCAAAGACGAAGGTGACACCTCTGAAACCAGTCACACTGCCAAAATTAGAACTATGTGGTGCTCTCTTATTATCACGTTTGATGAAGAATATACGCCGAATTTTAAAATTTGAACACATCCCGACTCACATGTGGACGGACTCGACAGTGACATTGGCTTGGATAAAAGGTCAACCTGCACGGTGGAAGACATTTGTTGCAAATCGGGTTCATGAAATTCAAGTCAATGTTCCAGACGCTGTTTGGCATCATATCTCAAGTCAAGACAATCCAAGTGACTGCGCATCTCGAGGACTGTTACCGGACCAGCTCCAAGATAACACCCTCTGGTGGCAAGGTCCAAGTTGGTTGAAGCAAGATACGTCTCACTGGCCACAGGGAGTCACTGACATCGATCCTGTCACGGAAACTGAAGAACTGCGATCAGTTCGCGTGAACGTCGTTCAGCATCATAACACCGGCCAGGTACATATTGTTGAACGTTACTCATCATTAAATCGTCTTAATCGCGTAACAGCTTACTGTTGGCGTTTTATTTATAATTTACGTCACAATACTACTGAACGTATTACGACAGCGCTCACACCAGCTGAGATAACGAAAGCTTGTCAATTTTGGATAAAAACCATTCAGCAAGCTATATTTGAAGAAGATTACCAAATTCTTTGCGATGGCCGAAATCTTCCTAAAAGTAGCATTTTGTATCGACTACGTCCCTTCATTTCTGATGACGGACTTATTCGTGTAGGTGGACGTTTACGACACTCTATGTTAAACTTTGAAGAAAGGCATCCCATGATTTTACCACGGAAATCGCATCTCACTACTCTTATTGTATATCAGGCACACCGTACTATGCTACATGGAGGTACTCAAGTAACATTGAGCTACATTCGTCAACGATTTTGGATCATAGGCGGACGTGCTGTCGTTCGTTCTCACATACATAAATGTGTCATTTGTCTAAGACAGCGAGCTGTTCCGAGTCAACCATTAATGGGTGACCTACCCGCAGCCCGTGTAACACCAGCTCCACCGTTCTACAATTCAGGAGTAGACTATGCGGGTCCGATTGCAATTAGGACTTCCAAAGGTCGAGGTCATAAATCCGAAAAAGGCTACATAGCCATTTTCATCTGCTTTGCGACTAGAGCTATTCACCTGGAAGCTGTCAGCGATTACACGGCTCAAGGATTCATTGCGGCCTTCAAGAGGTTCACAGCGCGACGTGGTATATGCGCAAACTTGTACAGCGACAATGGAACCAATTTTGTTGGTGCCAATCAAGAACTACAAACACTGTTTTGTTCTGCGTCTATAGAATGGCGTCATATAACTGATCTGTTAGCTACTGATGGAACACAATGGCACTTTATTCCACCTTCAGCTCCACAATTTGGAGGCCTCTGGGAGGCTGGAGTCAAATCAACGAAACATCATCTTTGTCGTGTTATCGGCGAAACGACTCTTACCTATGAAGAACTCGCAACCCTACTCACGCAGATCGAGGCATGTTTAAATTCACGACCGATTCATCCGCTGACTGACGACTGTGAAGATGATGCCGTTTTAACACCCGGTCATTTTTTGATTGGCCGAGCTCTAACGACTCTTCCTGAACCTAGTCTACTGGACATCCCGACAAATCGAATGACCCGGTGGCAACTCGTCCGTCAAATGCAAGAACATTTCTGGAATAAATGGTCAGCCGAATATTTACACCACCTCCAACAACGCTATAAGTGGAACTCGCCAGATCATCCCGTCAGAATTGGAGATGTTGCGTTATTGAAAGATGAACGACTACCACCGACAAAATGGGCCTTAGCTCGTATTATCAACATTCATCCAGGCTCCGATCAACAGATACGAGTTGTAACTATACATTCCAGAGGATCTACTCTGAAACGTCCAGTCAACAAACTTTGCCTGTTACCACGCCCTGAAGACTTCAAACATTCCTAAATCTATCCGTCATGGCGGGCAGCGCATTTCGTCGAAAACGACGAGGCGGGCAGTATGTTAGAAATCTAAAATACGCCCCTGTCTTTGACGTTTATTTCCGATTTCATAATTATTAATTTTTGTTGCGTAATTGTACTTTTATTTATTTGAATGACAAATTTTTGTTAATTTTTATCAAACAGAATAATTTATTTAAAACAGTGTTAAAATATAATTTTATCAAAGAACATCTTTCGTTTTTTGGTCTCAACTCACTATAAAACCTTATCAAATATTTCACGTTCCTTCTCCTATCTCAGTCCACTAACACCTATCGACACCTGTATCTGAAATGCCAATCGACACCTATATCTGAAATGCCTATCGACACCTATATCTGAAATGCCTATCGACACCTATATCTGAAATGCCTATCGACACCTATATCTGAAATGCCTATCGACACCTATATCTGAAATGCCTATCGACACCTATATCTGAAATGCCTATCGACACCTATTTTTGAAATGCCTATCGGAAACTACATCTGAAATGCCTATCAGCACCTATATTTGAAATGCCTATCGGCAACTATATCTAAAATGCCTATCGGCACCTATATCTGAAATGCCTATCGACACCTATATCTGAAATGCCTATCGACACCTCTATCTGAAATGCCTATCGACACCTATATCTGAAATGCCTATCGACACCTATATCTGAAATGCCTATCGACACCTATATCTGAAATGCCTATCGACACCTATTTTTGAAATGCCTATCGGAAACTACATCTGAAATGCCTATCAGCACCTATATTTGAAATGCCTATCGGCAACCATATCTGGAATGCCTATCGGCACCTATATTTGAAATGCCTATCGGCTTCTATATCTGAAATGCCTATCGGCACCTATTTTTAAAATGCCAATCGGCAACTATATCTGAAATGCCTATCAGCACCTATATCTGAAATGCCTATCGACACCTATATCTGAAATGCCTATCGACACCTATATCTGAAATGCCTATCGACACCTATATCTGAAATGCCTATCGACACCTATATCTGAAATGCCTATCGACACCTATATCTGAAATGCCTATCGACACCTATATCTGAAATGCCTATCGACACCTATTTTTGAAATGCCTATCGGAAACTACATCTGAAATGCCTATCAGCACCTATATTTGAAATGCCTATCGGCAACCACATCTGGAATGCCTATCGGCACCTATATTTGAAATGCCTATCGGCTTCTATATCTGAAATGCATATCGGCACCTATTTTTAAAATGCCAATCGGCAACTATATCTGAAATGCCTATCGGCACCTATATCTGAAGTGCCTATCGACACCTATATCTGAAATGCCTATCGACACTAATATCTGAAATACCTATCGACACCTATATCTGAAATGCCTATCGACACCTATATCTGAAATGCCTATCAACACCTATATCTGAAATGCCTATCGACACCTATATCTGTAATGCCTATCGACACCTATATCTGAAATGCCTATCGACACCTATATCTGAAATGCCTATCGACACCTATTTTTGAAATGCCTATCGGAAACTACATCTGAAATGCCTATCAGCACCTATATTTGAAATGCCTATCGGCAACCATATCTGGAAAGCCTATCGGCACCTATATTTGAAATGCCTATCGGCTTCTATATCTGAAATGCCTATCGGCACCTATTTTTAAAATGCCAATCGGCAACTATATCTGAAATGCCTATCGGCACCTATATCTGAAATGCCTATCGACACCTATATCTGAAATGCCTATCGACACCTCTATTTAAAATGCCTATCGACACCTATATCTGAAATGCCTATCGACACCTATATCTGAAATGCCTATCGACACCTATATCTGAAATGCCTATCGACACCTATATCTGAAATGCCTATCGACACCTATATCTGAAATGCCTATCGACACCTATATCTGAAATGCCTATCGACACCTATTTTTGAAATGCCTATCGGAAACTACATCTGAAATGCCTATCGGCAACCATATCTGGAATGCCTATCGGCACCTATATTTGAAATGCCTATTGGCTTCTATATCTGAAATGCCTATCGGCACCTATTTTTAAAATGCCAATCGGCAACTATATCTGAAATGCCTATCGGCACCTATATCTAAAATGCCTATCGACACCTATATCTGAAATGCCTATCGACACCTATATCTGAAATGCCTATCGACACCTATATCTGAAATGCCTATCGACACCTATATCTGAAATGCCTATCGACACCTATATCTGAAATGCCTATCGACACCTATATCTGAAATGCCTATCGACACCTATATCTGAAATGCCTATCGACACCTATTTTTGAAATGCCTATCGGAAACTACATCTGAAATGCCTATCAGCACCTATATTTGAAATGCCTATCGGCAACCATATCTGGAATGCCTATCGGCACCTATATTTGAAATGCCTATCGGCTTCTATATCTGAAATGCCTATCGGCACCTATTTTTAAAATGCCAATCGGCAACTATATCTGAAATGCCTATCGGCACCTATATCTGAAATGCCTATCGACACCTATATCTGAAATGCCTATCGACACCTATATCTGAAATGCCTATCGACACCTATATCTGAAATGCCTATCGACACCTATATCTGAAATGCCTATCGACACCTATATCTGAAATGCCTATCGACACCTATATATGAAATGCCTATCGACACCTATATCTGAAATGCCTATCGACACCTATTTTTGAAATGCCTATCGGAAACTACATCTGAAATGCCTATCAGCACCTATATTTGAAATGCCTATCGGCAACCATATCTGGAATGCCTATCGGCACCTATATTTGAAATGCCTATCGGCTTCTATATCTGAAATGCCTATCGGCACCTATTTTTAAAATGCCAATCGGTAACTATATCTGAAATGCCTATCGGCACCTATATCTGAAATGCCTATCGACACCTATATCTGAAATGCCTATCGACACCTATATCTGAAATGCCTATCGACACCTATATTATCTGAAATGCCTATCGACACCTATATCTGAAATGCCTATCGACACCTATATCTGAAATGCCTATCGACACCTATATCTGAAATGCCCATCGACACCTATATCTGAAATGCCTATCGGCACCTATATTTGAAATGCCTATCGGCTTCTATATCTGAAATGCCTATCGGCACCTATTTTTAAAATGCCAATTGGCAACTATATCTGAAATGCCTATCGGCACCTATATCTGAAATGCCTATCGGCACCTATTTTTGAAATGCCTATCGTAAACTACATCTGAAATGCTTATCAGCACCTATATTTGAAATGCCTATCGGCAACCATATCTGGAATGCCTATCGGCACCTATATTTGAAATGCCTATCGGCTTCTATATCTGAAATGCCTATCGGCACCTATTTTTAAAATGCCAATCGGCAACTATATCTGAAATGCCTATCGGCACCTATATCTGAAATGCCTATCGGCACCTATTTTTGTAATGCCTATCGGAAACTACATTTGAAATTCCTATCAGCACCTATATTTGAAATGCCTATCGGCAACCATATCTGAATTGCCTATCGACACCTATATTTGAAATACCTATCGGCTTCTATATCTGAAATGCCTATCGGCACCTATTTCTAAAATGCCAATCGGCAACTATATCTGAAATGCCTATCGGCACCTATATCTGAAATGCCTATCGGCACCAATTTTTTTAATGCCTATCGGAAACTACATCTAAATTGCCTATCAGCACCTATATTTGAAATGCCTATCGGCAACCATATCTGGAATGCCTATCGGCACCTATATTTAAAATGCCTATCGGCTTCTATATCTGAAATGCCTATCGGCACCTATTTTTAAAATGCCAATCGGCAACTATATCTGAAATGCCTATCGGCACCTATATCTGAAATGCCTATCGGCACCTATTTTTGAAATGCCTATCGGAAACTACATCTGAAATGCCTATCAGCACCTATATTTGAAATGCCTATCGGCAACCATATCTGGAATGCCTATCGGCACCTATATTTGAAATGCCTATCGGCTTCTATATCTGAAATGCCTATCGGCACCTATTTTTAAAATGCTTATCGGCAACCATGTCTGAAATGCCTATCGGCACCTATTTCTGAAATGCCTATCGGCACCTATTTTTGAAATGCCTATCGGAAACTACATCTGAAATGCCTATCAGCACCTATATTTGAAATGCCTATCGGCAACCATATTTGGAATGCCTATCGGCACCTATATTTGAAATGCCTATCGGCTTCTAATCTGAAATGCCTATCGGCACCTATTTTTAAAATGCCAATCGGCAACTATATCTGAAATGCCTATCGGCACCTATATCTGAAATGCCTATCGACACCTATTTTTGAAATGCCTATCGGAAACTACATCTGAAATGCCTATCAGCACCTATATTTGAAATGCCTATCGGAAACTGCCTCTGAAATGCCTATCAGCACCTAAATTTGAAATGCCTATCGGCAACCATATCTGAAATGCCTATCGACACCTATATTTGAAATACCTATCGGCTTCTATATCTGAAATCCCTATCGGCACCTTTTTTTAAAATGCCAATCGGCAAATATATCTGAAATGCCTATCGGCACCTATATCTGAAATGCCTATCGGTACCTATTTTTGAAATGCCTATCGGAAACTACATCTGAAATGCCTATCAGCACCTATATTTGAAATGCCTATCGGCAACCATATCTGGAATGCCTATCGGCACCTATATTTGAAATGCCTATCGGCTTCTATATCTGCAATGCCTATCGACACCTATTTTTAAAATGCCAATTGGCAACTATATCTGAAATGACTATCGGCACCTATATCTGAAATGCCTATCGGTACCTATTTTTGAAATGCCTATCGGAAACTACATCTTAAATGCCTATAAGCACCTATATTTGAAATGCCTATCGACAACCATATCTGGAATGCCTATCGGCACCTATATTTGAAATGCCTATCGGCTTCTATATCTGAAATGCCTATCGGCACCTATTTTTAAAATGCCAATCGGCAACTATATCTGAAATGCCTATCGGCACCTATATCTGAAATGCCTATCGGCACCTATTTTTGAAATGCCTATCGGAAACTACATTTGAAATGCCTATCAGCACCTATATTTGAAATGCCTATCGGCAACTATATCTGAAATGCCTATCGACACCTATATTTGAAATACCTATCGGCTTCATTAGCTGAAATGCCTATCGGCACCTATTTTTAAAATGCCAATCGGCAACTATATCTTAAATGCCTATCGGCACCTATATCTGAAATACCTATCGGCACCAATTTTTTATATGCCTATCGGAAACTACATCTGAAATGCCTATCAGCACCTATATTTGAAATGCCTATCGGCAACCATATCTGGAATGCCTATCGGCACCTATATTTAAAATGCCTATCGGCTTCTATATCTGAAATGCCTATCGGCACCTATTTTTAAAATGCCAATCGGCAACTATATCTGAAATGCCTATCGGCACCTATATCTGAAATGCCTATCGGCACCTATTTTTGAAATGCCTATCGGAAACTACATCTTAAATGCCTATAAGCACCTATATTTGAAATGCCTATCGGCAACCATATCTGTAATGCCTATCGGCACCTATATTTGAAATACCTATCGGCTTCTATATCTGAAATGCCTATCGGCATCTATTTTTAAAATGCCAATCGGCAACTATATCTGAAATGCCTATCGGCACCTATATCTGAAATGCCTATCGGCACCTATTTTTGAAATGCCTATCGGAAACTACATTTGAAATGCCTATCAGCACCTATATTTGAAATGCCTATCGGCAACTATATCTGAAATGCCTATCGACACCTATATTTGAAATACCTATCGGCTTCTATAGCTGAAATGCCTATCGGCACCTATTTTTAAAATGCCAATCGGCAACTATATCTGAAATGCCTATCGGCACCTATATCTGAAATACCTATCGGCACCAATTTTTTAAATGCCTATCGGAAACTACATCTGAAATGCCTATCAGCACCTATATTTGAAATGCCTATCGGCAACCATATCTGGAATGCCTATCGGCACCTATATTTAAAATGCCTATCGGCTTCTATATCTGAAATGCCTATCGGCACCTATTTTTAAAATGCCAATCGGCAACTATATCTGAAATGCCTATCGGCACCTATATCTGAAATGCCTATCGGCACCTATTTTTAAAATGCCTATCGGAAACTACATCTGAAATGCCTATCAGCACCTATATTTGAAATGCCTATCGGCAATCATATCTGGAATGTCTATCGGCACCTATATTTGAAATGCCTATCGGCTTCTATATCTGAAATGCCTATCGGCACCTATTTTTATAATGCCAATCGGCAACCATGTCTGAAATGCCTATCGGCACCTATATCTGAAATGCCTATCGGCACCTCTTTTTGAAATGCCTATCGGAAACTACATCTGAAATGCCTATCAGCACCTATATTTGAAATGCCTATCGGCAACCATAAATGGAATGCCTATCGGCACCTATATTTGAAATGCCTATCGGCTTCTATATCTGAAATGCCTATCGGCACCTATTTTTAAAATGCCAATCGGCAACTATATCTGAAATGCCTTTCGGCATTCATATCTGAAATGCCTATCGACACCTATATTTGAAATGCCTATTGGCACCTATATTTTCAATGCCTATCGGCAACTATATCTGATATGCCTATCGGCACCTATATCTGAAATGCCTATCGGCACCAATTTTTTAAATGCCTATCAAAAACTACATCTGAAATGCCTATCAGCACCTATATTTGAAATGCCTATCGGCAACCATATCTGGAATGCCTATCGGCACCTATATTTAAAATGCCTATCGGCTTCTATATCTGAAATGCCTATCGGCACCTATTTTTAAAATGCCAATCGGCAACTATATCTGAAAGGCCTATCAGCACCTATATCTGAAATGCCTATCGGCACCTATTTTTGAAATGCCTATCGGAAACTACATCTGAAATGCCTATCAGCACCTATATTTGAAATGCCTATCGGCAACCATATCTGGAATGCCTATCGGCACCTATATTTTCAATGCCTATCGGCAACTATATCTGATATGCCTATCGGCACCTATATCTGAAATGCCTATCGACACCTATTTTTGAAATGCCTATCGGAAACTACATCTAAAATGCCTATCGGCACCTATTTTTAAAATGCCAATCGGCAACTATATCTGAAATGCCTATCGGCACCTATATCTGAAATGCCTATCGGCACCTATTTTTGAAATGCCTATTGGAAACTACATCTGAAATGCCTATCAGCACCTATATTTGAAATGCCTATCGGCAACCATATCTGAAGTGCCTATCGACACCTATATTTGAAATGCCTATCGGCTTCTATATCTGAAATGCCTATCGACACCTATTTTTAAAATGCTAATCGGCAACTATATCTGAAATGCTTATCGGCACCTATATCTGAAATGCCTATCGGCACCAATTTTAGAAATGCCTATCGGAAACTACATCTGAAATGCCAATCAGCACCTATATTTGAAATGCCTATCAGCAACCATATCTGGAATGCCTATCGGCACCTATATTTGAAATGCCTATCGGCTTCTATATCTGAAATTCCTATCGGCACCTATTTTAAAAATGCCAAATCGGCAACTATATCTGAAATGCCTATCGGCACCTATTTTTGAAATGCCTATCGGAAACTACATCTGAAATGCCTATCAGCACCAATATTTGAAATGCCTATCGGCAACCATATCTGAAATGCCTATCGACACCTATATTTGAAATACCTATCGGCTTCTATATCTGAAATGCCTATCGGCACCTATTTTTAAAGTGCCAATCGGCAACTATATCTGAAATGCCTATCGGCACCTATATCTGAAATGCCTATCGGCACCAATTTTTGAAATGCCTATCGGAAACTACATCTGAAATGCCTTTCAGCACTTATATTTGAAATGCCTATCGGCAACCATATCTGGAATGCCTATCGGCATCTACATTTGAAATGCCTATCGGCTTCTATATCTGAAATGCCTACCGGCACCTATTTTAAAAATGCCAATCGGCAACTATATCTGAAATGCCTATCGGCACCTATATCTGAAATGCCTATCGGCACCTATTTTTTAAATGCCTATCGGAAACTACATCTGAAATGCCTATCAGCACCTATATTTGAAATGCCTATCGGCAACCATATCTGGAATGCCTATCGGCACCTATATTTGAAATGCCTATCGGCTTCTATATCTGAAATGCCTATCGGCACCTATATCTAAAATGCCTATCGGCACCTATTTTTGAAATGCCTATCGGAAACTACATCTAAAATGCCTATCAGCACCTATATTTGAAATTCCTATCGGCAACCATATCCGGAATGCCTATCGGCACCTATATTTAAAATGCCTATCGGCTTCTATTTCTGAAATGCCTATCGGCACCTATTTTTAAAATGCCAATCGGCAACTATATCTGAAATGCCTATCGGCACCAATTTTTGAAATGCCTATCGGAAACTACATCTGAAATGCCTATCAGCACCTATATTTGAAATGCCTATCGGCAACCATATCTGGAATGCTTATCCGCACCTATATTTGAAATGCCTATCGGCTTCTATATCTGAAATGCCTATCGGCACCTATTTTTAAAATGCCAATCGGCAACTATATCTGAAATGCCTATCGGCACCTATATCTAAAATGCCTATCGGCACCAATTTTTGAAATGCCTATCGGAAACTACATCTGAAATGCCTATCAGCACCTATATTTAAAATGCCTATCGGCAACCATATCTGGAATGCCTATCGGCACCTATATTTGAAATGCCTATCGGCTTCTATATCTGAAATGCCTTTTGGCACATATTTTTAAAATGCCAATCGGCAACTATATCTGAAATGCCTATCGGCACCTATATCTGAAATGCCTATCGGCACCTATTTTTTAAATGCCTATCGGAAACTACATCTGAAATGCCTATCAGCACCAATATTTGAAATGCCTATCGGCAACCATATCTGAAATGCCTATCGACACCTATATTTGAAATACCTATCGGCTTCTATATCTGAAATGCCTATCGGCACCTATATCTGAAATGCCTATCCGCACCTATTTATGAAATGCCTATCGGAAACTACATCTGAAATGCCTATCAGCACCTATATTTGAAATGCTTATCGACTTGTATATCTGAAATGCCTATCGGCACCCATTTTTAAAATGCCAATCGGCAACTATACCTGAAATGCCTATCGGCACCTATATCTGAATTTCCTATCGGCACCTATTTTTGAAATGCCTATCGGAAATTACATCTGAAATACCTATCAGCATCTATATTTGAAATGCCTGTCGGCAACCATATCTGGAATGCCTATCGGCACCTATATTTGAAATGCCTATCGGCTTCTATATCTGAAATGCCTAACGGCACCTATTTTTAAAATGCCAATCGGCAACTGTATCTGTAATGCCTATCGGCACCTATATCTGAAAGGCCTATCTGCACCTATTTTTGAAATGCCTATCGGAAACTACATCTGAAATGCCTATCAGCACCAATATTTGAAATGCCTATCGGCAACCATATCTGAAATGCCTATCGACACCTATATTTGAAATACCTATCGGCTTCTCTATCTGAAATGCGTATCGGCACCTATTTTTAAAATGCCAATCTGCAACTATATCTGAAATGCCTTTCGGCACCTATAACTGAAATGCCTATCGGCAACAATTTTTGAAATGCCTATCGGAAACTACATCTGAAATGCCTATCAGCACCTACTTTTGAAATGCCTATCGGCAACCATATCTGGAATGCCTATCGGCACCTATATTTGAATTGCCTATCGGCTTCTATATCTGAAATGCCTATCGGCACTTATTTTTTAAATGCCAATCGGCAACTATATCTGAAGTGTCTATCGGCACCTATATCTGAAATGCCTATCGGCACCTATTTTTGAAATGCCTATCGAAAACTACATCTGAAATGCCTATCAGCACCTATATTTGAAATGCCTATCGGCAACCACATCAGAAATGCCTATCGGCTCCTATATCTGAAATGCCTTTCGGCATTTATATCTGAAATGCCTATCGACACCTATATTTTAAATGCTTATCGGCACCTATATTTTAAATGCCTATCGGCAACTATATCTGATATGCCTATCGGCACCTATATCTGAAATGCCTATCGGCACCTATTTTTAAAATGCCTATCGGAAACTACATCTAAAATGCCTATCGGCACCTGTTTTTAAAATGCCAATCGGCAACTATATCTGAAATGCCTATCGGCACCTATATCTGAAATGCCTATCGGAAACTACATCTGGAATGCCTATCAGCACCTATATTTGAAATGCCTATCGGCAACCATATCTGAAATGCCTATCGACACCTATATTTGAAATACCTATCGGCTGCTATATCTGAAATGCCTATCGGCACCTATTTTAAAATGCCAATCGGTAACTATATCTGAAATGCCTATCGGTACCTATATCTGAAATGCCTATCGGCAAAAATTTTTGAAATGCCTATCGGAAACTACATCTGGAATGCCTATCAGCACCTATATTTGAAATGCCTATCAGCACCTATATTTGAAATGCCTATAGGCAACCATACCTGGAATGCCTATCGGCACCTATATTTGAAATGCCTATCGGCTTCTATATCTGAAATGCCTATCGACACCTATTTTTAAAATGCCAATCGGCAACTTTATCTGAAATGCCTATCGGCACCTATATCTGAAATGCCTATCGGCACCAATTTTTAAATGCCTATCGGAAACTACATCTGAAATGCCAATCAGCACCTATATTTGAAATGCCTATCGGCAACCATATCTGAAATGCCTATCGACACCTATATTTGAAATACCTATCGGCTTCTATATCTGAAATGCCTATCGGCACCTATTTTTAAAGTGCCAATCGGCAACTATATCTGAAATGCCTATCGGCACCTATATCTGAAATGCCTATCGGCACCAATTTTTGAAATGCCTATCGGAAACTACATCTGAAATGCCTTTCAGCACTTATATTTGAAATGCTTATCGGCAACCATATCTGGAATGCCTATCGGCACCTACATTTGAAATGCCTATCGGCTTCTATATCTGAAATGCCTACCGGCACCTATTTTAAAAATGCCAATCGGCAACTATATCTGAAATGCCTATCGGCACCTATATCTGAAATGCCTATCGGCACCTATTTTTGAAATGCCTATCGGAAACTACATCTGAAATGCCTATCAGCACCTATATTTGAAATGCCTATCGGCAACCATATCTGGAATGCCTATCGGCACCTATATTTGAAATGCCTATCGGCTTCTGTATCTGAAATGCCTATCGGCACCTATATCTAAAATGCCTACCGGCACCTATTTTTGCAATGCCTATCGGAAACTACATCTAAAATGCCTATCAGCACCTATATTTGAAATTCCTATCGGCAACCATATCCGGAATGCCTATCGGCACCTATATTTAAAATGCCTATCGGCTTCTATATCTGAAATGCCTATCGGCACCTATTTTTAAAATGCCAATCGGTAACTATATCTGAAATGCCTATCGGCACCTACATCTGAAATGCCTATCGGCACCAATTTTTGAAATGCCTATCGGAAACTACATCTGAAATGCCTATCAGCACCTATATTTGAAATGCCTATCGGCAACCATATCTGGAATGCTTATCGGCACCTATATTTGAAATGCCTATCGGCTTCTATATCTGAAATGCCTATCGGCACCTATTTTTAAAATGCCAATCGGCCACTATATCTGAAATGCCTATCGGCACCTATATCTGAAATGCCTATCGGCACCTATTTTTGAAATGCCTATCAGGAACTACATATGAAATGCCTATCAGCACCAATATTTGAAATGCCTATCGGCAACCATATCTGGAATGCTTATCGGCACCTATATTTGAAATGCCTATCGGCTTCTATATCTGAAATTCCTATCGGCACCAATTTTTGAAATGCCTATCGGAAACTACATCTGAAATGCCTTTCAGCACTTATATTTGAAATGCCTATCGTCAACTATATCTGGAATGCCTATCGGCACCTATATTTGAAATGCCTATCGGCTTCTATATCTGAAATGCCTATCGGCACCTATTTTAAAAATGCTAATCGGCAACTATATCTGAAATGCCTATCGGCACCTATATTTGAAATACCTATCGGCACCAATATCTGAAATGCCTATCGGCAGCTATTTTTGAAATGCCTATCGAAAACTACATCTGAAATGCCTATCAGCACCTATATTTGAACTGCCTATCGGCAACCACATCAGAAATTCCTATCGGCACCTATATCTGAAATGCCTTTCGGCATTTATATCTGAAATGCTTATCGACACCTATATTTGAAATGCCTATCGGCAACCATATCTGGAATGCCTATCGGCAACTATATTTGAAATGCCTATTGGCTTCTATATCTGAAATGCCTATCGGCACCTATTTTTAAAATGCCAATCGGTAACTATATCTGAAATGCCTATCGGCACCTATATCTGAAATGCCTATCGGCACCTATTTTTGAAATGCCTATCGGAAACTACATCTGAAATGCCTATCAGCACCTATATTTGAAATGCCTATCGGCAACCACATCAGAAATGCCTATCGGCACCCATATCTGAAATGCCATTCGGCATTTATATCTGAAATGCCTATCGACACATATATTTTAAATGCCTATCGGCACCTATATTTTAATTGCCCATCGGCAACTATATCTGAAATGCCTATCGGCACCTATTTTTAAAATGCCAATCGGTAACTATATCTGAAATGCCTATCGGCACCTATATCTGAAATGCCTATCGGCACCTATTTTTGAAATGCCTATCGGAAACTACATCTGAAATGCCTATCGGCACCTATTTTTAAAATGCCAATCGGCAACTATATCTGAAATGCCTATCGGCACCTATATCTATAATACCTATCGGCACCTATTTTTGAAATGCCTATCGGAAACTACATCTAAAATGCCTATCGGCACCTATTTTTAAAATACCTTTCGGCACCTATATCTGAAATGCCTATCGGTACCTATTTTTGAAATGCCTATCGGAAACTACATCTAAAATGCCTATCGGCACCTATTTTTAAAATGCCAATCGGCAACTATATCTGAAATGCCTATCAGCACCTATATTTGAAATGCCTATCGGCAATCATATCTGAAATGCCTATCGACACCTATATTTGAAATACCTACCAGCTTCTATATCTGAAATGCCTATCGGCACCATTTTTTGAAATGCCTATCGGAAACTATATCTGGAATGCCTATCAGCATCTATATTTGAAATGCCTGTCGGCAACCATATCTGAAATGCCTATCGGCACCTATATTTGAAATGCCTATCGGCTTCTATATCTGAATTGCCTATCGACACCTATTTTTAAAATGCCTATCGGCAACTATATCTGAAATGCCTATCAGCACCTATATCTGAAATGCCTTTCGGCATTTATATTTGAAATGCCTATCGACACCTATATTTGAAATGCCTATCGGCACCTATATTTTAAATGCCTATCGGCAACTATATCTGATATGCCTATCGGCACCTATATCTGAAATGCCTATCGGCACCTATTTTTTAAATGCCAATCTTAAACTACATCTAAAATGCCTATTGGCACCTATTTTTAAAATGCCAATCGGCAACTATATCTGAAATGCCTATCGGCACCTATAACTGAAATGCCTATCGGCACCTATATTTGAAATGCCTATCGGCAACCATATCTGAAATACCTATCGACACCTATATTTGAAATACCTATCGGCTTCTATATCTGAAATGCCTATCGGCACCTATTTTTAAAATGCCAATCGGCAACTATATCTGAAATCCCTATCGGCACCTATATCTGAAATGCCTATCGGCACCAATTTTTGAAATGCCTATCGGAAACTACATCTGAAATGCCTATCAGCACCTATATTTGATATGCCTATCGGCAACCATATCTGAAATGCCTTTCGGCACTTATATTTGAAATGCCTATCGGCTTCTATATCTGAAATGCCTATCGGCACCTATTTTTAAAATGCCAATCGGCAACTATATCTGAAATCCCTATCGGCACCTATATCTGAAATGCCTATCGGCACCAATTTTTGAAATGCCTATCGGAAACTACATCAGAAATGCCTATCAGCACCTATATTTGAAATGCCTATCGGCAACCACATCAGAAATGCTTATCGGCACCTATATCTAAAATGCCTTTCGGCATTTATATCTTAAATGCCTATCGGCACCTATATTTTAAATGCCTATCGGCAACTATATCTGATATGCCTATCGGCACCTATATCTGAAATGCCTATCGGTACCTATTTTTGAAATGCCTATCGGAAACTACATTTAAAATGCCTATCGGCACCTATTTTTAAAATGCCAATCGGCAACTATATCTGAAATGCCTATCAGCACCTATATTTGAAATGCCTATCGGCAATCATATCTGAAATGCCTATCGACACCTATATTTGAAATACCTACCAGCTTCTATATCTGAAATGCCTATCGGCACCTATTTTTAAAATGCCAATCGGCAACTATATCTGAAATGCTTATCGGCACCTATATCTGAAATGCCTATCGGCACCATTTTTTGAAATGCCTATCGGAAACTATATCTGGAATGCCTATCAGCATCTATATTTGAAATGCCTATTGGCAACCATATCTGGAATGCCTATCGGCACATATATTTGAAATGCCTATCGGCTTCTATATCTGAATTGCCTATCGATACCTTTTTTTAAAATGCCTATCGGCAACTATATCTGAAATGCCTATCAGCACCTATATCTGAAATGCCTATCGGCACCAATTTTTGAAATGCCTATCGGAAACTACATCTGAAATGCCTATCAGCACCTATATTTGAAATGCCTATCGGCAACCATATCTGGAATGCCTATCGGCACCTATATTTGAAATGCCTATCGGCAAACATATCTGAAATGCCTATCGGCACCTATTTTTAAAATGCCAATCGGCAACTATATCTGAAATGCCTATCGGCACCCATATCTGAAATGCCTATCAGCACCTATATTTGAACTGCCTATCGGCAACCATATCTGGAATTCCTATCGGCACCTATATTTGAAATGCCTGTCGGCAACCATATCTGAAATGCCTATCGGCACCTATTTATGAAATGCCTATCGAAAACTACATCTGAAATGCCTATCAGCAACTATATTTAAAATGCCTATCGGCAACCACATCAGAAATGCCTATCGGCACCTATATCTGAAATGCCTTTCGGCATTTATATTTGAAATGCCTATCGACACCTATATTTGAAATGCCTATCGGCACCTATTTTTGAAATGCCTATCTATAACTACATCTAAAATGCCTATCGGCACCTATTTTTAAAATGCCAATCGGCATCTATATCTGAAATGCCTATCGGCACCTATAACTGAAATGCCTATCGGCACCTATTTTTGAAATGCCTATCTATAACTACATCTAAAATGCCTATCGGCACCTATTTTTAAAATGCCAATCGGCATCTATATCTGAAATGCCTATCGGCACCTATAACTGAAATGCCTATCGGCACCTATATTTGAAATACCTATCGGCAACCATATCTGAAATGCCTATCGACACCTATATTTGAAATACCTATAGGCTTCTATATCTAAAATGCCTATCGGCACCTATTTTTAAAATGCCAATCGGCAACTATATCTGAAATCCCTATCGGCACCTATATCTGAAATGCCTATCGGCACCTATTTTTGAAATGCCTATCGGAAACTACATCTAAAATGCCTATCGGCACCTATTTTTAAAATGCCAATCGGCAACTATATCTGAAATGCTTATCGGCACCTATATCTGAAATGCCTATCGGCACCTATTTTTGAAATGCCTATCGGAAACTACATCTAAAATGCCTATCAGCACCTATATTTGAAATGCCTATCGGCAACCATATCTGGAATGCCTATCGGCACATATATTTGAAATGCCTATCAGCTTCTATATTTGAAATGCCTGTCGGCACCTATTTTTAAAATGCCAATCGGCAACTATATCTGAAATGCCTATCAGCACCTATATTTGAAATGCCCTAAGTGCAATCATATCTGAAATGCCTATCGACACCTATATTTGAAATACCTACCAGCTTCTATATCTGAAATGCCTATCGGCACCATTTTTTGAAATGCCTATCGGAAACTATATCTGGAATGCCTATCAGCATCTATATTTGAAATGCCTGTCGGCAACCATATCTGAAATGCCTATCGGCACCTATATTTGAAATGCCTATCGGCTTCTATATCTGAATTACCTATCGACACCTATTTTTAAAATGCCTATCGGCAACTATATCTGAAATGCCTATCAGCACCTATATCTGAAATGCCTATCGGCACCAATTTTTGAAATGCCTATCGGAAACTACATCTGAAATGCCTATCAGCACCTATATTTGAACTGCCTATCGGCAACCATATCTGGAATGCCTATCGGCCCCTATATTTGAAATGCCTGTCGGCAACCATATCTGAAATGCCTATCGCCACCTATTTTTAAAATGCCAATCGGCAACTATATCTGAAATGCCTATCGGCACCTATATCTGAAATGCCTATCGGCACCTATTTATGAAATGCCTATCGAAAACTACATCTGAAATGCCTATCAGCACCTATATTTAAAATGCCTATCGGCAACCACATCAGAAATGCCTATCGGCACCTATATCTGAAATGCCTTTCGGCATTTATATTTGAAATGCCTATCGACACCTATATTTGAAATGCCTATCGGCACCTATATTTTAAATGCCTATCGGCAACTATATCTGATATGCCTATCGGCACCTATATCTGAAATGCCTATCGGCACCTATTTTTTAAATGCCAATCTTAAACTACATCTAAAATGCCTATCGGCACCTATTTTTAAAATGCCAATCGGCAACTATATCTGAAATGCCTATCGGCACCTATAACTGAAATGCCTACCGGCACCTATATTTGAAATGCCTATCGGCAACCATATCTGAAATACCTATCGACACCTATATTTGAAATACCTATCGGCTTCTATATCTGAAATGCCTATCGGCACCTATTTTTAAAATGCCAATCGGCAACTATATCTGAAATCCCTATCGGCACCTATATCTGAAATGCCTATCGGCACCAATTTTTGAAATGCCTATCGGAAACTACATCTGAAATGCCTATCAGCACCTATATTTGATATGCCTATCGGCAACCATATCTGAAATGCCTTTCGGCACTTATATTTGAAATGCCTATCGGCTTCTATATTTGAAATGCCTATCGACACCTATTTTTAAAATGCCAATTGGCAACTATATCTGAAATGCCTATCGGCACCTATATCTGAAATGCCTATCGGTACCTATTTTTGAAATGCCTATCGGAAACTACATCTGAAATGCCTATCAGCACCTATATTTGAAATGCCTATCGGCAACCACATCAGAAATGCTTATCGGCACCTATATCTAAAATGCCTTTCGGCATTTATATCTGAAATGCCTATCGGCACCTATATTTTAAATGCCTATCGGCAACTATATCTGATATGCCTATCGGCACCTATATCTTAAATGCCTATCGGTACCTATTTTTGAAATGCCTATCGGAAACTACATCTGAAATGCCTATCAGCACCTATATTTGAAATGCCTATCGGCAACCACATCAGAAATGCCTATCGGCACCCATATCTGAAATGCCATTCGGCATTTATATCTGAAATGCCTATCGACACATATATTTTAAATGCCTATCGGCACCTATATTTTAATTGCCCATCGGCAACTATATCTGATATGCCTATCGGCACCTATATCTGAAATGCCTATCGGCACCTATTTTTGAAATGCCTATCGGAAACTACATCTAAAATGCCTATCGGCACCTATTTTTAAAATGCCAATCGGCAAATATATCTGAAATGCCTATCGGCACCTATATCTGAAATGCCTATCGGCACCTATATCTGAAATGCCTATCGGCACCTGTTTTTGAAATGCCTATCGGAAACTACATCTGAAATGCCTATTAGCACCTATATTTGAAATGCCTATCGGCAACCATATTTGAAATGCCTATCGACACCTATATTTGAAATACCATAGGCTTCTATATCTGAAATGCCTATCGGCACCTATTTTTAAAATGCCAATCGGCAACTATATCTGAAATGCCTATCGGCACCTATATCTGAAATGCCTATCGGCACCAATTTTTGAAATGCCTATCGGAAACTACATCTAAAATGCCTATCAGCACCTATATTTGAAATGCCTATCGGCAACCATATCTGGAATGCCTATCGGCACCTATATTTGATATACCTATCGGCTTCTATATCTGAAATGCCTATAGGCACCTATTTTTAAAATGCCAATCGGCAACTATATCTCAAATGCCTATCGGCACCTATTTTTAAAATGCCAATCGGCAACTATATCTGAAATGCCTATCGGCACCTATATCTGAAATGCCTATCGGCACCTATTTTTGCAATGCCTATCGGAAACTACATCTGAAACGCCTATCAGCACCAATATTTGAAATGCCTATCGGCAACCATATCTGAAATGCCTATCGACACCTATATTTGAAATACCTATCGGCTTCTATATCTGAAATGCCTATCGGCACCTATTTTTAAAATGCCAATCGGCAACTATATCTTAAATGCCTATCGGCACCTATATTTGAAATACCTATCGGCTTCTATATCTGAAATGCCTATCGGCACCTATTTTTAAAATGCCAATCGGCAACTATATCTTAAATGCCTATCGGCACCTATATCTGAAATGCCTATCGGCACCTATTTTTAAAATGCCAATCGGCAACTATATCTTAAATGCCTATCGGCACCTATATCTGAAATGCCTATCGGCACCAATTTTTGAAATGCCTATCGGAAACTACATCTGAAATGCCTATAAGCACCTATATTTGAAATGCCTATCGGCAACCATATTTGAAATGCCTATCGGCTTCTATATCTGAAATGCCTATCGGCACCTATTTTTAAAATGCCAATCGGCAACTATATCTGAAATGCCTATCGGCACCTATATCTGAAATGCCTATCGGCACCTATTTTTGAAATGCCTATCGGAAACTACATCTGAAATGCCTATCAGCACCTATATTTGAAATGCCTATCGGCAACCACATCAGAAATGCCTATCGGCACCTATATCTGAAATGTCTTTCGGCATTTATATCTGAAATGCCTATCGACACCTATAATTGAAATGCCTATCGGCACCTATATTTTAAATGCCTATCGGCAACTATATCTGATATGCCTATCGGCACCTATATCTGAAATGCCTATCGGCACCTATTTTTTAAATGCCTATCCGAAACTACATCTAAAATGCCTATCGGCACCTATTTTTAAAATGCCAATCGGCAACTATATCTGAAATGCCTATCGGCACCTATATCTGAAATGCCTATCGACACCTATTTTTGAAATGCCTATCGGAAACTACATCTGAAATACCTATCAGCACCTATATTTGAAATGCCTATCGGCAACCATATCTGGCATGCTTATCGGCACCTATATTTGAAATGCCTATCGGCTTCTATATCTGAAATGCCTATCGGCACCTACTTTTAAAATGCCAATCGGCAACTATATCTGAAATGCCTATAGGCACCTATATCTGAAATGCCTATCGGCACCTATTTTTGAAATGCCTATCAGGAAACTACATCTGAAATGCCTATCAGCACCTATATTTGAAATGCCTATCGGCAAACATATCTGGAATGCCTATCGGCACCTATATTTGAAATGCCTATCGGCTTCTATATCTGAAATGCCTATCGGCACCTATTTTTAAAATGCCAATCGGCAACTATATCTGAAATGCCTTTCGGCACCCATATCTTAAATGCCTATCGGCACCTATTTTTGAAATGCCTATCGAAAACTACATCTGAAATGCCTATCAGCACCTATATTTGAAATGCCTATCGGCAACCATATCTGGAATGAATATCCGCACCTATATTTGAAATGCCTATCGGCTTCTATATCTGAAATGCCTATCGGCACCTATATCTGAAATGCCTATCGGCACCTATTTTTTAAATGCCTATCGGAAACTACAGCTGAAATGCCTATTAGCACCAATATTTGAGATGCCTATCGGCAACCATATCTGAAATGCCCATCGACACCTATATTTGAAATACCTATCGGCTTCTATATCTGGAATGCCTATCGGCACATATTTTCAAAATGCCAATCGGCAACTATATCTGAAATGCCTATCGGCACCTATATCTGAAATGCCTATCGGCACCTATTTTTAAAATGCCAATCGGCATCTATATCTAAAATGCCTATCGGCACCTATATCTGATATGCCTATCGGCACCTATTTTTGAAATGCCTATCGGAAACTACATCTGAAATGCCTATCAGCACCTATATTTGAAATTCCTATCGGCAACCATATCTGGAATGCCTATCGGCACCTATATTTGAAATGCCTATCGGCTTCTATATCTGAAATGCCTATCGGCACCTATTTTTAAAATGCCAATCGGCATCTATATCTAAAATGCCTATCGGCACCTATATCTGATATGCCTATCGGCACCTATTTTTGAAATGCCTATCGGAAACTACATCTGAAATGCTTATCAGCACCTATATTTGAAATGCCTATCGGCAACCACATCACAAATGCCTATCGGCACCTATATCTGAAATGCCTTTCGGCATTTATATCTGAAATGCCTATCGACAGCTATATTTGTAATGCCTATCGGCACCTATATTTTAAATGCCTATCGGCAACTATATCTGATATGCCTATCGGCACCTATATCTGAAATGCCTATCGGCACCTATTTTTTAAATGCCAATCTTATACTACATCTAAAATGCCTATTGGCACCTATTTTTAAAATGCCAATCGGCAACTATATCTGAAATGCCTATCGGCACCTATAACTGAAATGCCTATCGGCACCTATTTTTGAAATGCCTATCGGAAACTACATCTAAAATGCCTATCAGCACCTATATTTGAAATGCCTATCGGCAACCATATCTGGAATGCCTATCGGCACATATATTTGAAATGCCTATCAGCTTCTATATTTGAAATGCCTATCGGCACCTATTTTTAAAATGCCAATCGGCAACTATATCTGAAATGCCTATCGGCACCTATATTTGAAATGCCTATGAGCAAAAATTTTTGAAATGCCTATCGGAAACTACATCTGAAATGCCTCTTAGCACCTATATTTGAAATGCCTATCGGCAACCATATCTGAAATGCCTATCGACACCTATATTTGAAATACCTATCGGCTTCTATATCTGAAATGCCTATCGGCACCTATTTTAAAAATGCCAATAGGCAACTATATCTGAAATGCCTATCGGCACCTATATCTGAAATGCCTATCGGCACCAATTTTTGAAATGCCTATTGGAAACTACATCTGAAATGCCTATCAGCACCTATATTTGAAATGCCTATCGGATTCTATATCTGAAATGCCTATCGACACCTATTTTTAAAATGCCAATCGGTAACTATATCTGAAATGCATATCGGCACCTATATCTGAAATGCCTATCGGTACCTATTTTTGAAATGCCTATCGGAAACTTCATCTAAAATGCCTATCAGCACCTTTTTTTAAAATGCCAATCGGCAACTATATCTGAAATGCCTATCGGCACCTATATCTATAATACCTATCGGCACCTATTTTTGAAATGCCTATCGGAAACTACATCTAAAATGCCTATCGGCACCTATTTTTAAAATACCTTTCGGCACCTATATCTGAAATGCCTATCGGTACCTATTTTTGAAATGCCTATCGGAAACTACATCTAAAATGCCTATCGGCACCTATTTTTAAAATGCCAATCGGCAACTATATCTGAAATGCCTATCAGCACCTATATTTGAAATGCCTATCGGCAATCATATCTGAAATGCCTATCAACACCTATATTTGAAATACCTACCAGCTTCTATATCTGAAATGCCTATCGGCACCATTTTTTGAAATGCCTATCGGAAACTATATCTGGAATGCCTATCAGCATCTATATTTGAAATGCCTGTCGGCAACCATATCTGAAATGCCTATCGGCACCTATATTTGAAATGCCTATCGGCTTCTATATCTGAATTGCCTATCGACACCTATTTTTAAAATGCCTATCGGCAACTATATCTGAAATGCCTATCAGCACCTATATCTGAAATGCCTATCGGCACCAATTTTTGAAATGCCTATCGGAAACTACATCTGAAATGCCTATCAGCACCTATATTTGAACTGCCTATCGGCAACCATATCTGGAATTCCTATCGGCACCTATATTTGAAATGCCTGTCGGCAACCATATCTGAAATGCCTATCGTCACCTATTTATGAAATGCCTATCGAAAACTACATCTGAAATGCCTATCAGCACCTATATTTAAAATGCCTATCGGCAACCACATCAGAAATGCCTATCGGCACCTATATCTGAAATGCCTTTCGGCATTTATATTTGAAATGCCTATCGACACCTAAATTTGAAATGCCTATCGGCACCTATATTTTAAATGCCTATCGGCAACTATATCTGATATGCCTATCGGCACCTATATCTGAAATGCCTATCGGCACATATTTTTGAAATGCCAATCTTAAACTACATCTAAAATGCCTATTGGCACCTATTTTTAAAATGCCAATCGGCAACTATATCTGAAATGCCTATCGGCACCTATAACTGAAATGCCTATCGGCACCTATATTTGAAATGCCTATCGGCAACCATATCTGAAATACCTATCGACACCTATATTTGAAATACCTATCGGCTTCTATATCTGAAATGCCTATCGGCACCTATTTTTAAAATGCCAATCGGCAACTATATCTGAAATCCCTATCGGCACCTATATCTGAAATGCCTATCGGCACCAATTTTTGAAATGCCTATCGGAAACTACATCTGAAATGCCTATCAGCACCTATATTTGATATGCCTATCGGCAACCATATCTGAAATGCCTTTCGGCACTTATATTTGAAATGCCTATCGGCTTCTATATCTGAAATGCCTATCGGCACCTATTTTTAAAATGCCAATCGGCAACTATATCTGAAATCCCTATCGGCACCTATATCTGAAATGCCTATCGGCACCAATTTTTGAAATGCCTATCGGAAACTACATCTGAAATGCCTATCAGCACCTATATTTGAAATGCCTATCGGCAACCACATCAGAAATGCTTATCGGCACCTATATCTAAAATGCCTTTCGGCATTTATATCTGAAATGCCTATCGGCACCTATATTTTAAATGCCTATCGGCAACTATATCTGATATGCCTATCGGCACCTATATCTGAAATGCCTATCGGTACCTATTTTTGAAATGCCTATCGGAAACTACATTTAAAATGCCTATCGGCACCTATTTTTAAAATGCCAATCGGCAACTATATCTGAAATGCCTATCAGCACCTATATTTGAAATGCCTATCGGCAATCATATCTGAAATGCCTATCGACACCTATATTTGAAATACCTACCAGCTTCTATATCTGAAATGCCTATCGGCACCTATTTTTAAAATGCCAATCGGCAACTATATCTGAAATGCTTATCGGCACCTATATCTGAAATGCTCATCGGCACCATTTTTTGAAATGCCTATCGGAAACTATATCTGGAATGCCTATCAGCATCTATATTTGAAATGCCTATTGGCAACCATATCTGGAATGCCTATCGGCACATATATTTGAAATGCCTATCGGCTTCTATATCTGAATTGCCTATCGATACCTTTTTTTAAAATGCCTATCGGCAACTATATCTGAAATGCCTATCAGCACCTATATCTGAAATGCCTATCGGCACCAATTTTTGAAATGCCTATCTGAAACTACATCTGAAATGCCTATCAGCACCTATATTTGAAATGCCTATCGGCAAACATATCTGGAATGCCTATCGGCACCTATATTTGAAATGCCTATCGGCAAACATATCTGAAATGCCTATCGGCACCTATTTTTAAAATGCCAATCGGCAACTATATCTGAAATGCCTATCGGCACCCATATCTGAAATGCCTATCGGCACCTATTTTTGAAATGCCTATCGAAATTTACATCTGAAATGCCTATCAGCACCTATATTTAAAATGCCTATCGGCAACCACATCAGAAATGCCTATCGGCACCTATAACTGAAATGCCTTTCAACATTTATATTTGAAATGCCTATCGACACCTATATTTGAAATGCCTATCGGCACCTATATTTTAAATGCCTATCGGCAACTATATCTGATATGCCTATCGGCACCTATATCTGAAATGCCTATCGGCACCTATTTTTGAAATGCCTATGTATAACTACATCTAAAATGCCTATCGGCACCTATTTTTAAAATGCCAATCGGCATCTATATCTGAAATGCCTATCGGCACCTATAACTGAAATGCCTATCGGCACCTATATTTGAAATGCCTATCGGCAACCATATCTGAAATGCCTATCGACACCTATATTTGAAATACCTATAGGCTTCTATATCTGAAATGCCTATCGGCACCTATTTTTAAAATGCCAATCGGCAACTATATCTGAAATCCCTATCGGCACCTATATCTGAAATGCCTATCGGCACCTATTTTTGAAATGCCTATCGGAAACTACATCTAAAATGCCTATCGGCACCTATTTTTAAAATGCCAATCGGCAACTATATCTGAAATCCCTATCGGCACCTATATCTGAAATGCCTATCGGCACCTATTTTTGAAATGCCTATCGGAAACTACATCTAAAATGCCTATCAGCACCTATATTTGAAATGCCTATCGGCAACCATATCTGAAATGCCTGTCGACACCTATATTTGAAATACCTATCGGCTTCTATATCTGAAATGCCTATCGGCACCTATTTTAAAAATGCCAATAGGCAACTATATCTGAAATGCCTATCGGCACCTATATCTGAAATGCCTATCGGCACCAATTTTTGAAATGCCTATTGGAAACTACATCTGAAATGCCTATCAGCACCTATATTTGAAATGCCTATCGGATTCTATATCTGAAATGCCTATCGACACCTATTTTTAAAATGCCAATCGGTAACTATATCTGAAATGCATATCGGCACCTATATCTGAAATGCCTATCGGTACCTATTTTTGAAATGCCTATCGGAAACTTCATCTAAAATGCCTATCAGCACCTTTTTTTAAAATGCCAATCGGCAACTATATCTGAAATGCCTATCGGCACCTATATCTATAATACCTATCGGCACCTATTTTTGAAATGCCTATCGGAAACTACATCTAAAATGCCTATCGGCAACTATTTTTAAAATACCTTTCGGCACCTATATCTGAAATGCCTATCGGTACCTATTTTTGAAATGCCTATCGGAAACTACATCTAAAATGCCTATCGGCACCTATTTTTAAAATGCCAATCGGCAACTATATCTGAAATGCCTATCAGCACCTATATTTGAAATGCCTATCGGCAATCATATCTGAAATGCCTATCGACACCTATATTTGAAATACCTACCAGCTTCTATATCTGAAATGCCTATCGGCACCATTTTTTGAAATGCCTATCGGAAACTATATCTGGAATGCCTATCAGCATCTATATTTGAAATGCCTGTCGGCAACCATATCTGAAATGCCTATCGGCACCTATATTTGAAATGCCTATCGGCTTCTATATCTGAATTGCCTATCGACACCTATTTTTAAAATGCCTATCGGCAACTATATCTGAAATGCCTATCAGCACCTATATCTGAAATGCCTATCGGCACCAATTTTTGAAATGCCTATCGGAAACTACATCTGAAATGCCTATCAGCACCTATATTTGAACTGCCTATCGGCAACCATATCTGGAATGCCTATCGGCCCCTATATTTGAAATGCCTGTCGGCAACCATATCTGAAATGCCTATCGCCACCTATTTTTAAAATGCCAATCGGCAACTATATCTGAAATGCCTATCGGCACCTATATCTGAAATGCCTATCGGCACCTATTTATGAAATGCCTATCGAAAACTACATCTGAAATGCCTATCAGCACCTATATTTAAAATGCCTATCGGCAACCACATCAGAAATGCCTATCGGCACCTATATCTGAAATGCCTTTCGGCATTTATATTTGAAATGCCTATCGACACCTATATTTGAAATGCCTATCGGCACCTATATTTTAAATGCCTATCGGCAACTATATCTGATATGCCTATCGGCACCTATATCTGAAATGCCTATCGGCTCCTATTTTTTAAATGCCAATCTTAAACTACATCTAAAATGCCTATCGGCACCTATTTTTAAAATGCCAATCGGCAACTATATCTGAAATGCCTATCGGCACCTATAACTGAAATGCCTACCGGCACCTATATTTGAAATGCCTATCGGCAACCATATCTGAAATACCTATCGACACCTATATTTGAAATACCTATCGGCTTCTATATCTGAAATGCCTATCGGCACCTATTTTTAAAATGCCAATCGGCAACTATATCTGAAATCCCTATCGGCACCTATATCTGAAATGCCTATCGGCACCAATTTTTGAAATGCCTATCGGAAACTACATCTGAAATGCCTATCAGCACCTATATTTGATATGCCTATCGGCAACCATATCTGAAATGCCTTTCGGCACTTATATTTGAAATGCCTATCGGCTTCTATATTTGAAATGCCTATCGACACCTATTTTTAAAATGCCAATTGGCAACTATATCTGAAATGCCTATCGGCACCTATATCTGAAATGCCTATCGGTACCTATTTTTGAAATGCCTATCGGAAACTACATCTGAAATGCCTATCAGCACCTATATTTGAAATGCCTATCGGCAACCACATCAGAAATGCTTATCGGCACCTATATCTAAAATGCCTTTCGGCATTTATATCTGAAATGCCTATCGGCACCTATATTTTAAATGCATATCGGCAACTATATCTGATATGCCTATCGGCACCTATATCTGAAATGCCTATCGGTACCTATTTTTGAAATGCCTATCGGAAACTACATCTAAAATGCCTATCGGCACCTATTTTTAAAATGCCAATCGGCAACTATATCTGAAATGCCTATCAGCACCTATATTTGAAATGCCTATCGGCAATCATATCTGAAATGCCTATCGACACCTATATTTGAAATACCTACCAGCTTCTATATCTGAAATGCCTATCGGCACCAATTTTTAAAATGCCTATCGGAAACTACATCTGAAATGCCTATCAGTAGTATGTTTATGAGAGAGCAGTGCCCCTCCAGTTAAGCTCCTCCGACTTGAGATCGAACTTGCTGTGAAAACTTGCTCGCATGTTGAAATATGGTAGTGTCGTTACGTCTGCGACGTTTGTTTGGTCTTATTCCTCCACTTTTCACGTAAAGGGAGGGGGGTACGCTTATAAACCGCCGCCACCGACTTCACTGGTTGTTTTTTTCCATAAAAATATGGCCGCTTTGAAAACGTGACGTAAGAAAGGTTCGAGCCACCCGCCGCCGCCGCCCGCACTCACAACACACGCAGAGAGAGATACACACACACACACACACACACACACACACACACCAACACACACACACACAGCAGACAGACACCAAAGAGACACCAAACAGACACCAAACAGACACCAAAGAGACACCAAACAGACACCAAAGAGACACCAAAGAGACACCAAAGAGACACCAAAGAGACACCAAACAGACACCAAACAGACACCAAACAGACACCAAACAGACACCAAAGAGACACCAAAGAGACACCAAACAGACACCAAAGAGACACCAAAGAGACACCAAACAGACACCAAACAGACACCAAAGAGACACCAAAGAGACACCAAAGAGACACCAAAGAGACACCAAAAAGACGCCAAAAACACACACGCAACTCTGAAATATAAAAGTATTTTTTTAAATTTTAATAAAAACAATTAAAATATGTTTTAAAATATTTATTAAAAGAGAAGCAGTACAATGTTAATAATTGCTTAAAATCTAACTCTGAAATATAAAAGTATTTTTTTTAATTTTAATAAAAACAATTAAAATATGTTTTAAAATATTTATTAAAAGAGAAGCAGTACAATGTTAATAATTGCTTAAAATCTAACTCTGAAATATAAAAGTATTTTTTTTAATTTTAATAAATACAATTAAAATATGTTTAAAAATATTTATTTAAAGAGAAGCAGTACAATGTTAATAATTGCTTAAAATCTAAATCAGAAATATAAAAGTATTTTTTTTAATTTTAATAAAACAATTAAAATACATTTTAAAATATTTATTAAAAGAGAAGCAGTACAAATGTTAATAATTGTTTAAAATCTAAGATTCAGTCAATATCGTTAGGTATAAAGAAATCGTTGACGCTTATCTAAATACATATTATAAAATAATTTCACTGTATTTGAATGGGAAACGTACGAACGCAATAGACTATCAACAATGTTCTTCAGCTCCAACAGACTTTCCCATTCACTTTTTGATATTATCAAAGAAATGCAAGTATTTGATCTCTTAAATTTTAAATGTTTAATTTTCTTTAAATAAACTTCTTTAATTTCCACATCTCCGCCGATCACTGAATAAAAACCTTTGTGAGCGTCATCGTTAAAATACTTATTTATATGATTACACAACAACATTAGAGCAAACCAATCTATTTGATCGATAAAAATACTACACCTCGATTTCACATCTCTCAGTTCGAGTTTAGCTTGAAAATCTTGAGGAGAAGAAGAAGAAGAAGCGGGTAACCAACCAACGTTTATGTATTTAGTTCGTTTCTCATCAAAGAAAAAAATGTTTTGCACTAACAGTTTTGTTTCCGAAGGTTTTGTTGTTGCTGTTGTCACATGCTGAACAGACGCTGTTGTAGCAGCACTTCTAAAGTCGATCTCGCGCACTAACGGAAACTCTACAATGTCTTCACCCCTAGGCTCCTCCACTTCTCCCTCGTTCGTGTTCATCCGCACGATGCTGTTGTTGTTGTTGTCATTAGAGCAAAACTGGAATATATTAGGAGTAGCCATGTGTGTGTGTTGCTTCAACATTGTACGCTTACTGAGAGAGAGAGATACCGGTCTGTTTTCTTTTCAATAGCGCTCTAAAACAGTCTTCTTCTTCTTCTTGTTCTTGTTTTTGTTGTTGTTAACCCCCACCAATTTAGAGTCTCTGACGCGGTCACCGACGGCGATGTCGTCTCTTAATTCTCTTCTTATGAAATCATCCGTGTCCGTGACTTTGTCTTCTGGCTCAATTTTTAAATTTTGTTGTAGTTTTTGCACGAGACAGTAGATGTCTTTTTGTAAATTTACATCAGTCTTCAAAAGTTTCAACCGTACCAAACAGGTGTATATTTTGTTGTAGAGATTGTCCAAGGTTTGTTTATCGGTGACGTGGAGCAAAAAGACCTTTATGCAATGTGTATTTTTGATAAACACAGTGAAAACTATACGACTGTCGTCTAAAACAAATCGCACGTGACGAGGATCCATTTTTAAAAATCTTATACCCTCATTCCAGGGAATGGGTGTTTGCTGTACAACGTTATTTTTATCGAAAGTAAATCCCCATTCTTCTAGTTTTCGTTTCTCGTCTGCAGTGAGATTTGAAAAACGTCTGCTCTGATTGAACAACTCTACGCCGAGAATTTCTTCTAGAGTAGTCGTCGGTGAGCAGCTTGGCACAAAACCAACACTCCAAAGATTATTATCAACACCGCCAACACAGTCATAATCACTTGTACTTTGCATTTTTTGTTAAAGACTGAATAATTTAAAAATAACTTTGTCTTATATACATTATTCAAATCCTCACTCCCCCCACCATAATGTTTGCACAGCAACCGCCTTTGTTTTATTCATTTAGATATTTTTGCAGCTTGAGTACATTTATGCATGCGCAATTGTTATTAAAAAAATGTTACGTTTGAACGCAGATTACACACGATTTTATTATTAATTAACGAATTATTATTAATTTCAAAAAAAACATTTTACTACCCTATACTAGACAATTTATGAAAAAAAAAAAAAACAATTTTTTGAGCCCATCATTACAATGGAATAAATTTCCCTACCTTTGCCGCCGCCTCCAGTATCAAATCCGGAAATTCTTTTCCGTATGTCCTCAGTTTTAAGACGTTTTTATATGCGCAGTTGCTATCAAATTCTGTATTATTGTGCAGTTCGCACATGATTTCATTTTCAATTGAGTGTGGCGGCAAGGGTTATATTTTTAATGCGGGGCATTTTGAATCTAAATCTACATAAAGTAAATCAGGCCCGTTCTTTTTTAGAAATCTTTGTTTTTGGAGTCCTTTAACTAAAATTAGAGATGAACCTTTAAACATCTTTGTCAGTTGTTTATTTAGTTCACGATAGTCAATGTTGCCATAGTTCCAGTCGAGACCGTTTATTCTACTTTTATTGTAAGCATTCTGTTTTCTATACTTTTCATCGAGGCAGCGTTTCTCGTACGGCGGCTCAAACACAATACATTGTGGTATACTGCCACTAAACAGTTCACAATACGCCAATTCCTTTGCAAAATATTCATGCTCGTTACCGACAACGAATTGAATATCGCACACTGCAATTTTTAATGCCATATTGCTTTTTTAACGTTTAAAATGTTTTATAAATTTTATAAATTTTTAGAGTACACACTCACTATTGTTGAATAAATTTAACTATTAACTTCAGCTTGAAGAGAGACGCTTTTTATAGCATAATTTTTTTGATGTTGGGGAGAGAATTGTAGGAAGTATTTTAGTTTTGCATAAACAAAAATATGCAATTTGATGGTAAACAACTTTACGTCATATAAAATCAAGGTTTGTTTGTGAGACTGAATTAAAGGTAGTTGTCGTGAGATTAATGCACACCGTCAGAAAACTTCCTGATAACCATAATATGACTGCATGATCATTTTTTAATAGTGCATTGTTTACAGTGTGGGATTAAGGACAACGCGGGGGTCTGTAGCAAATTCTGTCAAGGGGCTTTTGGTTTTGCTTTAAGTTCTCAAGTTTAGGATATTAAACAGAACAAAACTGTTACAAATGAACTTTTCTGGATTTAATATAAGACAAAAAAAATAGAGATAATACTTTCAAAATAGACTTCTTTAAGCAAATCATGCTTTCTATATTCAACAAAGTGTGTGTGTGAGAGAGAGAGAGAGAGAAAGAGATGATTAAGGCGTTCTTGAATCCACCATGTTTTCTAATTCATTTTAATGTTCGCCACTGTAAAATTTATTGTATTAAATAATGAGTAATAAAAAAATAATAAGGTCCCCCAAAATTCGCGATGTCCATATCATTTGCTACTCTTGCTATATGGCTAATCCGACACTGATTACATATAAATGCTGTTGTTCATTCTTATGCAAAAATTTAAAAAATTGCATAGACGTGCCTGCCTTGAAAGTCTCTGTGTAAATCTAAAGTGCAATGTACGTAAATTATCTTGCTAATCTGAGCTGCATCGCTTTGTTTGAAATCGTTCTTTGTTTATCAATAACTACATATATCTCAAATTTTAAAAAATTGCATAGACGTGCCTGCCTTGAAAGTCTCTGTGTAAATCTAAAGTGCAATGTACGTGAATTATCTTGCTAATCTGAGCTGCATCGCTTTGTTTGAAATCGTTCTTTGTTTATCAATAACTATATCTGGGGTAAGTGGGTAAAAAGTCATATGTTCACTTTGGAAGATTTTACAGGAGAGCACTTTTTAATTTTTAAGGCATATATTACTTTTTTTTAAACTGTGGGATATTTGTATATGTGATATGGGTAAATATTATACTGGTTAACATTAAAAAATGAAAATCAACTACGATTAAAATGATTTTTGTGGATAATAATTAATTATGACTTTATGCTCAATTTTCTTTGGGCGAGTAAAATGTTATAACTTGACTTATCTAGTTTTACCTGTGTTAGTATTTTCAAAATAGTTCGCGTTTTAATTGTGTAAAAGGTCTCTAATCGAGTTATGACTGTAATCACAGAAAAAAAGAAACGAGGAAAAAAGCATAAGTAGATTTAATGCCTTATGCACGAACTGACACTAAATCCATACATATAAACATCAAATTGATTAAGTCAAATTGTTACTTTAAGCACGAGCACAAAAAACTAAAATAAGTACGGTAATAACGTCACATTTCGACTTATGATTTGGTGGAGTTTGGCATTTGTAGTTTATTGACACATATGATTTTATGTATAAAAAAAACGTTGGTAAGAAAGTGGTTTACACTTATGATCTTTTACCCGAATAACTATTTGATTTCTGGAAATTTATAGGTCTAATATAGACATATTTAAAAAATTACGACATATGACCTTTTACTCGCCTACCCCAGATATATATCTCAAATTTAAAAAAATTGCATAGACGTGCCTACCTTGAAAGTCTCTGTGTAAATCTAAAGTGCAATGTACGTAATTTGCCATGGTAATCTGAGTTGCAACGCTTTGTTTGAAATACTCCTTTTTTCCGACTTGTAATGTTGAAAGTTGAGTTCTTTGTTTATTAACGACTATATATATCTCAAGTGATTTAAACATCACAGTTCTCTCTTGTACGTGTTCGTAAATGGAGATAATTTTACACAACTCCACACAGTTCGGTATTATAACAATTTTGGTTAATTTGAAAGTGATACAGTGCGCAGATGTTGATGTAAATACATTTCATATCGTTCGAGTGACATTTAATTCAAAAAATTCTTTAACAATTACTTTAAAATATAATTGTACTGAATTTCAAGTTGAACATATATTTCACGACCAGACAGATCACGAACTTTTCACTATAGACCCCTCGTCGACAAAATATCTCGAAGTGTGTGTTTCAAATCAGCAGAGAACTCAAAATTTTTACTTTAAACGAAAATTGCATCATTTTGTCGAAATTTCATCGGTTGAAGAGGAAATTCAACACTATAAACGTGAAGTGTACGAGTCAAATTTACTGTTGAGTCAAAAATATTTATACAACTACATATCAATCCACAAAAAAGTAAATATCGAGAGGGCTTATAAGGTAAAACATTTTTTATTTTAATAATTTTGTTTACATGCATGCAGTGCACGGTTTATATGTATGTACATTTTTTTTTAATTATTACTTTTGTTTTTGCAGATGGACAAATTCAATAAGATTGGAAACTGTGAAAGTAACACCGATCATAATGAACAATTTCGTAAAATTAGCGATCTAATCATAAACAAAAAATACGAAATCAAAAAAATCCATACAATGAATACGAAATACGGACCCAAAATAATAATAAATCTTTCGGAAGAGAATGGTGTATTTTTCTTACCAGCCAGATTCCAGAAAATGAGCAATACTGAAAAAGAGGAATTGATGAAAATGAAAAACATATCATTTATATACAAGGGTGAAAAGATCATTGGAAAATATAATAATAAGACATCGATAGTAAATTTTTTAGAAAATGATCATGAAGAAGAATGTGTAGAGGAATCGGATGAGAACGAAGATGAAGAAGAACCAAAAAAGAAAAAAAAGAAAACTTCTACCCCCACAACCGCCAACGTCTAATTTTTCTTCTTCTTCTTTGTTTTCGCAGATGGACAAATTCAATAAGATTTGGAAACTGTGAAAGTTACACCGATCATAATGAACAATTTCGTAAAATTAGCGATCTAATCATCAACAAAAAATACGAAATCAAAAAAATCCATACAATGAATACGAAATACGGACCCAAAATAATAATAAATCTTTCGGAAGAGAATGATATATTTTTCTTACCAGCCAGATTCCAGAAAATGAGCAATACTGAAAAAGAGGAATTGATGAAAATGAAAAACATATCATTTATATACAAGGGTGAAAAGATCATTGGAAAATATAATAATAAGACATCGATAGTAAATTTTTTAGAAAATGATCAAGAAGAATGTGTAGAGGAATCGGATGAGAACGAAGATGAAGAAGAACCAAAAAAGGAAACTTCCACCCCCACAACCGCCTTTTCAGAACCTACTAGAGAGAGAGATGTTATCTAAATGTACCTATAATAAATACTGTGTATTATTGCGCTCTCATAGATTATGATAATGTACTATATTTTTTAATAAAGACAGATTGAAAAATAAATACTCAAAAATGTTTACGTGTAGTGTATGCAAAAAGGTTTTCACAAAGCGGAGATATAGACAGAAACATCTTAAAATTCATGACAAAACCGAAATTTCGGAGTGTATTGTATGTGGTGAATATTTTAAAAGAACCGATAACATGAAACGTCATTTGGCAAGGGCGCATTCTATAAAAAAACGTGTAGTTTCTAAAGAAGATAACATTTCTCAAATGGACTATGAGGGTGTTGCATCTACTAGTAAACGGGTCAGCAGTAGTGAACGTGAAAGTGGGCCAGTGAAACGAGTTAGAAACGAACAATTATGTGAAGTCTGCGGTATTCTGGTACCCTCTAAAGGGTTGCTCGGACACAGAAACAGCACTTTACATAAAGAAAACTCGTTTATAACTGTTCGCAATAACATATCAGTTTGCAAGTCAGCCTTTAAAAAACGTATTTGTTCGTATAAAATTAATAATAACAACAAGTCAAATTTAGATGTAAAGCTCTTTTTACAATCGGTCAAATCCGACATACTCGACTTGCTTGTGCTCTGTTTGGAGCGTCATGTAGCTTTAAAATTCAATTTAGAACTATTTGCAGACTTCTATAAGATGAAGCAGAACAACGATGCGATGATGTACGAACTGAAATCGTTTAATTCAAAAAGCCTAGTGCTTACTCAGGGCAGTGATCCGCCTACTGTCTATGATGAAATGGCTGTTAAGATTGTAAAGAAAACAGAAGAATTTCAGGAGGTTCAAAGCGGTTGGGCGATAGGGCAGATACGCTATATAGAATTAAACATAAGTAAGTACAATCCATTGCGCGGTTCCAGCTTCATAGAACTGCCTTGGAAAATTCTCAAAAAGCAAGCCGTGGTGAATGTTGAAAACGACGATAACGCCTGCTTTGCTTGGAGTTTAATGGCTGCGTTATACCCAGTGAAAAATAATCCACATCGCACAGCATCGTATGCGCATTACGATACGGTGTTAAATTTTAAAAACATAAACTTTCCACTGAGAATTAAAGATGTGTGCAAGTTTGAGAGACAAAATCTTAGTATAAGCGTAAATGTATATGGATTGAATGAAAACAATGAAATAATTATCTTATATATCACTAATAATAGAAAATTTAATCATGTGAATGTATTGTATTTATGTAATGATGAAGGTAAGACGCACTATGCATGGATTAAACACCTATCGCGTTTAATTAGCAGTCAGTTGACCGCACACAATGGCCAAATCTATCTATGCGATGGGTGTTTGATTTCATTTCCCAATATGTTTAAGCTGCAAAGACACCAGGAGCAGGATTGCGGTAGGGTTCGTGTATCTTTGCCTACAGCTGACATTGTGATGGATCGTCTGGGCAGGTGCGTACCAGGTAACATAGTTCAATTTAAAAATTATGAAAGAACAATGACAGTTCCATTCGTTATTTATTGTGATTCAGAGAGTTATTTGGAGCCGATTCTCGGCTGTACGCCCGATTCATCTAAATCATACGTTCAGTCGTTGCAAAAACATACACCCTACAGCTTTGGTTACTACATAAAGTGTTCCTATGACGACGCATTGTCTACATACCGTTTCGTTCGAAACAGTCGTTGCGTAGAAGAATTCATAGATATGCTAGTGGCCGACGTCCGACGACTGGCTAAAATATCACAGACGGTGGTGCCAATGCGTCGTCTGGAAGCCGACGAGCGTCAACAAATCTATTCGGCCACAGTCTGCAACATATGCGGTGATAAATTCACCGAAAATGACGTTTGTGGGAAGAAAAATGTTGTTTTAGATCACAATCACCTGACGGGCGAGCCCAACGGATTGACTCATAACGCGTGTAATATAAATTATAAGGTTCCCAAGTTTGTACCGATATTTTTCCATAATCTAGACTATGACGTTCATTTGTTTATTGTCAAGTTGGCTGAGAAATACAAGCGAATCTCCGCAATTCCATTGACCAAGGAAAAGTACATTTCATTGTCAGTCAAAATTCCTATTGATGACGAGAACGAGGACGACGACGACGACAACGACTGCGGCGACGGCGATGACAAAAACGTTGACGATTGTGATGAAGACACTAAAAATAAAAGAACCGTAGAGTTGAGATTTCTAGATTCTTTTAGATTTCTCTCGTGTAGTATTGACAAAATTGCAAAGACTCTAGCCGACGACGAGTGTTTGGAAATGCGTAAACTCTTTACTTGCGATGAACATTTCAAATTGTTGAGACGCAAAGGGCACTTTCCCTACAGCTATGTAGATTCACTGGCAAAACTCGACGAGACTAACTTGCCAAACAGTAAAGAGTTTGCAAACAACATCAACCGCGATCAGGTTAGTGAAAATTATCAACACGCTCTCAACGTTTGGCAAACATTTAACTGCACCACACTTGGACACTATAGTGACATTTATCTAAAGACGGACGTGATGATTTTGGTGGACGCCTTTGAAAAATTTAGATACGCTACAAAATCCCATTACGGGCTTGATCCAGCACATTACTTTACATTGCCGGGGTTAAGCTGGGACTGTATGTTAAAATTTACTCGCATAAATCTCGAATTGATAACAAATATCGACATGCTCCATTTTATTAAACACGGACTTAGAGGGGGGATCAGTCAGTGCTCTATGCGCTATTGTGAAGCTAATCACAAATATATGCAAACATATGATAAAAAAAAACCTTCGTCTTACATTGTATACTTGGATTGTAATAATCAGTATGGGTGGAGCTTGTCTCAAGCTATACCCTATGGCGGCTTTCAATGGCTGCCCGAAAGCGAAACTGAACATTTCGACTTTGAAAGCATAGCATTAGACGCAGACGAAGGTTGTTTTTTAGAAGTGGACTTACAATACCCTGAAAGTTTACACGACCTACACAAAGACTTGCCGTTTTGCGCTCAGCAGGAAGTGCCACCCGGTTCAAAATCTAAACAAACTAAACTTTTAGCTACGGTGACTGATAAACACAAATACATTTTACACTATAGAAACTTGCAACAGTGCGTACGACACGGCTTACGCGTTACAAAAATACACCGCGTGTTGACATTTAAACAACGCAACTTTTTGAAACCCTATATCGACACCAACACCGATCTCCGCAAGCTGGCCACCTCTGATTTTGAAAAGGACATGTACAAACTCTTCAACAATGCCATTTTTGGTAAGAGCGTTGAAAGCGTCGAGAAGCGCATCGATATTAAACTAATTAGCCAGTGGAAAAGTAGCGGTAAAAACTTGGATGCAGAAAAGCTAATCAGTCGACCGAATTTTCATTCAATCAGTGTATTTAATGAGAATTTTGTCGCTATACAACTGAGACGTCTTTGTGTCAAGTATGATAAACCAAATTATATAGGTCTAGCCGTACTTGACATTTCAAAAACAATAATGTATGATTTTTTGTATGCTTACATGAAACCGAAATATGGTGATAGTGTCCGCCTGTGCTACACGGACACAGATTCGTTCTTGTTTGAAGTTTTTACAGAGGATTTTTACGGTGACATCAAGGATGACTTGCGCGAGCGGTTCGACACCTCTAATTTTCCAGTGGACAATCCTTACGCTCTACCGTTGGTGAATAAAAAAGTCTTGGGAAAATTTAAATTTGAAGTTACAGATAACATTAAGAAATTTGTCGGATTGCGATCGAAATTGTACGCATATTTGACAGACAAGACTTGTGCTAACGGTACCGACGTCGCAACCACCACCACCCATGCTGAATGTTGTAATCATTCGACGTGCGACTATGATGAAAATGCACAGGGAAGTTGCTTTAAGAAAAGCAAAGGAGTTAAAAAGGATGTCGTCACCGCGTTCAAGTTTCGTGATTATTTACGGTGTTTACATAGTAAAAATAGTCTAATGTGTAAAATGTGCGTGTTCAAATCGATCAAACATGAGGTTTATACTCAACAAATCAATAAGATCGGTTTGAGCGCGCACGATGATAAGCGTTTTCTAATTTCGGGAACGCACGATACTCTGCCCTGGGGACATTATAAAATTAAAAAGTAATATTTTCTATTGTATTCTATTGTTTTATATTAATTCTAAGTTTATTAAAATATTGTATTCATTAATATATATAATAAATGCTATTTTTAATTTGAAAAAAAAACTCTCTCTTGTTTTTTCTTTGAATTTTCAGATTGATTAAATTGAAGGGACTCGAACCCTGCAGACGTTCTTTACATTAAAAGTTCAACGATCTTCCAACTGAGCTATGTAGGCTGCACGCAATGGTGACTAGACTAAAAGGGGTGGTGAAAAGAGTATAAATATAAGGCACGAGTACTCAGTATTGTCAGTGTAGTGTTCTTTTCACTAAAGTGAAAACGGTGAATAATTGCTTAGCAGCAGCATTTAACGTGAGCAGAGAGAGAGAGGAAATTATATTTATTTTTTAATCAATTTTGTGGAAAAGTTTGCTTTTGCAAAGAAGTTGGGATAAATAGAAAAAAAAACACTTTTCTCTTTTTTTCAAACAAAATAAATTTAGTGAGTGTGGCACACTCTACTCTTAATCCTTAAAAGCACAATGAATATTTTATTATTATTAGTATTGGTGTTGTATTCGAATGTCTATGCAGATAAGAATGAATACGTGTTTGACTATCTAAATAAGTACGGTTTTGTAGACAATAGCAGTTTAGACGCAAATAACACACTTGTGGACATTGAACAAAAAGCATTAATAGATTTTCAGGATTTTTATAATATACATAGAGACGGTGTGGCAAACGAAGAAACTTTAAAATTAATGAATAAATCCAGGTGTGGTGTAAAAGATAACCCTTTTCACTATAGTACTCACACATCAAAATGGAATAAAACCAATCTATCGTGGTATTTTGCTAGGGGTACAAGCGAAGTTAAGCAACTTGCGGAAAAAGCTTTTGAAGCCTGGGCCAACATATCTAATTTGAAATTTACATATGCATTTAAAAATGCAAATATTGTAATTTCATTTGCAGACAGACCTCTAAAACACAGTAATGATGCAAGTTGTATGTGCGGTGAATGTACATCTTATTTTGATGGTCGAGGGGGCTCATTAGCGCACGCTTTCTTACCTACATACGACAACAAATGTAGGGAAGTGCATTTAGACACATCTGAGAATTGGTATTATGGACTCGATAAGGCACCAGGCAATCAGACAAGTTTGTACTCTGTTTTATTACACGAAATAGGTCACACTTTAGGCTTGGAGCATTCTAGACATAACGAATCAATAATGTACGCTGTTTATCAAAATACAATTGTTTTAGCTGACGATGATAGTTTCGGTGTTCAGAGACTGTACGGACATAAAACAAAAAAACCTACAACTCCTATTTATCCACCTATTGCAAGCAGTCCACCTCCACCTACACAGTCGACAACAACTAAATCAGAACACTCACCATCGGTGAAACCGCCTTTACCGCCCGCAAATCCATCATTAAATTCCGATTTGTGTAATGTACGCGATGCGATCAATACGTTTCTGATTGTTAACAGTCGCTTGTATATATTTCATAAAAGAAATGTTTGGTATATTGATTTGAAAAGTGGACTCCTCAAACGAGAATCTAAACTGATAACTGACTATTTAAAATTTTTACCGCAAGATTTTGAAGAAATATCACACATTTCTCAAAGATCCAACGGCGAAGTAATTATCGTGGTCAACGATTTGTTTTATGTAATGACCGTTCCGGACTTTAAGGTGAATGCTGTTTATAACGGTGTCTCCCTTGAATATTTAGGCGTGGGGAAAAGTAAGAAAATTAATTCTATTTTCACTACTTACTCCGGACAGACGTTTATATTTTACGATAATGAGTTATACGTCGAGCTAGACGTGTGTTCATTGTCGGTGAAAAAACATGGACAGATTTCAGAGCGATTTACCAACTTACCTACCGATGTAAATAAGGCATTTAGATACACAAACGGGCTGCTATATTTTTTCTATAAAAATTATTATGTTGAATTTAACGAGTTCTCCAACACACTAGTTAAAGCAAACAAGTTTAATTTATCGGTGTTTGGAGTCAATTGTGGGGTTATTGAAGAAATTAAAACACTACTTTATAAGCTCATGCAACTTGAAACATACAAGTAAAAAGGAAAAAAACTCTATAATTTTCAATTCTGACGATGATGACTAGACTCACACACACACACACACTATTGATAGACTATAGATAGAATGCGTTTTCTGTGTAAATCACCATATGCAGTGACATTATTGTCACATCTACCCACTTATATTATGATAATGATAGTTTTTTTACTATAAAAGAAAAAAATAGTAGCAATGGTGGAATCGGTTTAAAGTCGTTTTTTTTTTTTTTTTAATTTTTAATTTATAAATTTAAACAGCTAGAAGCGACAGACGTCTCATCGTAAACAAAAAAGATTTCTTACAAAAATCTCAAATTTTGAAAAATAAAAAAGTTATAGGCATTTGTGTAAAAAGACCCGTCCCACCACCATATCGACCCGTTACTCCCACCACATCCTTGAAAACATCCTTTTCTAAAGTGTCCTTAAAAAGTAAATATTCGTTAAAAAAAATTTTTCCCAAAATTATTTTTCCAAATTTTCAAAAATTTTCCGGGCACTATTCTTCACCGTCAAATATTAAACGCATATGGTCTCTTGAAGAATTGGTGAAAAACGAAAATTTAGTTCTCGCGCAGAAAGATGTGCGGTTACAATTTTATATATCATGAAATCACTCAATAAGACATAAATATTACTTAATTAATCAATTATCTTTTAATTAAAAAATAAATACAGTCTATCACAAAAACAATATTATCTAATAGAGTGTTATTATGATTTAAAAAAAAAATCTTACCTTAGACAAAAATAACACAGCATTTGCGTACATTTTTTAAAACATACACCAGTTTTTAAACTGTTGAGCGTCTATAATAACTAATTATTACAACATCTCATTATCTAATTTTAAATGATATTTAATGAAAAACAACAATTTTAAGTCACTTTTATATTTAATAAACGTTTATATACACAAATATATTATATAAAAACATTGACCTACAGAATATATGACCTAGACATTTAATAATACTACAGTATTAAAGACATGACCACGAATTCTACACACCTTGAAGTTTAAGGATGGGAATTCTATTATTTTAGTTGACTCTATCATATTTTTAAAAAAAACCTACAACTTATTTGGTAATTTAGAAAAAATTTTAAGGGATTCAGAGAGGGCGTCTCTCAGTACACCCTACGTATGTGTGAACTTTATTTATTAGGGGTAGTTTACCCTGTAAATGAGGCGTTTTACGGATATACAAAAATTAATGTGTGTAAATTTCTTTGTTCTATGTGATATGTCCTCTCATAGCAAACATTTTTTACTGTTCATATATTTCACCTAATATTTTCCAATTAAACATAAAAAATTTTTTTTCAATCCCTTAACACTTAACACTTAACATAGGATATATAATTTTGAAATTATTTCAAAAACGCTTCGACCGATTTTAACGTGGTTTTCACCATAAGATGCAGTTTGACTACACGCATCTTTTACACTTTTACAATTATCATCAAAAAGTGAACGGAAAAAATTAGTATAATTTCCTTTAAAGGCCATTTTTAAGGACAAGTTATATTTGCAAAACAATCAATAATCCTTGGAAATGTAGCAGACAAGATAACCTGATCATTACCTCCGTCTATAGTAGCTCATTACTAAGCTTTTTTTTGTGAATTTGATGAGTAAACATTATTATTAATTTTCACGAATACACGCTAACCAAAGAAAGAAAAAACTGTCGCTATTAAAATACACAAAACGCGATAATGTATTGTAATTAAAAAAACTTTTTTTACCTATTACAGAAATAACACTGTCGCTATTAAAATACACAAAACGCGATAATGTATTGTAATTAAAAAAACTTTTTTTTACCTATTACAGAAATAACAATTCTGTTAAACTTAATTATTTTCTATATACATCGTAACACCCGAAAAATTTGTAATACAATGAATCTTTAGAACTTCCACTATGCGTTTATATTTGAACTTATTTTTCATTGACATACATTTTAATTGTTTACTTAACAAGTGAATTTTGTTTTGCTAAAAATATTCGGGTACATGGTCGCTTATTACGTGTTTATATTCAGACAACTTTCATTTTTCATTTGACTTTTATTTATTCACGTAACAAGCAAATTGTAATATATTATGCTATACTAAAGAATTAAGGTAGTTGTCGTGTTAAAATATTGTCAAAAAGTTATAGATTATACGCGCCACAAAAGTATACTAGCTTGTAACTAATCCGTTTGCACGCAAGACTGTACCCGTGGAAACGTAACCCATACAGAATTCATATTATGCGTGTATACTTTTCTATAAATTGTTGAACTTTAAACAGTTATCAATAGATAATTAGACGGTCAAAGAACGTTTCTTATTTTTTAAACTCATAACAATGTATTAAAAGACTGTCTGTTTATGAAAAGTTTCTGACAGTTAGTTGTTTTTTTTTTTATAAATAAGAAACTGGTTTAGAGAAGTGTGCTGAGATCATATACAATCAATGTTAATTATCCATTTTTTAATTGAATTTATCTCGGATTATATACGCTCGATCGACTTCAAATTTTCAGGTTAATTTTATTATCATGTCTCCCTTTATAAGTATACAAAAATTAAAAATTTTTCTGACGGTGCGCCTTAACCCCAAAACAGTCTCACAAACAAACCTTGATTTTATATGACGTAAAGTTGTTTACCATCAATTTGCATCTTTTTGTTTATGCGAAACTAAAATACTTTCTACAATTCTCTCTTCAACTTCAAAAAATTATGCTATAAAAAGCGTCTCTCTTCAAGCTGAAGTTAATAGTTAATCGCATTGATGGAGTAAATTAGATTTAAGCAATATCATTATTATTAACAATGTATCTTTTTTTACAATAAATATATTTAAAACGTATTTTACACGTCTTTTTATTAAAAAAACTACCTTGGGGATCTTTTATATTTTCAGAAACTATTTAATGTGTATGTGTGGGATGAAAAGTGCAGTGTTGAGTAAGATTTACAATACAATAATGTAATGTTTTTTTTACTATATATTATAACGGAGCGCGTCATCCGGTCACGTACATATAAACAGGTCAAATCACGTACCGATCAATGTCAGGCATTCCATACCATTCTTTGCATATTAATTTGTCTCTATTCAAAGCTTTACGAGTATATGCACGTATCGTTGAAGACCGTATTGTATAATTTTGTTGATAAATCTTAATTCATAGCAATTACTAGAGTGAAAAATTCAATAATTAAATGTATTTATATTGTTTAAAATTAAAACTCATAATTAATGCAAAGTGTTAGAATACAAAAAAAGATAATCTTTTGTTTTATATTATCGTGTATTTTATAAATGCTAAATGTTTTAGACGCTTGAATAAAAAACCCACATTGTTAGGTACGAAATGTGATATTCGACTTACCACCATGTAAGATTATTACAAATTTGCTGAAATATTTATTTGTTTGAATAATTCTTAATGTTAAAAACCTGTTTTTGTTGTGTGTAGATATACTGCTGCATATATTACCATTGTCAACATTGTAAGATACCTCAGGCAGTCAGTCATCGTGTGCGAAAGGCAAATGATCTCTCTCCAGAGTCGGACTATATAAACGGAAAAGTTTTTTTTTCTCGTTCAAGGAAAATGGTGTGTGATTGTGCATGTCTGCTGTGTGTGTGTATGTGTGTGTGTGTGTGTGTGTGTGTTGGTGTGTGTGTGTGTGTGTGTGTGTGTGTGTGTATCTCTCTCTGCGTGTGTTGTGAGTGCGGGCGGCGGCGGCGGGTGGCTCGAACCTTTCTTACGTCACGTTTTCAAAGCGGCCATATTTTTATGGAAAAAAACAACCAGTGAAGTCGGTGGCGGCGGTTTATAAGCGTACCCCCCTCCCTTTACGTGAAAAGTGGAGGAATAAGACCAAACAAACGTCGCAGACGTAACGACACTACCATATTTCAACATGCGAGCAAGTTTTCACAGCAAGTTCGATCTCAAGTCGGAGGAGCTTAACTGGAGGGGCACTGCTCTCTCATAAACATACTACTCCTATCAGCACCTATATTTGAAATGCCTATCGGCAACCATATCTGGAATGCCTATCGGCACCTATATTTGAAATGCCTATCGGCAACCATATCTAAAATGCCTATCGGCACCTATTTTTAAAATGCCAATCGGCAACTATATCTGAAATGCCTATCGGCATCTATATCTGAAATGCCTATCGGCACCTATTTTTGAAATGCCTATCGAAATTTACATCTGAAATGCCTATCAGCACCTATATTTAAAATGCCTATCGGCAACCACATCAGAAATGCCTATCGGCACCTATATCTGAAATGCATTTCAACATTTATATTTGAAATGCCTATCGACACCTATATTTGAAATGCCTATCGGCACCTATATTTTAAATGCCTATCGGCAACTATATCTGATATGCCTATCGGCACCTATATCTGAAATGCCTATCGGCACCTATTTTTGAAATGCCTATCTATAACTACATCTAAAATGCCTATCGGCACCTATTTTTAAAATGCCAATCGGCATCTATATCTGAAATGCCTATCGGCACCTATAACTGAAATGCCTATCGGCACCTATATTTGAAATGCCTATCGGCAACCATATCTGAAATGCCTATCGACACCTATATTTGAAATACCTATAGGCTTCTATATCTGAAATGCCTATCGGCACCTATTTTTAAAATGCCAATCGGCAACTATATCTGAAATCCCTATCGGCACCTATATCTGAAATGCCTATCGGCACCAATTTTTGAAATGCCTATCGGAAACTACATCTGAAATGCCTATCAGCACCTATATTTGAAATGCCTATCGGCAACCATATCTGAAAAGCCTTTCGGCACCTATATTTGAAATGCCTATCGGCTTCTATATTTGAAATGCCTATCGACACCTATTTTTAAAATGCCAATTGGCAAATATATCTGAAATGCCTATCGGCACCTATATCTGAAATGCCTATCGGTACCTATTTTTGAAATGCCTATCGGAAACTACATCTGAAATGCCTATCAGCACTTATATTTGAAATGCCTGTCGGCAACCATATCTGGAATGCCTATCGGCACCTATATTTGAAATGCCTATCGGCTTCTATATCTGAAATGCCTATCGGCACCTATTTTTAAAATGTAAATCGGCAACTATATCTGATATGCCTATCGGCACCTATATCTGAAATGCCTATCGGCACCTATTTTTGAAATGCCTATCGGAAACTACATCTGAAATGCCTATCAGCACCTATATTTGAAATGCCTATCGGCAACCATATCTGAAATGCCTATCGACACCTATATTTGAAATGCCTATTGGCTTCTATATCTGAAATGCCTATGTACACCTATTTTTAAAATGCTAATTGGCAACTATATCTTAAATGCCTATCGGCACCTGTTTTTAAAATGCCAATCGGCAACTATATCTGAAATGCCTATCGGCACCTATATCTGAAATGCCTATCGGCACCTATTTTTAAAATGTTAATCGGCAACTATATCTGAAATGCCTATCGGCACCTATATCTGCAATGCCTATCGGCACCTATTTTTGAAATGCCTATCGGAAACTACATCTGAAATGCCTATCAGCACCTATATTTGAAATGCCTATCGGCAACCATATCTGAAATGCCTATCGACACCTATATTAGAAATACCTATCGGCTTCTGTATCTGAAATGCCTATCGGCACCTATTTTCAAAATGCCAATCGGTATTTATATCTGAAATGCCTATCGGCACCTATATCTGAAATGCCTATCGGCACCTATTTTTGAAATGCCTATCGGAAACTACATCTGAAATGCCTATCAGCACTTATATTTGAAATGTCTGTCGGCAACCATATCTGGAATGCCTATCGGCACCTAAATTTGAAATGCCTATCGGCTTCTATATCTGAAATGCCTATCGGCACCTATTTTAAAAATGTTAATCGGCAACTATATCTGAAATGCCTATCGGCACCTATATCTGAAATGCCTATCGGCACCTATTTTTGAAATGCCTATCGGAAACTACATCTGAAATGCCTATCAGCACCTATATTTGAAATGCCTATCGGCAACCATATCTGAAATGCCTATCGACACCTATATTAGAAATACCTATCGGCTTCTGTATCTGAAATGCCTATCGGCACCTATTTTTAAAATGCCAATCGGTAACTATATCTGAAATGCCTATCGGCAACTATATCTGAAATGCCTATCGGCACCTATTTTTGAAATGCCTTTCGGGCATTTATATTTGAAATGCCTATCGACACCTATATTTGAAATGCCTATCGGCACCTATATTTTAAATGCCTATCGGCAACTATATCTGATATGCCTATCGGCACCTATATTTGAAATGCCTATCGGCACCTATTTTTGAAATGCCTATCTTAAACTACATCTAAAATGCCTATCGGCACCTATTTTTAAAATGCCAATCGGCAACTATATCTGAAATGCCTATTGGCACCTATAACTGAAATGCCTATCGGCACCTATATTTGAAATGCCTATCGGCAACCATATCTGAAATGCCTATCGACACCTATATTTGAAATACCTATCGGCTTCTATATCTGAAATGCCTATCGGCACCTATTTTTAAATGCCAATCGGCAACTATATCTGAAATCCCTATCGGCAACTATATCTGAAATGCCTATCGGCATCAATTTTTGAAATGCCTATCGGAAACTACATCTGAAATGCCTATCAGCACCTATGTTTGAAATGCCTATCGGCAACCATATCTGAAATGCCGTTCGGCACCTATATTTGAAATGCCTATCGGCTTCTATATTTGAAATGCCTATCGACACCTATTTTTAAAATGCCAATTGGCAACTATAATTGAAATGCCTATCGGCACCTATATCTAAAATGCCTATCGGTACCTATTTTTGAAATGCCTATCGGAAACTACATCTGAAATGCCTATCAGCACTTATATTTGAAATGCCTATCGATACCACATCAGAAATGCCTATCGGCACCTGTATCTAAAATGCCTTTCGGCATTTATATCTGAAATACCTATCGGCACCTATATTTTAAATGCCTATCGGCAACTATATCTGATATGCCTATCGGCACCTATATCTGAAATGCCTATCGGTACCTATTTTTGAAATGCCTATCGGAAACTACATCTAAAATGCCTATCGGCACCTTTTTTTAAAATGCCAATCGGCAACTATATCTGAAATGCCTATCGGCACCTATATCTATAATGCCTATCGGCACCTATTTTTGAAATGCCTATCGGAAACTACATCTAAAATGCCTATCGGCACCTATTTTTAAAATGCCTATCGGCATCTATATCTGAAATGCCTATCGGTACCTATTTTTGAAATGCCTATCGGAAACTACATCTAAAATGCCTATCGGCACATATTTTTAAAATGCCAATCGGCAACTATATCTGAAATGCCTATCAGCACCTATATTTGAAATGCCTATCGGCAATCATATCTGAAATGCCTATCGACACCTATATTTGAAATACCTACCGGCTTCTATATCTGAAATGCCTTTTGGCACCTATTTTTAAAATGCCAATCGGCAACTATATCTGAAATGCCTATCGGCACCTATATCTGAAATGCCTATCGGAACCATTTTTTGAAATGCCTATCGGAAACTACATCTGGAATGCCTATCAGCACCTATATTTGAAATGCCTATCGGCAACCATATCTGGAATGCCTATCGGCACCTATATTTGAAATGCCTATCGGAAACCATATCTGAAATGCCTATCGGCACCTGTTTTTAAAATGCCAATCGGCAACTATATCTGAAATGCCTATCGGCTTCTATATCTGAAATGCCTATCGACACCTATTTTTAAAATGCTTATCGGCAACTATATCTGAAATGCCTATCGGCAACTATATCTGAAATGCCTATCGGCACCTATTTTTGAAATGCCTATCGGAAACTACATCTGAAATGCCTATCAGCACCTATATTTGAAATGCCTATCGGCAACTATATCTGAAATGCCTATCGACACCTATATTTGAAATACCTATCGGCTTCTATATCTGAAATGCCTATTGGCATCTATTTTTAAAATGCCAATCGGCAACTTTATCTGAAATGCCTATCGGCACCTATATCTGAAATGCCTATCGGCACCTATTTTTGAAATGCCTATCTTAAACTACATCTAAAATGCCTATCGGCACCTATTTTAAGAATGCCAATCGGCAACTATATCTGAAATGCCTATCGGCACCTATAACTGAAATGCCTATCGGCACCTATATTTGAAATGCCTATCGGCAACCATATCTGAAATGCCTATCGACACCTATATTTGTAATACCTATCGGCTTCTATATCTGAAATGCCTATCGGCACCTATTTTTAAAATGCCAATCGGCAACTATATCTGAAGAGCCTATCAGCACCTATATCTGAAATGCCTATCGGCACCTATTTTTGAAATGCCTATCGAAAACTACATCTAAAATGCCTATCAGCACCTATATTTGAAATGCCTATCGGCAACCACATCAGAAATGCCTATCGGCACCTATATCTAAAATGCCTTTCAGCATTTATATCTAAAATGCCTATCGGCACCTATATTTTAAATGCCTATCGGCAACTATATCTGATATGCCTATCGGCACCTATATCTGAAATGCCTATCGGTACCTATTTTTGAAATGCCTATCGGAAACTACATCTAAAATGCCTATCGGCACCTTTTTTTAAAATGCCAATCGGCAACTATATCTGAAATGCCTATCGGCACCTATATCTATAATGCCTATCGGCAACTATTTTTGAAATGCCTATCGGAAACTACATCTAAAATGCCTATCGGCACCTATTTTTAAAATACCATCGGCACCTATATCTGAAATGCCTATCGGTACCTATTTTTGAAATGCCTATCGGAAACTACATCTAAAATGCCTATCGGCACCTATTTTTAAAATGCCAATCGGCAACTATATCTGAAATGCCTATCAGCACCTATATTTGAAATGCCTATCGGCACCTATTTTTGAAATGCCTATCTTAAACTACATCTAAAATGCCTATCGGCACCTATTTTTAAAATGCCAATCGGCAACTATATCTGAAATCCCTATCGGCACCTATATCTGAAATGCCTATCGGCACCAATTTTTGAAATGCCTATCGGAAACTACATCTGAAATGCCTATCAGCACCTATATTTGATATGCCTATCGGCAACCATATCTGAAATGCCTTTCGGCACTTATATTTGAAATGCCTATCGGCTTCTATATTTGAAATGCCTATCGACACCTATTTTTAAAATGCCAATTGGCAACTATATCTGAAATGCCTATCGGCACCTATATCTGAAATGCCTATCGGTACCTATTTTTGAAATGCCTATCGGAAACTACATCTGAAATGCCTATCAGCACCTATATTTGAAATGCCTATCGGCAACCACATCAGAAATGCTTATCGGCACCTATATCTAAAATGCCTTTCGGCATTTATATCTGAAATGCCTATCGGCACCTATATTTTAAATGCCTATCGGCAACTATATCTGATATGCCTATCGGCACCTATATCTGAAATGCCTATCGGTACCTATTTTTGAAATGCCTATCGGAAACTACATCTAAAATGCCTATCGGCACCTATTTTTAAAATGCCAATCGGCAACTATATCTGAAATGCCTATCAGCACCTATATTTGAAATGCCTATCGGCAATCATATCTGAAATGCCTATCGACACCTATATTTGAAATACCTACCAGCTTCTATATCTGAAATGCCTATCGGCACCAATTTTTAAAATGCCTATCGGAAACTACATCTGAAATGCCTATCAGCACCTATATTTGAAATGCCTATCGGCAACCATATCTGGAATGCCTATCGGCACCTATATTTGAAATGCCTATCGGCAACCATATCTAAAATGCCTATCGGCACCTATTTTTAAAATGCCAATCGGCAACTATATCTGAAATGCCTATCGGCATCTATATCTGAAATGCCTATCGGCACCTATTTTTGAAATGCCTATCGAAATTTACATCTGAAATGCCTATCAGCACCTATATTTAAAATGCCTATCGGCAACCACATCAGAAATGCCTATCGGCACCTATATCTGAAATGCATTTCAACATTTATATTTGAAATGCCTATCGACACCTATTTTTAAAATGCCAATCGGCAACTATATCTGAAATCCCTATCGGCACCTATATCTGAAATGCCTATCGGCACCAATTTTTGAAATGCCTATCGGAAACTACATCTGAAATGCCTATCAGCACCTATATTTGAAATGCCTATCGGCAACCATATCTGAAAAGCCTTTCGGCACCTATATTTGAAATGCCTATCGGCTTCTATATTTGAAATGCCTATCGACACCTATTTTTAAAATGCCAATTGGCAAATATATCTGAAATGCCTATCGGCACCTATATCTGAAATGCCTATCGGTACCTATTTTTGAAATGCCTATCGGAAACTACATCTGAAATGCCTATCAGCACTTATATTTGAAATGCCTGTCGGCAACCATATCTGGAATGCCTATCGGCACCTATATTTGAAATGCCTATCGGCTTCTATATCTGAAATGCCTATCGGCACCTATTTTTAAAATGTAAATCGGCAACTATATCTGATATGCCTATCGGCACCTATATCTGAAATGCCTATCGGCACCTATTTTTGAAATGCCTATCGGAAACTACATCTGAAATGCCTATCAGCACCTATATTTGAAATGCCTATCGGCAACCATATCTGAAATGCCTATCGACACCTATATTTGAAATGCCTATTGGCTTCTATATCTGAAATGCCTATGTACACCTATTTTTAAAATGCTAATTGGCAACTATATCTGAAATGCCTATCGGCACCTGTTTTTAAAATGCCAATCGGCAACTATATCTGAAATGCCTATCGGCACCTATATCTGAAATGCCTATCGGCACCTATTTTTAAAATGTTAATCGGCAACTATATCTGAAATGCCTATCGGCACCTATATCTGCAATGCCTATCGGCACCTATTTTTGAAATGCCTATCGGAAACTACATCTGAAATGCCTATCAGCACCTATATTTGAAATGCCTATCGGCAACCATATCTGAAATGCCTATCGACACCTATATTAGAAATACCTATCGGCTTCTGTATCTGAAATGCCTATCGGCACCTATTTTCAAAATGCCAATCGGTATTTATATCTGAAATGCCTATCGGCACCTATATCTGAAATGCCTATCGGCACCTATTTTTGAAATGCCTATCGGAAACTACATCTGAAATGCCTATCAGCACTTATATTTGAAATGTCTGTCGGCAACCATATCTGGAATGCCTATCGGCACCTAAATTTGAAATGCCTATCGGCTTCTATATCTGAAATGCCTATCGGCACCTATTTTAAAAATGTTAATCGGCAACTATATCTGAAATGCCTATCGGCACCTATATCTGAAATGCCTATCGGCACCTATTTTTGAAATGCCTATCGGAAACTACATCTGAAATGCCTATCAGCACCTATATTTGAAATGCCTATCGGCAACCATATCTGAAATGCCTATCGACAACTATATTAGAAATACCTATCGGCTTCTGTATCTGAAATGCCTATCGGCACCTATTTTTAAAATGCCAATCGGTAACTATATCTGAAATGCCTATCGGCAACTATATCTGAAATGCCTATCGGCACCTATTTTTGAAATGCCTATCGGCAACCATATCTGAAATGCCTATCGACACCTATATTTGAAATACCTATCGGCTTCTATATCTGAAATGCCTATCGGCACCTATTTTTAAATGCCAATCGGCAACTATATCTGAAATCCCTATCGGCAACTATATCTGAAATGCCTATCGGCATCAATTTTTGAAATGCCTATCGGAAACTACATCTGAAATGCCTATCAGCACCTATGTTTGAAATGCCTATCGGCAACCATATCTGAAATGCCGTTCGGCACCTATATTTGAAATGCCTATCGGCTTCTATATTTGAAATGCCTATCGACACCTATTTTTAAAATGCCAATTGGCAACTATAATTGAAATGCCTATCGGCACCTATATCTAAAATGCCTATCGGTACCTATTTTTGAAATGCCTATCGGAAACTACATCTGAAATGCCTATCAGCACCTATATTTGAAATGCCTATCGATACCACATCAGAAATGCCTATCGGCACCTGTATCTAAAATGCCTTTCGGCATTTATATCTGAAATACCTATCGGCACCTATATTTGAAATGCCTATCGGCAACTATATCTGATATGCCTATCGGCACCTATATCTGAAATGCCTATCGGTACCTATTTTTGAAATGCCTATCGGAAACTACATCTAAAATGCCTATCGGCACCTTTTTTTAAAATGCCAATCGGCAACTATATCTGAAATGCCTATCGGCACCTATATCTATAATGCCTATCGGCACCTATTTTTGAAATGCCTATCGGAAACTACATCTAAAATGCCTATCGGCACCTATTTTTAAAATGCCTATCGGCATCTATATCTGAAATGCCTATCGGTACCTATTTTTGAAATGCCTATCGGAAACTACATCTAAAATGCCTATCGGCACATATTTTTAAAATGCCAATCGGCAACTATATCTGAAATGCCTATCAGCACCTATATTTGAAATGCCTATCGGCAATCATATCTGAAATGCCTATCGACACCTATATTTGAAATACCTACCGGCTTCTATATCTGAAATGCCTATCGGCACCTATTTTTAAAATGCCAATCGGCAACTATATCTGAAATGCCTATCGGCACCTATATCTGAAATGCCTATCGGAACCATTTTTTGAAATGCCTATCGGAAACTACATCTGGAATGCCTATCAGCACCTATATTTGAAATGCCTATCGGCAACCATATCTGGAATGCCTATCGGCACCTATATTTGAAATGGCTATCGGAAACCATATCTGAAATGCCTATCGGCACCTGTTTTTAAAATGCCAATCGGCAACTATATCTGAAATGCCTATCGGCTTCTATATCTGAAATGCCTATCGACACCTCTTTTTAAAATGCTTATCGGCAACTATATCTGAAATGCCTATCGGCAACTATATCTGAAATGCCTATCGACACCTATTTTTGAAATGCCTATCGGAAACTACATCTGAAATGCCTATCAGCACCTATATTTGAAATGCCTATCGGCAACTATATCTGAAATGCCTATCGACACCTATATTTGAAATACCTATCGGCTTCTATATCTGAAATGCCTATTGGCATCTATTTTTAAAATGCCAATCGGCAACTTCATCTGAAATGCCTATCGGCACCTATATCTGAAATGCCTATCGGCACCAATTTTTGAAATGCCTATCGGAAACTACATCTGAAATGCCTATCAGCACCTATATTTGAAATGCCTATCGGCAAACAATTCTGGAATGCTTATCGGCACCTCTATTTGAAATGCCTATCGGCTTCTATATCTGAAATGCCTTTTGGCACCTATTTTTAAAATGCCAATCGGAAACTATATCTGAAATGCCTATCGGCACCTAAAATTGAAATGCCTATCGGCACCAATTTTTGAAATGCCTATTGGAAACTACATCTGAAATGCCTATCAGCACCTATATTTGAAATACCTATCGGCAACCATATCTGGAATGCCTGTCGGCACCATTATTTAAAATGCCTATCGGCTTCTATATCTGAAATGCCTATCGGAACCTATTTTTAAAATGCCAATCGGCAACTATATCTAAAATGCCAATCGGCACCTATATCTGAAATGCCTATCGGCACGTATTTTTGAAATGCCTATCGGAAACTACATCTGAAATGTTTATCAGCACCTATATTTGAAATGCCTATCGGCAACCACGTCAGAAATGCCTGTCGGCACCTATATCTGAAATGCCTTTCGGCAAATTTATCTGAAATGCCTATCGACACCTATATTTGAAATGCCTATCGGCACCTATATTTTAGATGCCTATCGCTAACTATATCTGATATGCCTATCGGCACCTATATCTGAAATGCCTATCAGCACCTATTTTTGATATGCCTATCGGAAACTACATCTGAAATGCCTATTAGCACCTATATTTGAAATGCCTATCGGCAAACATATCTGCAATGCCTATCGACACCTATATTTGAAATACCTATTGGCTTCTATATCTGAAATGCCTATCGGCGCCTATTTTTAAAATGCCAATCGGCAACTATATCTGAAATGCCTATCGGCACCTAAATCTGAAATGCCTATCGGCACCTATTTTTGAAATGCCTATCGGAAACTACATCTGAAATGCCTATCAGCACCTATTTTTGAAATGCCTATCGGCAACCATATCTGAAATGCCTATCGACACCTATATTTGAAATACCTATCGACTTCTATATCTGAAATGCCTACCGGCACCTATTTTTAAAATGCCAATCGGCAACTATATCTGAAATGCCTATCGGCATCTATATCTAAAATGCCAATCGGCACCAATTTTTGAAATGCCTAGCGCAAACGACATCTGAAATGCCTATCAGCACTATATTTGAAATGCCTATCGGCAACCATATCTGGAATGCTTATCGGCACCTATATTTGAAATGCCTATCGGCTTCTATATCTGAAATGCCTATCGGCACCTATTTTTAAAATGCCAATCGGCCACTATATCTGAAATGCCTATCGGCACCTATATCTGAAATGCCTATCGGCACCTATTTTTGAAATGCCTATCGGACACTACATCTGAAATGCCTATCAGCACCTATATTTGAAATGCCTATCGACAACCATATCTGGAATGCCTATCGGCACCTATATTTGAAATGCCTATCGGCTTCTATATCTGAAATGCCTATCGGCACCTTTTTTTAAAATGCTAATCGGCAACTATATCTGTAATGCCTATCGGCACCTATATCTGAAATGCCTATCGGTACCTATTTTTGAAATGCCTATCGGAAACTACATCTGCAATGCCTATCAGCACCAATATTTGAAATGCCTATCAACAACCATATCTGAAATGCCTATCGACACCTATATTTGAAATACCTATCGGCTTCTAAATCTGAAAAGCCTATCGGCACCTATTTTTAAAATGCCAATCGGCAACTATATCTGAAATGCCTATCGGCACCTATATCTGAATTGCCTATCGGCACCAATTTTGGAAATTCCTATCGGAAACTACATCTGAAATGCCTATTAGCACCTATATTTGAAATGCCTATCGGCAACCATATCTGGAATGCCTATCGTCACCTATATTTGAAATGCCTATCGGCTTCTATATCTGAAATGCCTATCGGCACCTATTTTTAAAATGCCAATCGGCAACTATATCTGAAATGCCTATCGGCACCTATATCTGAAATGCCTATCGGCCCCTATTTTTGAAATGCCTATCGGAAACTACATCTGAAATGCCTATCAGCACCTATATTTGAAATGCATATCGGCAACCATATCTGGAATGCCTATCGGCACCTATATTTGAAATGCCTATCGGCAACCATATCTGAAATGCCTTACGGCACCTATTTTTAAAATGCTAATCGGCAACTATTACTGAAATGCCAACGGCACCTATATCTGAAATGCCTATCGGCGCCTATTTTTGAAATGCCTATCGAAGACTACATCTGAAATGCCTATCAGCACCTATATTTAAAATGCCTATCGGCAACCACATCAGAAATGCCTATCAGCACCTATATCTGAAATGCCTTTCGGCATTTATATCTGAAAAGCCTATCGACACCTATATTTGAAATGCCTATCGGCACCTATATTTTAACTGCCTATCGGCAACTATATCTGATATGCCTATCGGCACCTATATCTGAAATGCCTATCGGCACCTATTTTTGAAATGCCTATCTTAAACTACATCTAAAATGCCTATCGGCACCTATTTTTAAAATGCCAATCGGCAACTATATCTGAAATGCCTATCGGCACCTATAACTGAAATGCCTATCAGCACCTATATTTGAAATGCCTATCGGCAACCATATCTGAAATGCCTATCGACACCTATATTTGAAATACCTATCGGCTTCTATATCTGAAATGCCTATCGGCACCTATTTTTAAAATGCCAATCGGTAACTATATCTGAAATGCATATCGGCACATATATCTGAAATGCCTATCGGCACCAATTTTTGAAATGCCTATGGGAAACTGCATCTTGAATGCCTATCAGCACCTATATTTGAAATGCCTATCGGCAACCATATCTGGAATGCCTATCGGCACCTATATTTGAAATGCCTATCGGCTTCTATATCTGAAATGCCTATCGACACCTATTTTTAAAATGCCAATCGGCAACTATATCTGAAATGCCTATCGGCACCTATATCTGAAATGCCTATCGGCCCCTATTTTTGAAATGCCTATCGGAAACTACATCTGAAATGCCTATCAGCACCTATATTTGAAATGCCTATCGGCAAACATATCTGGAATGCCTATCGGCACCTATATTTGAAATGCCTATCGGCAACCATATCTGAAATGCCTATCGGCACCTATTTTTAAAATGCTAATCGGCAACTATTACTGAAATGCCAACGGCACCTATATCTGAAATGCCTATCGGCGCCTATTTTTGAAATGCCTATCGAAGACTACATCTGAAATGCCTATCAGCACCTATATTTAAAATGCCTATCGGCAACCACATCAGAAATGCCTATCAGCACCTATATCTGAAATGCCTTTCGGCATTTATATCTGAAAAGCCTATCGACACCTATATTTGAAATGCCTATCGGCACCTATATTTTAACTGCCTATCGGCAACTATATCTGATATGCCTATCGGCACCTATATCTGAAATGCCTATCGGCACCTATTTTTGAAATGCCTATCTTAAACTACATCTAAAATGCCTATCGGCACCTATTTTTAAAATGCCAATCGGCAACTATATCTGATATGCCTATCAGCACCTATATTTGAAATGCCTATCGGCAACCATATCTGGAATGCTTATCGGCACCTATATTTGAAATGCCTATCGGCTTCTATATCTGAAATGCCTATCGGCACCTATATCTGAAATGCCTATCGGCACCTATTTTTGAAATGCCTATCGGAAACTACATCTGAAATGCCTATCAGCACCTATATTAGAAATGCCTATCGGCAACCATATCTAGAATGCCTATCGGCACCTATATTTGAAATGCCTATCGGCTTCTATAACTGAAATGCCTATCGGCACCAATTTTTAAAATGCCAATCGGCAACTATATCTGTAATGCCTATCGGCACCTATATCTGAAATGCCTATCGGCACCTTTTTTTTGAAATGCCTATCGGAAACTACATCTGCAATGCCTATCAGCACCAATGTTTGAAATGCCTATCGGCAACCAGATCTGAAATGCCTATCGACACCTATATTTGAAATACCTATCGGCTTCTATATCTGAAAAGCCTATCGGCACCTATTTTTAAAATGCCAATCGACAACTATATCTGAAATGCCTATCGGCACCTATATCTGAAATGCCTATCGGCATTAATTTTTGAAATGCCTATCGGAAACTACATCTGAAATGCCTATCTGCACCTATTTTTGAAATGCCTATCGGAAACTACATCTGAAATGCCTATCAGCACCTATACTTGAAATGCCTATCGGCAACCATATCTGGAATGCCCATCGGCACCTATATTTGAAATGCCTATCGGCTTCTATATCTGAAATGCCTATCGGCACCTATTTTTAAAATGCCAATCGGCAACTATATCTGAAATGCCTATCAGCACCTATATCTGAAATGGCTATCGACACATATATTTGAAATGCCTATCGGCAACCATATCTGAAATGCCTATCGACACCTATATTTGAAATACCTATCGGCTTCTATATCTGAAATGCCTATCGACACCTATTTTTAAAATGCCAATCGGCAACTATATCTGAAATGCCTATCGGCACCTATATCTGAAATGCTTATCGGCACAAAATTTTTGAAATGCCTATCGGAAACTACATCTGAAATGCCTATCAGCACCTGTTTTTGAAATGCCTATCGGCAACCATATCTGGAATGCCTATCCGCACCTATATTTGAAATGCCTATCGGCTTCTATATCTGAATTGCCTATCGACACCTATTTTTAAAATGCCTATTGGCAACTATATCTGAAATGCCTATCGGCACCTATATCTGAAATGCCTATTGGTACCTATTTTTGAAATGCCTATCGGCTTCTATATCTGAAATGCCTATCGGCACCTATTTTTAAAATGCCAATCGGCAACTATATCTGTAATGCCTATCGGCACCTATATCTGAAATGCCTATCGGCACCTATTTTTGAAATGCCTATCGGAAACTACATCTGCAATGCCTATCAGCACCAATATTTGAAATGCCTATCGGCAACCATATCTGAAATGCCTATCGACACCTATATTTGAAATACCTATTGGCTTCTATATCTGAAAAGCCTATTTGCACCTATTTTTAAAATGCCAATCGACAACTATATCTGAAATGCCTATCGGCACCTATACCTGAAATGCTTATCGACACCTATTTTTGAATTGCCTATCGAAAACTACATCTGAAATGCCTAACAGCACCTATATTTGAAACGCCTATCGGCAACCACATCAGAAATGCCTATCGGCACCTATATCTGAAATGCCTTTCGGCATTTATATCTGAAATGCCTATCGACACCTATATTTGAAATGCCTATCGGCACCTATATTTTAAATGCCTATCGGCAACTATATCTGATATGCCAATCGGCACCTATATCTGAAATACCTATCGGCACCTATTTTTGAAATGCCTATCGGAAACTACATCTAAAATGCCTATCGGCACCTATTTTTAAAATGCCAATCGGCAACTATATCTGAAATGCCTATCGGCACCTATATCTGAAATGGCTATCGGCACATATATTTAAAATGCCTATCGGCAACCATATCTGAAATGCCTATCGACACCTATATTTGAAATACCTATCGGCTTCTATATCTGAAATGCCTATCGGCACCTATTTTTAAAATGCCAATCGGCAACTATATCTGAAATGCCTATCGGCACCTATATCTGAAATGCTTATCGGCACCAATTTTTGAAATGCCTATCGGAAACTACATCTGAAATGCCTATCAGCACCTATATTTGAAATGCCTATCGGCAACCATATCTGGAATGCCTATCGGCACCTATATTTGAAATGCCTATCGGCTTCTATATCTAAATTGCCTATCGACACCCTTTTTAAAATGCCTATTGGCAACTATATCTGAAATGCCTATCGGCACCTATATCTGAAATGCCTATTGGTACCTATTTTTGAAATGCCTATCGGAAACTACATCTAAAATGCCTATCAGCACCTATATTTGAAATGCCTATCGGCAACCATATCTGAAATGCCTATCGGCACCTATATTTGAAATGCCTATCGGCTTCTATATCTGAAATGCCTATCGGCACCTATTTTTTAAATGCCAATTGGCAACTATATCTGAAATGCCTATCGGCACCTATATCTGAAATGCCTATCGGCACCTATTTTTGAATTGCCTATCGGAAACTACATCTGAAATGCCTATCAGCACCTATATTTGAAATGCCTATCGGCAACCATATCTGGAATGTCTATCGGCACCTATATTTGAAATGCCTATCAGCTTCTATATCTGAAATGCCTATCGGCACCTATTTTTAAAATGCCAATCGGTAACTATATCTGAAATGCCTATCGGCACCTATATCTGAAATGCCTATCGGCACCAATTTTTGAAATGCCTATCGGAAACTACATCTGGAATGCCTATCAGCACCTATATTTGAAAAGCCTATCGGCAAACATATCTGGAATGCCTATCGGCACCTATATTTGAAATGCCTATCGGCTTCTATATCTGAAATGCCTATCGACACTTATTTTTAAAATGCCAATCGGCAACTATATCTGAAATGCCTATCGGCACCTATATCTAAAATGCCTATCGGCACCTATTTTTAAAATGCCAATCGGCACCTATATCTGAAATGCCTATCGACACCTATATTGGAATACCTATCGGCTTCTATATCTGAAATGCCTATCGGCACCTATTTTTAAAATGCCAATCGGCAACTATATCTGAAGTGCCTATCGGCACCTATATCTGAAATGCCTATCGGCACCTATTTTTGAAATGTTTATCGAAAACTACATCTGAAATGCCTATCAGCACCTATATTTGAAATGCCTATCGGCAACCACATCAGAAATGCCTATCGGCACCTATATCTGAAATGCCTTTCGGCATTTATATCTGAAATGCCTATCGACACCTATAATTGAAATGCCTATCGGCACCTATATTTTAAATGCCTATCGGCAACTATATCTGATATGCCTATCGGCACCTATATCTGAAATGCCTATCGGCATCTTTTTTTGAAATGCCTATCGGAAACTACATCTAAAATGCCTATCGGCACGTATTTTTAAAATGCCAATCGGCAACTATATCTGAAATGCCTATCGGCACCTATATCTGAAATGCCTATCGGGACCTATTTTTGAAATGCCTATCGGAAACTACATCTGAAATGCCTATCAGCACCTATATTTGAAGTGCCTATCGGCAACCATATCTGAAATGCCTATCGACACCTATATTTGAAATACCTATCGGCTTCTATATCTGAAATGCCTATCGGAACATATTTTTGAAATGCCTATCGGAAACTACATCTGAAATGCCCATCATCACCTATATTTGAAGTGCATATCGGCAACCATATCTGAAATGCCTATCGACACCTATATTTGAAATGCCTATCGGCTTCTATATCTGAAATGCCTATCGATACCTATTTTTAAAATGCCAATTGGCAACTATATCTGAAATGCCTATCGACACCTGTTTTTAAAATGCCAATCGGAAACTATATCTGAAATGCCTATCGGCACCTATATCTGAAATGCCTATCGGCACCTATTTTTGAAATGCCTATCGGAAACTACATCTGAAATGCCTATTAGCACCTATATTTGAAATGCCTATCGGCAACCATATTTGGAATGCCTATCGGCACCTATATTTGAAATGCCTATCGGCTTCTATATCTGAAATGCCTATCGGCACCTATTTTTAAAATGCCAATCGGCAACTATATCTGAAATGCCTATCGGCACCTATATCTGAAATGCCTATCGGCACCTATTTTTGAAATGCCTATCGGAAACTACATCACAAATGCCTATCAGCACCTATATTTGAAATGCCTATCGGCAACCACATCAGAAATGCCTATCGGCACCTATATCTGAAATGCCTTTCGGCATTTATATCTGAAATGCCTATCGACACCTATATTTGAAATGCCTATCGATACCTATATTTTAAATGCCTATCGGCAACTATATCTGATATGCCTATCGGCACCTATATCTGAAATGCCTATCGGCACTTATTTTTGAAATGCCTATCGGAAACTACATCTGGAATGCCTATCAGCACCTATATTTGAAATGTCTATCGGCAACCATATCTGAAATGCCTATCGGCACCTATATTTGAAATGCCTATCGGCTTCTATATCTGAAATGCCTATCGACACTTATTTTTAAAATGCCAATCGGCAACTATATCTGAAATGCCTATCGGCACCTATATCTAAAATGCCTATCGGCACCTATTTTTAAAATGCCAATCGGCAACTATATCTGAAATGCCTATCGGCACCTATTTTTAAAATGCCAAACGGCAACTATATCTGAAGTGCCTATCGGCACCTATATCTGAAATGCCTATCGACACCTATATTGGAATACCTATCGGCTTCTATATCTGAAATGCCTATCGGCACCTATTTTTAAAATGCCAATCGGCAACTATATCTGAAGTGCCTATCGGCACCTATATCTGAAAGGCCTATCGGCACCTATTTTTGAAATGTTTATCGAAAACTACATCTGAAATGCCTATCAGCACCTATATTTGAAATGCCTATCGGCAACCACATCGGAAATGCCTATCGGCACCTATATCTGAAATGCCTTCCGGCATTTATATCTGAAATGCCTATCGACACCTATAATTGAAATGCCTATCGGCACCTATATATTAAATGCCTATCGGCAACTATATCTGATATGCCTATCGGCACCTATATCTGAAATGCCTATCGGCATCTATTTTTGAAATGCCTATCGGAAACTACATCTGAAATGCCTATCAGCACCTATATTTGAAGTGCCTATCGGCAACCATATCTGAAATGCCTATCGACACCTATATTTGAAATACCTATCGGCTTCTATATCTGAAATGCCTATCGGAACATATTTTTGAAATGCCTATCGGAAACTACATCTGAAATGCCCATCATCACCTATATTTGAAGTGCATATCGGCAACCATATCTGAAATGCCTATCGACACCTATATTTGAAATGCCTATCGGCTTCTATATCTGAAATGCCTATCGATACCTTTTTTAAAAATGCCAATTGGCAACTATATCTGAAATGCCTATCGGCACCTGTTTTTAAAATGCCAATCGGCAACTATATCTGAAATGCCTATCGGCACCTATATCTGAAATGCCTATCGGCACCTATTTTTGAAATGCCTATCGGAAACTACATCTGAAATGCCTATTAGCACCTATATTTGAAATGCCTATCGGCAACCATATTTGGAATGCCTATCGGCACCTATATTTGAAATGCCTATCGGCTTCTATATCTGAAATGCCTATCGGCACCTATTTTTAAAATGCCAATCGGCAACTATATCTGAAATGCCTATCGGCACCTATATCTGAAATGCCTATCGGCACCTATTTTTGAAATGCCTATCGGAAACTACATCACAAATGCCTATCAGCACCTATATTTGAAATGCCTATCGGCAACCACATCAGAAATGCCTATCGGCACCTATATCTGAAATGCCTTTCGGCATTTATATCTGAAATGCCTATCGACACCTATATTTGAAATGCCTATCGATACCTATATTTTAAATGCCTATCGGCAACTATATCTGATATGCCTATCGGCACCTATATCTGAAATGCCTATCGGCACCTATATGTGAAATGCCTATCGGCACCTATTTTTGAAATGCCTATCGGAAACTGCATCTGAAATGCCTATCAGCACCTAAATTTGAAATGCCTATCGGCAACCATATCTGAAATGCCTATCGACACCTATATTTGAAATACCTATCGGCTTCTATATCTGAAATCCCTATCGGCACCTTTTTTTAAAATGCCAATCGGCAAATATATCTGAAATGCCTATCTGCACCTATATCTGAAAAGCCTATCGGTACCTATTTTTGAAATGCCTATCGGAAACTACATCTGAAATGCCTATCAGCACCTATATTTGAAATGCCTATCGGCAACCATATCTGGAATGCCTATCGGCACCTATATTTGAAATGCCTATCGGCTTCTATATCTGAAATGCCTATCGACACCTATTTTTAAAATGCCAATTGGCAACTATATCTGAAATGACTATCGGCACCTATATCTGAAATGTCTATCGGTACCTATTTTTGAAATGCCTATCGGAAACTACATCTGAAATGCCTATCAGCACTTATATTTGAAATGCCTATCGGCAACCATATCTGGAATGCCTATCGGCAACTATATTTAAAATGCCTATCGGCTTCTATATCTGAAATGCCTACCGGCACCTATTTTTAAAATTGCAATCGGCAACTATATCAGAAATGCCTATCGGCACCTATATCTGAAATGCCTATCGGCACCTATATCTGAAATGCCTATCGGCACCTATTTTTGAAATGCCTTTCGGAAACTAAATCTGAAATGCCTATCTGCTCCTATATTTAAAATGCCTATCGGCAACCGTATCTATAATGCCTATCGACACCTATATTTGAAATACCTATCGGCCTCTATATCTGAAATGCCTATCGGCACCTGTTTTTAAAATGCCAATCGGCAACTATATCTAAAATGCCTATCGGCACCTATATCTGAAAAGCCTATCGGCATCAATTTTTGAAATGCCTATCGGAAACTACATCTTAAATGCCTATAAGCACCTATATTTGAAATGCCTATCGGCAACCATATCTGGAATGCCTATCGGCACCTATATTTGAAATGCCTATCGGCTTCTATATCTGAAATGCCTATCGGCACCTATTTTTAAAATGCCAATTGGATACTATATCTGAAATGTCTATCGGCACCTATATCTGAAATGCCTATCGGCACCTATTTTTGAAATGCCTGTCGTAAACTACATCTGAAATGCTTATCAGCACCTATATTTGAAATGCCTATCGGCAACCATATCTGTTATGCCTATCGGCACCTATATTTGAAATGCCTATCGGCTTCTATATCTGAAATGCCTATCGGCACCTATTTTTAAAATGCCAATCGGCAACTATATCTGAAATGCCTATCGGCACCTATATCTGAAATGCCTATCGGCACCTATTTTATAAATGCCTATCGGAAACTACATTTGAAATGCCTATCAGCACCTATATTTGAAATGCCTATCGGCAACTATATCTGAAATGCCTATCGACACCTATATTTGAAATACCTATCGGCTTCTATAGCTGAAATGCCTATCGGCACCTATTTTTAAAATGCCAATCGGCAACTATATCTGAAATGCCTATCGGCACCTATATCTGAAATGCCTATCGGCACCAATTTTTTAAATGCCTATCGGAAACTACATCTGAAATGCCTATCAGCACCTATATTTGAAATGCCTATCGGCAACCATATCTGGAATGCCTATCGGCACCTATATTTAAAATGCCTATCGGCTTCTATATCTGAAATGCCTATCGGCACCTATTTTTAAAATGCCAATCGGCAACTATATCTGAAATGCCTATCGGCACCTATATCTGAAATGCCTATCGGCACCTATTTTTGAAATGCCTATCGGAAACTACATCTGAAATGCCTATCAGCACCTATATTTGAAATGCCTATCGGCAATCATATCTGGAATGCCTATCGGCACCTATATTTGAAATGCCTATCGGCTTCTATATCTGAAATGCCTATCGGCACCTATTTTTAAAATGCCAATCGGCAACCATGTCTGAAATGCCTATCGGCACCTATATCTGAAATGCCTATCGGCACCTCTTTTTGAAATGCCTATCGGAAACTACATCTGAAATGCCTATCAGCACCTATATTTGAAATGCCTATCGGCAACCATAAATGGAATGCCTATCGGCACCTATATTTGAAATGCCTATCGGCTTCTATATCTGAAATGCCTATCGGCACCTATTTTTAAAATGCCAATCGGCAACTATATCTGAAATGCCTTTCGGCATTCATATCTGAAATGCCTATCGACACCTATATTTGAAATGCCTATTGGCACCTATATTTTCAATGCCTATCGGCAACTATATCTGATATGCCTATCGGCACCTATATCTGAAATGCCTATCGGCACCAATTTTATAAATGCCTATCGGAAACTACATCTGAAATGCCTATCAGCACCTATATTTGAAATGCCTATCGGCAACCATATCTGGAATGCCTATCGGCATCTATATTTAAAATGCCTATCGGCTTCTATATCTGAAATGCCTATCGGCACCTATTTTTAAAATGCCAATCGGCAACTATATCTGAAAGGCCTATCAGCACCTATATCTGAAATGCCTATCGGCACCTATTTTTGAAATGCCTATCGGAAACTACATCTGAAATGCCTATCAGCACCTATATTTGAAATGCCTATCGGCAACCATATCTGGAATGCCTATCGGCACCTATATTTTCAATGCCTATCGGCAACTATATCTGATATGCCTATCGGCACCTATATCTGAAATGCCTATCGACACCTATTTTTGAAATGCCTATCGGAAACTACATCTGAAATGCCTATCAGCACCTATATTTGAAATGCCTATCGGCAACCATATCTGGATTGCCTATCGGCACCTATATTTGAAATGCCTATCGGCTTCTATATCTGAAATGCCTATCGGCACCTATTTTTAAAATGCCAATCGGCAACTATATCTGAAATGCCTATCGGCACCTATATCTGAAATGCCTATCGGCACCTATTTTTTCATTTGCCTATCGGAAACTACATCTGAAATGCCTACCAGCACCTATATTTGAAATGCCTATCGGCAACCACATCAGAAATGCCTATCGGCACCTATATCTGAAATGCCTTTCGGCATTTATATCTGAAATGCCTATCGACACCTATATTTGAAATGCCTATCAGGACCTATATTTTAAATGCCTATCGGCAACTATATCTGATATGCCTATCGGCACCTATATCTGAAATGCCTATCGGCACCTATTTTTGAAATGCCTATCGGAAACTACATCTAAAATGCCTATCGGCACCTATTTTTAAAATGCCAATCGGCAACTATATCTAAAATGCCTATCGGCACCTATATCTGAAATGCCTATCGGCACCTATTTTTGAAATGCCTATTGGAAACTACATCTGAAATGCCTATCAGCACCTATATTTGAAATGCCTATCGGCAACCATATCTGAAGTGCCTATCGACACCTATATTTGAAATGCCTATCGGCTTCAATATCTGAAATGCCTATCGACACCTATTTTTAAAATGCTAATCGGCAACTATATCTGAAATGCTTATCGGCACCTATATCTGAAATGCCTATCGGCACCAATTTTAGAAATGCCTATCGGAAACTACATCTGAAATGCCAATCAGCACCTATATTTGAAATGCCTATCAGCAACCATATCTGGAATGCCTATCGGCACCTATATTTGAAATGCCTATCGGCTTCTATATCTGAAATGACTATCGGCACCTATTTTAAAAATGCCAAATCGGCAACTATATCTGAAATGCCTATCGGCACCTATTTTTGAAATGCCTATCGGAAACTACATCTGAAATGCCTATCAGCACCAATATTTGAAATGCCTATCGGCAACCATATCTGAAATGCCTATCGACACCTATATTTGAAATACCTATCGGAAACCATATCTGAAATGCCTATCGGCACCTATTTTTAAAGTGCCAATTGGCAACTATATCTGAAATGCCTATCGGCACCTATATCTGAAATGCCTATCGGCACCAATTTTTGAAATGCCTATCGGAAACTACATCTGAAATGCCAATCAGCACCTATATTTGAAATGCCTATCGGCAACCATATCTGAAATGCCTATCGACACCTATATTTGAAATACCTATCGGCTTCTATATCTGAAATGCCTTTCGGCACCTATTTTTAAAGTGCCAATCGGCAACTATATCTGAAATGCCTATCGGCACCTATATCTGAAATGCCTATCGGCACCAATTTTTGAAATGCCTATCGGAAACTACATCTGAAATGCCTATCAGCACCTATATTTGAAATTCCTATCGGCAACCATATCTGGAATGCCTATCGGCACCTATATTTGAAATGCCTATCGGCTTCTATATCTGAAATGCCTATCGGCACCTATATCTAGAATGCCTATCGGCACCTATTTTTGAAATGCCTATCGGAAACTACATCTAAAATGCCTATCAGCACCTATATTTGAAATTCCTATCGGCAACCATATCCGGAATGCCTATCGGCACCTATATTTAAAATGCCTATCGGCTTCTATATCTGAAATGCCTATCGGCACCTATTTTTAAAATGCCAATCGGCAACTATATCTGAAATGCCTATCGGCACCTATATCTAAAATGCCTATCGGCACCAATTTTTGAAATGCCTATCGGAAACTACATCTGAAATGCCTATCAGCACCTATATTTGAAATGCCTATCGGCAACCATATCTGGAATGCTTATCCGCACCTATATTTGAAATGCCTATCGGCTTCTATATCTGAAATGCCTATCGGCACCTATTTTTAAAATGCCAATCGGCAACTATATCTGAAATGCCTATCGGCACCTATATCTAAAATGCCTATCGGCACCAATTTTTGAAATGCCTATCGGAAACTACATCTGAAATGCCTATCAGCACCTATATTTAAAATGCCTTTTGGCAACCATATCTGGAATGCCTATCGGCACCTATATTTGAAATGCCTATCGGCTTCTATATCTGAAATGCCTTTTGGCACATATTTTTAAAATGCCAATCGGCAACTATGTCTGTAATGCCTATCAGCACCTATATCTGAAATGCCTATCGGCACCTATTTTTGAAATGCCTATCGGAAACTACATCTAAATTGCCTATCAGCACCAATATTTGAAATGCCTATCGGCAACCATATCCGAAATGCCTATCGACACCTATATTTGAAATACCTATCGGCTTCTATATCTGAAATGCCTATCGGCACCTATATCTGAAATGCCTATCCGCACCTATTTATGAAATGCCTATCGGAAACTACATTTGAAATGCCTATCAGCACCTATATTTGAAATGCCTATCGACTTCTATATCTGAAATGCCTATCGGCACCCATTTTTAAAATGCCAATCGGCAACTATACCTGAAATGCCTATCGGCACCTATATCTGAATTTCCTATCGGCACCTATTTTTGAAATGCCTATCGGAAATTACATCTGAAATACCTATCAGCATCTATATTTGAAATGCCTGTCGGCAACCATATCTGGAATGCTTATCGGCACATATATTTGAAATGCCTATCGGCTTCTATATCTGAAATGCCTAACGGCACCTATTTTTAAAATGCCAATCGGCAACTGTATCTGTAATGCCTATCGGCACCTATATCTGAAAGGCCTATCTGCACCTATTTTTGAAATGCCTATCGGAAACTACATCTGAAATGCCTATCAGCACCAATATTTGAAATGCCTATCGGCAACCATATCTGAAATGCCTATCGACACCTATATTTGAAATACCTATCGGCTTCTCTATCTGAAATGCGTATCGGCACCTATTTTTAAAATGCCAATCGGCAACTATATCTGAAATGCCTTTCGGCACCTATAACTGAAATGCCCATCGGCAACAATTTTTGAAATGCCTATCGGAAACTACATCTGAAATGCCTATCAGCACCTACTTTTGAAATGCCTATCGGCAAACATATCTGGAATGCCTATCGGCACCTATATTTGAATTGCCTATCGGCTTCTATATCTGAAATGCCTATCGGCACCTATTTTTTAAATGCCAATCGGCAACTATATCTGAAGTGTCTATCGGCACCTATATCTGAAATGCCTATCGGCACCTATTTTTGAAATGCCTATCGAAAACTACATCTGAAATGCCGATCAGCACCTATATTTGAAATGCCCATCGGCAACCACATCAGAAATGCCTATCGGCACCTATATCTGAAATGCCTTTCGGCATTTATATCTGAAATGCCTATCGACACCTATATTTGAAATGCTTATCGGCACCTATATTTTAAATGCCTATCGGCAACTATATCTGATATGCCTATCGGCACCTATATCTGAAATGCCTATCGGCACCTATTTTTAAAATGCCTATCGGAAACTACATCTAAAATGCCTATCGGCACCTATTTTTAAAATGCCAATCGGCAACTATATCTGAAATGCCTATCGGCACCTATATCTGAAATGCCTATCGGAAACTACATCTGGAATGCCTATCAGCACCTATATTTGAAATGCCTATCGGCAACCATATCTGAAATGCCTATCGACACCTATATTTGAAATACCTTTTGGCTTCTATATCTGAAATGCCTATCGGCACCTATTTTAAAATGCCAATCGGTAACTATATCTGAAATGCCTATCGGTACCTATATCTGAAATGCCTATCGGCACCAATTTTTGAAATGCCTATCGGAAACTACATCTGGAATGCCTATCAGCACCTATATTTGAAATGCCTATAGGCAACCATACCTGGAATGCCTATCGGCACCCACATTTGAAATGCCTATCGGCTTCTATATCTGAAATGCCTATCGACACCTATTTTTAAAATGCCAATCGGCAACTATATCTGAAATGCCTATCGGCACCTATATCTGAAATGCCTATCGGCACCAATTTTTGAAATGCCTATCGGAAACTACATCTGAAATGCCTTTCAGCACTTATATTTGAAATGCTTATCGGCAACCATATCTGGAATGCCTATCGGCACCTACATTTGAAATGCCTATCGGCTTCTATATCTGAAATGCCTACCGGCACCTATTTTAAAAATGCCAATCGGCAACTATATCTGAAATGCCTATCGGCACCTATATCTGAAATGCCTATCGGCACCTATTTTTGAAATGCCTATCGGAAACTACATCTGAAATGCCTATCAGCACCTATATCTGAAATGCCTATCGGCAACCATATCTGGAATGCCTATCGGCACCTAAATTTGAAATGCCTATCGGCTTCTATATCTGAAATGCCTATCGGCACCTATATCTAAAATGCCTATCGGCACCTATTTTTGAAATGCCTATCGGAAACTACATCTAAAATGCCTATCAGCACCTATATTTGAAATTCCTATCGGCAACCATATCCGGAATGCCTATCGGCACCTATATCTGAAATGCCTATCGGCACCAATTTTAGAAATGCCTATCGGAAACTACATCTGAAATGCCAATCAGCACCTATATTTGAAATGCTTATCGGCAACCATATCTGAAATGCCTATCGACACCTATATTTGAAATACCTATCGGCTTCTATATCTGAAATGCCTATCGGCACCTATTTTTAAAGTGCCAATCGGCAACTATATCTGAAATGCCTATCGGCACCTATATCTGAAATGCCTATCGGCACCAATTTTTGAAATGCCTATCGGAAACTACATCTGAAATGCCTTTCAGCACTTATATTTGAAATGCTTATCGGCAACCATATCTGGAATGCCTATCGGCACCTACATTTCAAATGCCTATCGGCTTCTATATCTGAAATGCCTACCGGCACCTATTTTAAAAATGCCAATCGGCAACTATATCTGAAATGCCTATCGGCACCTATATCTGAAATGCCTATCGGAACCTATTTTTGAAATGCCTATCGGAAACTACATCTGAAATGCCTATCAGCACCTATATCTGAAATGCCTATCGGCAACCATATCTGGAATGCCTATCGGCACCTAAATTTGAAATGCCTATCGGCTTCTATATCTGAAATGCCTATCGGCACCTATATCTAAAATGCCTATCGGCACCTATTTTTGAAATGCCTATCGGAAACTACATCTAAAATGCCTATCAGCACCTATATTTAAAATTCCTATCGGCAACCATATCCGGAATGCCTATCGGCACCTATATTTAAAATGCCTATCGGCTTCTATATCTGAAATGCCTATCGGCACCTATTTTTAAAATGCCAATCGGTAACTATATCTGAAATGCCTATCGGCACCTACATATGAAATGCCTATCGGCACCAATTTTTGAAATGCCTATCGGAAACTACATCTGAAATGCCTATCAGCCCCTATATTTGAAATGCCTATCGGCAACCATATCTGGAATGCTTATCGGCACCTATATTTGAAATGCCTATCGGCTTCTATATCTGAAATGCCTATCGGCACCTATTTTTAAAATGCCAATCGGCCACTATATCTGAAATGCCTATCGGCACCTATATCTGAAATGCCTATCGGCACCTATTTTTGAAATGCCTATCAGGAACTACATATGAAATGCCTATCAGCACCAATATTTGAAATGCCTATCGGCAACCATATCTGGAATGCTTATCGGCACCTATATTTGAAATGCCTATCGGCTTCTATATCTGAAATGCCTATCGGCACCTATTTTTAAAATTCCAATCGGCAACTATATCTGAAATGCCTATCGGCACCTATATCTGAAATTCCTATCGGCACCAATTTTTGAAATCCCTATCGGAAACTACATCTGAAATGCCTTTCAGCACTTATATTTGAAATGCCTATCGGCAACTATATCTGGAATGCCTATCGGCACCTATATTTGAAATGCCTATCGGCTTCTATATCTGAAATGCCTATCGGCACCTATTTTAAAAATGCTAATCGGCAACTATATCTGAAATGCCTATCGGCACCTATATTTGAAATACCTATCGGCACCAATATCTGAAATGCCTATCGGCAGCTATTTTTGAAATGCTTATCGGAAACTACATCTAAAATGCCTATCAGCACCTATATTTGAAATTCCTATCGGCAACCATATCCGGAATGCCTATGGGCACCTATATTTAAAATGCCTATCGGCTTCTATATCTGAAATGCCTATCGGCACCTATTTTTAAAATGCCAATCGGTAACTATATCTGAAATGCCTATCGGCACCTACATCTGAAATGCCTATCGGCACCAATTTTTGAAATGCCTATCGGAAACTACATCTGAAATGCCTATCAGCACCTATATTTGAAATGCCTATCGGCAACCATATCTGGAATGCTTATCGGCACCTATATTTGAAATGCCTATCGGCTTCTATATCTGAAATGCCTATCGGCACCTATTTTTAAAATGCCAATCGGCCACTATATCTGAAATGCCTATCGGCACCTATATCTGAAATGCCTATCGGCACCTATTTTTGAAATGCCTATCAGGAACTACATATGAAATGCCTATCAGCACCAATATTTGAAATTCCTATCGGCAACCATATCCGGAATGCCTATCGGCACCTATATTTAAAATGCCTATCGGCTTCTATATCTGAAATGCCTATCGGCACCTATTTTTAAAATGCCAATCGGTAACTATATCTGAAATGCCTATCGGCACCTACATCTGAAATGCCTATCGGCACCAATTTTTGAAATGCCTATCGGAAACTACATCTGAAATGCCTATCAGCACATATATTTGAAATGCCTATCGGCAAACAATTCTGGAAGGCTTATCGGCACCTCTATTTGAAATGCCTATCGGCTTCTATATCTGAAATGCCTTTTGGCACCTATTTTTAAAATGCCAATCGGAAACTATATCTGAAATGCCTATCGGCACCTAAATCTGAAATGCCTATCGGCACCAATTTTTGAAATGCCTATTGGAAACTACATCTGAAATGCCTATCAGCACCTATATTTGAAATACCTATCGGCAACCATATTTGGAATGCCTGTCGGCACCATTATTTAAAATGCCTATCGGCTTCTATATCTGAAATGCCTATCGGAACCTATTTTTAAAATGCCAATCGGCAACTATATCTGAAATGCCAATCGGCACCTATATCTGAAATGCCTATCGGCACGTATTTTTGAAATGCCTATCGGAAACTACATCTGAAATGTTTATCAGCACCTATATTTGAAATGCCTATCGGCAACCACGTCAGAAATGCCTGTCGGCACCTATATCTGAAATGCCTTTCGGCAAATTTATCTGAAATGCCTATCGACACCTATATTTGAAATGCCTATCGGCACCTATATTTTAAATGCCTATCGCTAACTATATCTGATATGCCTATCGGCACCTATATCTGAAATGCCTATCAGCACCTATTTTTGATATGCCTATCGGAAACTACATCTGAAATGCCTATTAGCACCTATATTTGAAATGCCTATCGGCAAACATATCTGCAATGCCTATCGACACCTATATTTGAAATACCTATTGGCTTCTATATCTGAAATGCCTATCGGCGCCTATTTTTAAAATGCCAATCGGCAACTATATCTGAAATGCCTATCGGCACCTAAATCTGAAATGCCTATCGGCACCTATTTTTGAAATGCCTATCGGAAACTACATCTGAAATGCCTATCAGCACTTATTTTTGAAATGCCTATCGGCAACCATATCTGAAATGCCTATCGACACCTATATTTGAAATACCTATCGACTTCTATATCTGAAATGCCTACCGGCACCTATTTTTAAAATGCCAATCGGCAACTATATCTGAAATGCCTATCGGCATCTAAATCTAAAATGCCAATCGGCACCAATTTTTGAAATGCCTAGCGCAAACTACATCTGAAATGCCTATCAGCACTATATTTGAAATGCCTATCGGCAACCATATCTGGAATGCTTATCGGCACCTATATTTGAAATGCCTATCGGCTTCTATATCTGAAATGCCTATCGGCACCTATTTTTAAAATGCCAATCGGCCACTATATCTGAAATGCCTATCGGCACCTATATCTGAAATGCCTATCGGCACCTATTTTTGAAATGCCTATCGGACAATACATCTGAAATGCCTATCAGCACCTATATTTGAAATGCCTATCGGCAACCATATCTGGAATGCCTATCGGCACCTATATTTGAAATGCCTATCGGCTTCTATATCTGAAATGCCTATCGGCACCTTTTTTTAAAATGCTAATCGGCAACTATATCTGTAATGCCTATCGGCACCTATATCTGAAATGCCAATCGGTACCTATTTTTGAAATGCCTATCGGAAACTACATCTGCAATGCCTATCAGCACCAATATTTGAAATGCCTATCAACAACCATATCTGAAATGCCTATCGACACCTATATTTGAAATACCTATCGGCTTCTAAATCTGAAAAGCCTATCGGCACCTATTTTTAAAATGCCAATCGGCAACTATATCTGAAATGCCTATCGGCACCTATATCTGAATTGCCTATCGGCACCAATTTTGGAAATTCCTATCGGAAACTACATCTGAAATGCCTATTAGCACCTATATTTGAAATGCCTATCGGCAACCATATCTGGAATGCCTATCGTCACCTATATTTGAAATGCCTATCGGCTTCTATATCTGTAATGCCTATCGGCACCTATTTTTAAAATGCCAATCGGCAACTATATCTGAAATGCCTATCGGCACCTATATCTGAAATGCCTATCGGCCCCTATTTTTGAAATGCCTATCGGAAACATCCATCTGAAATGCCTATCAGCACCTATATTTGAAATGCATATCGGCAACCATATCTGGAATGCCTATCGGCACCTATATTTGAAATGCCTATCGGCAACCATATCTGAAATGCCTTACGGCACCTATTTTTAAAATGCTAATCGGCAACTATTACTGAAATGCCAACGGCACCTATATCTGAAATGCCTATCGGCGCCTATTTTTGAAATGCCTATCGAAGACTACATCTGAAATGCCTATCAGCACCTATATTTAAAATGCCTATCGGCAACCACATCAGAAATGCCTATCAGCACCTATATCTGAAATGCCTTTCGGCATTTATATCTGAAAAGCCTATCGACACCTATATTTGAAATGCCTATCGGCACCTATATTTTAACTGCCTATCGGCAACTATATCTGATATGCCTATCGGCACCTATATCTGAAATGCCTATCGGCACCTATTTTTGAAATGCCTATCTTAAACTACATCTAAAATGCCTATCGGCACCTATTTTTAAAATGCCAATCGGCAACTATATCTGAAATGCCTATCGGCACCTATAACTGAAATGCCTATCAGCACCTATATTTGAAATGCCTATCGGAAACCATATCTGAAATGCCTATCGACACCTATATTTGAAATACCTATCGGCTTCTATATCTGAAATGCCTATCGGCACCTATTTTTAAAATGCCAATCGGTAACTATATCTGAAATGCATATCGGCACCTATATCTGAAATGCCTATCGGCACCAATTTTTGAAATGCCTATGGGAAACTGCATCTTGAATGCCTATCAGCACCTATATTTGAAATGCCTATCGGCAACCATATCTGGAATGCCTATCGGACCCTATTTTTGAAATGCCTATCGGAAACTACATCTGAAATGCCTATCAGCACCTATATTTGAAATGCCTATCGGCAACCATATCTGGAATGCCTATCGGCACCTATATTTGAAATGCCTATCGGCAACCATATCTGAAATGCCTATCGGCACCTATTTTTAAAATGCTAATCGGCAACTATTACTGAAATGCCAACGGCACCTATATCTGAAATGCCTATCGGCGCCTATTTTTGAAATGCCTATCGAAGACTACATCTGAAATGCCTATCAGCACCTATATTTAAAATGCCTATCGGCAACCACATCAGAAATGCCTATCAGCACCTATATCTGAAATGCCTTTCGGCATTTATATCTGAAAAGCCTATCGACACCTATATTTGAAATGCCTATCGGCACCTATATTTTAACTGCCTATCGGCAACTATATCTGATATGCCTATCGGCACCTATATCTGAAATGCCTATCGGCACCTATTTTTGAAATGCCTATCTTAAACTACATCTAAAATGCCTATCGGCACCTATTTTTAAAATGCCAATCGGCAACTATATGTGAAATGCCTATCGGCACCTATAACTGAAATGCCTATCAGCACCTATATTTGAAATGCCTATCGGCAACCATATCTGAAATGCCTATCGACACCTATATTTGAAATACCTATCGGCTTCTATATCTGAAATGCCTATCGGCACCTATTTTTAAAATGCCAATCGGTAACTATATCTGAAATGCATATCGGCACTTATATCTGAAATGCCTATCGGCACCAATTTTTGAAATGCCTATGGGAAACTGCATCTGGAATGCCTATCAGCACCTATATTTGAAATGCCTATCGGCAACCATATCTGGAATGCCTATCGGCACCTATATTTGAAATGCCTATCGGCTTCTATATCTGAAATGCCTATCGACACCTATTTTTAAAATGCCAATCGGCAACTATATCTGAAATGCCTATCGGCACCTATATCTAAAATGCCTATCGGCACCTATTTTTGAAATGCCTATCGGAAACTACATCTGAAATGCCTATCAGCACCTATATTTGAAATGCCTATCGGCAACAATATCTGAAATGCCTATCGACACCTATATTTGAAATACCTATCGGCTTTTATATCTGAAATGCCTATCGGCACCTATATTTAGAATGCCAATCGGCAACTATATCTGAAATGCCTATCGGCACTTATATATCTGGAATGCCTATCGGCACCAATTTTTGAAATGCCTGTCGGCAACTACATCTGAAATGCCTATCAGCACCTATATTTGAAATGCCTATCGGCAACCATATCTGGAATGCTTATCGGCACCTATATTTGAAATGCCTATCGGCTTCTATATCTGAAATGCCTATCGGCACCTATATCTGAAATGCCTATCGGCACCTATTTTTGAAATGCCTATCGGAAACTACATCTGAAATGCCTATCAGCACCTATATTAGAAATGCCTATCGGCAACCATATCTGGAATGCCTATCGGCACCTATATTTGAAATGCCAATCGGCTTCTATATCTGAAATGCCTATCGGCACCTTTTTTTAAAATGCTAATCGGCAACTATATCTGTAATGCCTATCGGCACCTATATCTGAAATGCCAATCGGTACCTATTTTTGAAATGCCTATCGGAAACTACATCTGCAATGCCTATCAGCACCAATATTTGAAATGCCTATCAACAACCATATCTGAAATGCCTATCGACACCTATATTTGAAATACCTATCGGCTTCTAAATCTGAAAAGCCTATCGGCACCTATTTTTAAAATGCCAATCGGCAACTATATCTGAAATGCCTATCGGCACCTATACCTATCTGAATTGCCTATCGGCACCAATTTTGGAAATTCCTATCGGAAACTACATCTGAAATGCCTATTAGCACCTATATTTGAAATGCCTATCGGCAACCATATCTGGAATGCCTATCGTCACCTATATTTGAAATGCCTATCGGCTTCTATATCTGAAATGCCTATCGGCACCTATTTTTAAAATGCCAATCGGCAACTATATCTGAAATGCCTATCGGCACCTATATCTGAAATGCCTATCGGCCCCTATTTTTGAAATGCCTATCGGAAACTACATCTGAAATGCCTATCAGCACCTATATTTGAAATGCATATCGGCAACCATATCTGGAATGCCTATCGGCACCTATATTTGAAATGCCTATCGGCAACCATATCTGAAATGCCTTACGGCACCTATTTTTAAAATGCTAATCGGCAACTATAACTGAAATGCTAACGGCACCTATATCTGAAATGCCTATCGGCGCCTATTTTTGAAATGCCTATCGAAGACTACATCTGAAATGCCTATCAGCACCTATATTTAAAATGCCTATCGGCAACCACATCAGAAATGCCTATCAGCACCTATATCTGAATTGCCTTTCGGCATTTATATCTGAAAAGCCTATCGACACCTATATTTGAAATGCCTATCGGCACCTATATTTTAACTGCCTATCGGCAACTATATCTGATATGCCTATCGGCACCTATATCTGAAATGCCTATCGGCACCTATTTTTGAAATGCCTATCTTAAACTACATCTAAAATGCCTATCGGCACCTATTTTTAAAATGCCAATCGGCAACTATATCTGAAATGCCTATCGGCACCTATAACTGAAATGCCTATCAGCACCTATATTTGAAATGCCTATCGGCAACCATATCTGAAATGCCTATCGACACCTATATTTGAAATACCTATCGGCTTCTATATCTGAAATGCCTATCGGCACCTATTTTTAAAATGCCAATCGGTAACTATATCTGAAATGCATATCGGCACCTATATCTGAAATGCCTATCGGCACCAATTTTTGAAATGCCTATGGGAAACTGCATCTTGAATGCCTATCAGCACCTATATTAGAAATGCCTATCGGCAACCATATCTGGAATGCCTATCGGCACCTATATTTGAAATGCCAATCGGCTTCTATATCTGAAATGCCTATCGGCACCTATTTTTAAAATGCTAATCGGCAACTATATCTGAAATGCCAATCGGCACCTATATCTGAAATGCCTATCGGCACCTATTTTTGAAATGCCTATCGGAAACTACATTTGAAATGCCTATCAGCACCTATATTTGAAATGCCTATCGGCAACCATATCTGGAATGCCTATCGGCACCTATATTTAAAATGCCTATCGGCTTCTATATCTGAAATGCCTATCGGCACCAATTTTTAAAATGCCAATCGGCAACTATATCTGTAATGCCTATCGGCACCTATATCTGAAATGCCTATCGGCACCTATTTTTGAAATGCCTATCGGAAACTACATCTGCAATGCCTATCAGCACCAATGTTTGAAATGCCTATCGGCAACCAGATCTGAAATGCCTATCGACACCTATATTTGAAATACCTATCGGCTTCTATATCTGAAAAGCCTATCGGAACCTATTTTTAAAATGCCAATCGACAACTATATCTGAAATGCCTATCGGCACCTATATCTGAAATGCCTATGGGCATTAATTTTTGAAATGCCTATCGGAAACTACATCTGAAATGCCTATCTGCACCTATTTTTGAAATGCCTATCGGAAACTACATCTGAAATGCCTATCAGCACCTATACTTGAAATGCCTATCGGCAACCATATCTGGAATGCCCATCGGCACCTATATTTGAAATGCCTATTGGCTTCTATATCTGAAATGCCTATCGGCACCTATTTTTAAAATGCCTATCGGCAACTATATCTAAAATGCCTATCGGCACCTATACCTGAAATGCTTATCGGCACCTATTTTTGAAATGCCTATCGAAAACTACATCTGAAATGCCTATCAGCACCTATATTTAAAACGCCTATCGGCAACCACATCAGAAATGCCTATCGGCACCTATATCTGAAATGCCTTTCGGCATTTATATCTGAAATGCCTATCGACACCTATATTTGAAATGCCTATCGGCACCTATATTTTAAATGCCTATCGGCAACTATATCTGATATGCCTATCGGCACCTATATCTGAAATACCTATCGGCACCTATTTTTGAAATGCCTATCGGAAACACACATCTAAAATGCCTATCGGCACCTATTTTTAAAATGCCAATCGGCAACTATATCTGAAATACCTATCAGCACCTATATCTGAAATGGCTATCGGCACATATATTTGAAATGCCTATCGGCAACCATATCTGAAATGCCTATCGACACCTATATTTGAAATACCTATCGGCTTCTATATCTGAAATGCCTATCGACACCTATTTTTAAAATGCCAATCGGCAACTATATCTGAAATGCCTATCGGCACCTATATCTGAAATGCTTATCGGCACCAATTTTTGAAATGCCTATCGGAAACTACATCTGAAATGCCTATCAACACCTGTTTTTGAAATGCCTATCGGCAACCATATCTGGAATGCCTATCCGCACCTATATTTGAAATGCCTATCGGCTTCTATATCTGAATTGCCTATCGACACCTATTTTTAAAATGCCTATTGGCAACTATATCTCAAATGCCTATCGGCACCTATATCCGAAATGCCTATTGGTACCTATTTTTGAAATGCCTATCGGCTTCTATATCTGAAATGCCTATCGGCACCTATTTTTAAAATGCCAATCGGCAACTATATCTGTAATGCCTATCGGCACCTATATCTGAAATGCCTATCGGCACCTATTTTTGAAATGCCTATCGGAAACTACATCTGCAATGCCTATCAGCACCAATATTTGAAATGCCTATCGGCAACCATATCTGAAATGCCTATCGACACCTATATTTGAAATACCTATCGGCTTCTATATCTGAAAAGCCTATTGGCACCTATTTTTAAAATGCCAATCGACAACTATATCTGAAATGCCTATCAGCACCTATATCTGAAATGCCTATCGGCATTAATTTTTGAAATGCCTATCGGAAACTACATCTGAAATGCCTATCAGCACCTATATTTAAAATGCCTATCGGCAACCATATCTGGAATGCCTATCGGCACCTATATTTGAAATGCCTATCGGCTTTTATATCTGAAATGCCTACCGGCACCTATTTTTAAAATGCCAATCGGCAACTATATCTGAAATGCCTATCGGCACCTATACCTGAAATGCCTATCGGCACCTATTTTTGAAATGCCTATCGAAAACTACATCTGAAATGCCTAACAGCACCTATATTTGAAACGCCTATCGGCAACCACATCAGAAATGCCTATCGGCACCTATATCTGAAATGCCTTTCGGCATTTATATCTGAAATGCCTATCGACACCTATATTTGAAATGCCTATCGGCACCTATATTTTAAATGCCTATCGGCAACTATATCTGATATGCCTATCGGCACCTATATCTGAAATACCTATCGGCACCTATTTTTGAAATGCCTACCGGAAACTACATCTAAAATGCCTATCGGCACCTATTTTTAAAATGCCAATCGGCAACTATATCTGAAATGCCTATCGGCACCTATATCTGAAATGGCTATCGGCACATATATTTGAAATGCCTATCGGCAACCATATCTGAAATGCCTATCGACACCTATATTTGAAATACCTATCGGCTTCTATATCTGAAATGCCTATCGGCACCTATTTTTAAAATGCCAATCGGCAACTATATCTGAAATGCCTATCGGCACCTATATCTGAAATGCTTATCGGCACCAATTTTTGAAATGCCTATCGGAAACTACATCTGAAATGCCTATCAGCACCTATATTTGAAATGCCTATCGGCAACCATATCTGGAATGCCTATCGGCACCTATATTTGAAATGCCTATCGGCTTCTATATCTGAATTGCCTATCGACACCCTTTTTAAAATGCCTATTGGCAACTATATCTGAAATGCCTATCGGCACCTATATCTGAAATGCCTATTGGTACCTATTTTTGAAATGCCTATCGGAAACTACATCTGAAATGCCTATCAGCACTTATATTTGAAATACCTATCAGCAACCATATCTGGAATGCCTATCGGCACCTATATTTGAAATGCCTATCGGCTTCTATAACTGAAATGCCTATCGGCACCTATTTTTAAAATGCCAATCGGCAACTATATCTGAAATGCCTATCGGCACCTATATCTGAAATGTCTATCGGCACCTATTTTTGAAATGCCTTACGGAAACTACATCTGAACTGCCTATCTGCTCCTATATTTGAAATGCCTATCAGCAACCATATCTGAAATGCCAATCGACACCTATATTTGAAATACCTATCGGCTTCTATATCTGAAACGCCGATCGGCACCTGTTTTTAAAATGCCAATCGGCAACTATATCTAAAATGCCTATCAGCACCTATATTTGAAATGCCTATCGGCAACCATATCTGAAATGCCTATCGGCACCTATATTTGAAATGCCTATCGGCTTCTATATCTGAAATGCCTATCGGCACCTATTTATTAAATGCCAATTGGCAACTATATCTGAAATGCCTATCGGCACCTATATCTGAAATGCCTATCGGCACCTATTTTTGAATTGCCTATCGGAAACTACATCTGAAATGCCTATCAGCACCTATATTTGAAATGCCTATCGGCAACCATATCTGGAATGTCTATCGGCACCTATATTTGAAATGCCTATCAGCTTCTATATCTGAAATGCCTATCGACACTTATTTTTAAAATGCCAATCGGCAACTATATCTGAAATGCCTATCGGCACCTATATCTAAAATGCCTATCGGCACCTATTTTTAAAATGCCAATCGGCAACTATATCTGAAATGCCTATCGGCACCTATTTTTAAAATGCCAAACGGCAACTATATCTGAAGTGCCTATCGGCACCTATATCTGAAATGCCTATCGACACCTATATTGGAATACCTATCGGCTTCTATATCTGAAATGCCTATCGGCACCTATTTTTAAAATGCAAATCGGCAACTATATCTGAAGTGCCTATCGGCACCTATATCTGAAATGCCTATCGGCACCTATTTTTGAAATGTTTATCGAAAACTACATCTGAAATGCCTATCAGCACCTATATTTGAAATGCCTATCGGCAACCACATCAGAAATGCCTATCGGCACCTATATCTGAAATGCCTTTCGGCATTTATATCTGAAATGCCTATCGACACCTATAATTGAAATGCCTATCGGCACCTATATTTTAAATGCCTATCGGCAACTATATCTGATATGCCTATCGGCACCTATATCTGAAATGCCTATCGGCATCTATTTTTGAAATGCCTATCGGAAACTACATCTAAAATGCCTATCGGCACGTATTTTTAAAATGCCAATCGGCAACTATATCTGAAATGCCTATCGGCACCTATATCTGAAATGCCTATCGGGACCTATTTTTGAAATGCCTATCGGAAACTATATCTGAAATGCCTATCAGCACCTATATTTGAAGTGCCTATCGGCAACCATATCTGAAATGCCTATCGACACCTATATTTGAAATACCTATCGGCTTCTATATCTGAAATGCCTATCGGAACATATTTTTGAAATGCCTATCGGAAACTACATCTGAAATGCCCATCATCACCTATATTTGAAGTGCATATCGGCAACCATATCTGAAATGCCTATCGACACCTATATTTGAAATGCCTATCGGCTTCTATATCTGAAATGCCTATCGATACCTATTTTTAAAATGCCAATTGGCAACTATATCTGAAATGCCTATCGGCACCTGTTTTTAAAATGCCAATCGGCAACTATATCTGAAATGCCTATCGGCACCTATATCTGAAATGCCTATCGGCACCTATTTTTGAAATGCCTATCGAAAACTACATCTGAAATGCCTATTAGCACCTATATTTGAAATGCCTATCGGCAACCATATTTGGAATGCCTATCGGCACCTATATTTGAAATGCCTATCGGCTTCTATATCTGAAATGCCTATCGGCACCTATTTTTAAAATGCCAATCGGCAACTATATCTGAAATGCCTATCGGCACCTATATCTGAAATGCCTATCGGCACCTATTTTTGAAATGCCTATCGGAAACTACATCACAAATGCCTATTAGCACCTATATTTGAAATGCCTATCGGCAACCACATCAGAAATGCCTATCGGCACCTATATCTGAAATGCCTTTCGGCATTTATATCTGAAATGCCTATCGACACCTATATTTGAAATGCCTATCGATACCTATATTTTAAATGCCTATCGGCAACTATATCTGATATGCCTATCGGCACCTATATCTGAAATGCCTATCGGCACTTATTTTTGAAATGCCTATCGGAAACTACATCTGGAATGCCTATCAGCACCTATATTTGAAATGTCTATCGGCAACCATATCTGAAATGCCTATCGGCACCTATATTTGAAATGCCTATCGGCTTCTATATCTGAAATGCCTATCGACACTTATTTTTAAAATGCCAATCGGCAACTATATCTGAAATGCCTATCGGCACCTATATCTAAAATGCCTATCGGCACCTATTTTTAAAATGCCAATCGGCAACTATATCTGAAATGCCTATCGGCACCTATTTTTAAAATGCCAAACGGATACTATATCTGAAGTGCCTATCGGCACCTATATCTGAAATGCCTATCGACACCTATATTGGAATACCTATCGGCTTCTATATCTGAAATGCCTATCGGCACCTATTTTTAAAATGCCAATCGGCAACTATATCTGAAGTGCCTATCGGCACCTATATCTGAAAGGCCTATCGGCACCTATTTTTGAAATGTTTATCGAAAACTACATCTGAAATGCCTATCAGCACCTATATTTGAAATGCCTATCGGCACTTATTTTTGAAATGCCTATCGGAAACTACATCTGGAATGCCTATCAGCACCTATATTTGAAATGTCTATCGGCAACCATATCTGGAATGCCTATCGGCACCTATATTTGAAATGCCTATCGGCTTCTATATCTGAAATGTCTATCGGCACCTATTTTTAAAATGGCAATCGGCAACTATATCTGAAATGCCTATCGGCACCTATATGTGAAATGCCTATCGGCACCTATTTTTGAAATGCCTATCGGAAACTGCATCTGAAATGCCTATCAGCACCTAAATTTGAAATGCCTATCTGCAACTATATCTGAAATGCCTATCGACACCTATATTTGAAATACCTATCGGCTTCTATATCTGAAATCCCTATCGGCACCTTTTTTTAAAATGCCAATCGGCAAATATATCTGAAATGCCTATCGGCACCTATATCTGAAAAGCCTATCGGTACCTATTTTTGAAATGCCTATCGGAAACTACATCTGAAATGCCTATCAGCACCTATATTTGAAATGCCTATCGGCAACCATATCTGAAATGCCTATCGGCACCTATATTTGAAATGCCTATCGGCTTCTATATCTGAAATGCCTATCGACACCTATTTTTAAAATGCCAATTGGCAACTATATCTGAAATGACTATCGGCACCTATATCTGAAATGCCTATCGGTACCTATTTTTGAAATGCCTATCGGAAACTACATCTGAAATGCCTATCAGGACTTATATTTGAAATGCCTATCGGCAACCATATCTGGAATGCCTATCGGTAACTATATTTAAAATGCCTATCGGCTTCTATATCTGAAATGCCTACCGGCACCTATTTTTAAAATTGCAATCGGCAACTATATCAGAAATGCCTATCGGCACCTATATCTGAAATGCCTATCGGCACCTATATCTGAAATGCCTATCGGCACCTATTTTTGAAATGCCTTTCGGACACTACATCTGAAATGCCTATCTGCTCCTATATTTGAAATGCCTATCGGCAACCGTATCTATAATGCCTATCGACACCTATATTTGAAATACCTATCGGCCTCTATATCTGAAATGCCTATCGGCACCTGTTTTTAAAATGCCAATCGGCAACTATATCTAAAATGCCTATCGGCACCTATATCTAAAATGCCTATCGGCATCAATTTTTGAAATGCCTATCGGAAACTACATCTTAAATGCCTATAAGCACCTATATTTGAAATGCCTATCGGCAACCATATCTGGAATGCCTATCGGCACCTATATTTGAAATGCCTATCGGCTTCTATATCTGAAATGCCTATCGGCACCTATTTTTAAAATGCCAATTGGCAACTATATCTGAAATGTCTATCGGCACCTATATCTGAAATGCCTATCGGCACCTATTTTTGAAATGCCTATCGTAAACTACATCTGAAATGCTTATCAGCACCTATATTTGAAATGCCTATCGGCAACCATATCTGTTATGCCTATCGGCACCTATATTTGAAATGCCTATCGGCTTCTATATCTGAAATGCCTATCGGCACCTATTTTTAAAATGCCAATCGGCAACTATATCTGAAATGCCTATCGGCACCTATATCTGAAATGCCTATCGGCACCTATTTTTGAAATGCCTATCGGAAACTACATTTAAAATGCCTATCAGCACCTATATTTGAAATGCCTATCGGCAACTATATCTGAAATGCCTATCGACACCTATATTTGAAATACCTATCGGCATCTATAGCTGAAATGCCTATCGGCACCTATTTTTAAAATGCCAATCGGCAACTATATCTGAAATGCCTATCGGCACCTATATCTGAAATGCCTATCGGCACCAATTTTTTAAATGCCTATCGGAAACTACATCTGAAATGCCTATCAGCACCTATATTTGAAATGCCTATCGGCAACCATATCTGGAATGCCTATCGGCACCTATATTTAAAATGCCTATCGGCTTCTATATCTGAAATGCCTATCGGCACCTATTTTTAAAATGCCAATCGGCAACTATATCTGAAATGCCTATCGGCACCTATATCTGAAATGCCCATCGGCACCTATTTTTGAAATGCCTATCGGAAACTACATCTGAAATGCCTTTTAGCACCTATATTTGAAATGCCTATCGGCAACCACATCAGAAATGCCTATCGGCACCCATATCTGAAATGCCATTCGGCATTTATATCTGAAATGCCTATCGACACCTATATTTGAAATGCCTATCGGCACCTATATTTTAAATGCCCATCGGCAACTATATCTGATATGCCTATCGGCACCTATATCTGAAATGCCTATCGGCACCTATTTTTGAAATGCCTATCGGAAACTACATCTAAAATGCCTATCGGCACCTATTTTTAAAATGCCAATCGGCAACTATATCTGAAATGCCTATCGGCACCTATATCTGAAATGCCTATCGGCACCTATATCTGAAATGCCTATCGGCACCTGTTTTTGAAATGCCTATCGGAAACTACATCTGAAATGCCTATTAGCACCTATATTTGAAATGCCTATCGGCAACCATATCTGAAATGCCTATCGACACCTATATTTGAAATACCATAGGCTTCTATATCTGAAATGCCTATCGGCACCTATTTTTAAAATGCCAATCGGCAACTATATCTGAAATGCCTATCGGCACCTATATCTAAAATGCCTATCGGCACCAATTTTTGAAATGCCTATCGGAAACTACATCTAAAATGCCTATCAGCACCTATATTTGAAATTCCTATCGGCAACCATATCTGGAATGCCTATCGGCACCTATATTTGATATACCTATCGGCTTCTATATCTGAAATGCCTATCGGCACCTATTTTTAAAATGCCAATCGGCAACTATATCTCAAATGCCTATAGGCACCTATTTTTAAAATGCCAATCGGCAACTATATCTGAAATGCCTATCGGCACCTATATCTGAAATGCCTATCGGCACCAATTTTTGAAATGCCTATCAGAAACTACATCTGAAATGCCTATCAGCACCTATATTTGAAATGCCTATCGGCAACCATATCTGGAATGCCTATCGGCACCTATATTTGAAATGCCTATCGGCTTCTATATCTGAAATCCCTATCGGCACCTATTTTAAAAATGCCAATCGGCAACTATATCTGAAATGCCTATCGGCACCTATATCTGAAATGCCTATCGGCACCTATTTTTGAAATGCCTATCGGAAACTACATCTGAAACGCCTATCAGCACCAATATTTGAAATGCCTATCGGCAACCATATCTGAAATGCCTATCGACACCTATATTTGAAATACCTATCGGCTTCTATATCTGAAATGCCTATCGGCACCTATTTTTAAAATGCCAATCGGCAACTATATCTTAAATGCCTATCGGCACCTATATCTGAAATGCCTATCGGCACCAATTTTTGAAATGCCTATCGGAAACTACATCTGAAATGCCTATAAGCACCTATATTTGAAATGCCTATCGGCAACCATATTTGAAATGCCTATCGGCTTCTATATCTGAAATGCCTATCGGCACCTATTTTTAAAATGCCAATCGGCAACTATATCTGAAATGCCTATCGGCACCTATATCTGAAATGCCTATCGGCACCTATTTTTGAAATGCCTATCGGAAACTACATCTGAAATGCCTATCAGCACCTATATTTGAAATGCCTATCGGCAACCACATCAGAAATGCCTATCGGCACCTATATCTGAAATGTCTTTCGGCATTTATATCTGAAATGCCTATCGACACTTATAATTGAAATGCCTATCGGCACCTATATTTTAAATGCCTATCGGCAACTATATCTGATATGCCTATCGGCACCTATATCTGAAATGCCTATCGGCACCTATTTTTGAAATGCCTATCCGAAACTACATCTAAAATGCCTATCGGCACCTATTTTTAAAATGCCAATCGGCAACTATATCTGAAATGCCTATCGGCACCTATATCTGAAATGCCTATCGGCACCTATTTTTGAAATGCCTATCGGAAACTACATCTGAAATGCCTATCAGCACCTATATTTGAAATGCCTATCGGCAACCATATCTGAAATGCCTATCGACACCTATATTTGAAATACCTATCGGCTTCTATATCTGAAATGCCTATCGGCACCTATTTTTAAAATGCCAATCGGCAACTATATCTGAAATGCCTATCGGCACCTATATCTGAAATGCCTATCGGCACCAATTTTTTAAATGCCTATCGGAAACTACATCTGAAATACCTATCAGCACCTATATTTGAAATGCCTATCGGCAACCATATCTGGAATGCTTATCGGCACCTATATTTGAAATGCCTATCGTCTTCTATATCTAAAAATGCCTATCGGCACCTACTTTTAAAATGCCAATCGGCAACTATATCTGAAATGCCTATAGGCACCTATATCTGAAATGCCTATCGGCACCTATTTTTGAAATGCCTATCAGGAAACTACATCTGAAATGCCTATCAGCACCTATATTTGAAATGCCTATCGGCAAACATATCTGGAATGCTTATCGGCACCTATATTTGAAATGCCTATCGGCTTCTATATCTGAAATGCCTATCGGCACCTATTTTTAAAATGCCAATCGGCAACTATATCTGAAATGCCTTTCGGCACCTATATCTGAAATGCCTATCGGCACCTATTTTTGAAATGCCTATCGAAAACTACATCTGAAATGCCTATCAGCACCTATATTTGAAATGCCTATCGGCAACCATATCTGGAATGCCTATCCGCACCTATATTTGAAAGGCCTATCGGCTTCTATATCTGAAATGCCTATCGGCACCTATATCTGAAATGCCTATCGGCACCTATATTTAAAATGCCTATCGGAAACTACAGCTGAAATGCCTATCAGCACCAATATTTGAGATGCCTATCGGCAACCATATCTGAAATGCCTATCGACACCTATATTTGAAATACCTATCGGCTTCTATATCTGGAATGCCTATCGGCACATATTTTTAAAATGCCAATCGGCAACTATATCTGAAATGCCTATCGGCACCTATATCTGAAATGCCTATCGGCACCAATTTTTGAAATGCCTATCGGAAACTACATCTGAAATGCCTATCAGCACCTATATTTGAAATTCCTATCGGCAACCATATCTGGAATGCCTATCGGCACCTATATTTGAAATGCCTATCGGCTTCTATATCTGAAATGCCTATCGGCACCTATTTTTAAAATGCCAATCGGCATCTATATCTAAAATGCCTATCGGCACCTATATCTGATATGCCTATCGGCACCTATTTTTGAAATGCCTATCTGAAACTACATCCGAAATGCTTATCAGCACCTATATTTGAAATGCCTATCGGCAACCACATCACAAATGCCTATCGGCACCTATATCTGAAATGCCTTTCGGCATTTATATCTGAAATGCCTATCGACAGCTATATTTGTAATGCCTATCGGCACCTATATTTTAAATGCCTATTGGCAACTATATCTGATATGCCTATCGGCACCTATATCTGAAATGCCTATCGGCACCAATTTTTGAAATGCCTATTGGAAACTACATCTGAAATGCCTATCAGCACCTATATTTGAAATGCCTATCGGATTCTATATCTGAAATGCCTATCGACACCTATTTTTAAAATGCCAATCGGTAACTATATCTGAAATGCATATCGGCACCTATATCTGAAATGCCTATCAGCACCTTTTTTTAAAATGCCAATCGGCAACTATATCTGAAATGCCTATCGGCACATATATCTATAATACCTATCGGCACCTATTTTTGAAATGCCTATTGGAAACTACATCTGAAATGCCTATCAGCACCTATATTTGAAATGCCTATCGGCAACCATATCTGAAGTGCCTATCGACACCTATATTTGAAATGCCTATCGGCAATCATATCTGAAATGCCTATCGACACCTATATTTGAAATACCTACCAGCTTCTATATCTGAAATGCCTATCGGCACCATTTTTTGAAATGCCTATCGGAAACTATATCTGGAATGCCTATCAGCATCTATATTTGAAATGCCTGTCGGCAACCATATCTGAAATGCCTATCGGCACCTATATTTGAAATGCCTATCGGCTTCTATATCTGAATTGCCTATCGACACCTATTTTTAAAATGCCTATCGGCAACTATATCTGAAATGCCTATCAGCACCTATATCTGAAATGCCTATCGGCACCAATTTTTGAAATGCCTATCGGAAACTACATCTGAAATGCCTATCAGCACCTATATTTGAACTGCCTATCGGCAACCATATCTGGAATGCCTATCGGCACCTATATTTGAAATGCCTGTCGGCAACCATATCTGAAATGCCTATCGCCACCTATTTTTAAAATGCCAATCGGCAACTATATCTGAAATGCCTATCGGCACTTATATCTGAAATGCCTATCGGCACCTATTTATGAAATGCCTATCGAAAACTACATCTGAAATGCCTATCAGCACCTATATTTAAAATGCCTATCGGCAACCACATCAGAAATGCCTATCGGCACCTATATCTGAAATGCCTTTCGGCATTGTTATTTGAAATGCCTATCGACACCTATATTTGAAATGCCTATCGGCACCTATATTTTAAATGCCTATCGGCAACTATATCTGATATGCCTATCGGCACCTATATCTGAAATGCCTATCGGCACCTATTTTTTAAATGCCAATCTTAAACTACATCTAAAATGCCTATCGGCACCTATTTTTAAAATGCCAATCGGCAACTATATCTGAAATGCCTATCGGCACCTATAACTGAAATGCCTATCGGCACCTCTATTTGAAATGCCTATCGGCAACCATATCTGAAATACCTATCGACACCTATATTTGAAATACCTATCGGCTTCTATATCTGAAATACCTATCGGCACCTATTTTTAAAATGCCAATCGGCAACTATATCTGAAATCCCTATCGGCACCTATATCTGAAATGCCTATCGGCACCAATTTTTGAAATGCCTATCGGAAACTACATCTGAAATGCCTATCAGCACCTATATTTGATATGCCTATCGGCAACCATATCTGAAATGCCTTTCGGCACTTATATTTGAAATGCCTATCGGCTTCTATATTTAAAATGCCTATCGACACCTATTTTTAAAATGCCAATTGGCAACTATATCTGAAATGCCTATCGGCACCTATATCTGAAATGCCTATCGGTACCTATTTTTGAAATGCCTATCGGAAACTACATCTGAAATGCCTATCAGCACCTATATTTGAAATGCCTATCGGCAACCACATCAGAAATGCTTATCGGCACCTATATCTAAAATGCCTTTCGGCATTTATATCTGAAATGCCTATCGGCACCTATATTTTAAATGCCTATCGGCAACTATATCTGATATGCCTATCAAAACCTATATCTGAAATGCCTATCGGTACCTATTTTTGAAATGCCTATCGGAAACTACATCTAAAATGCCTATCGGCACCTATTTTTAAAATGCCAATCGGCAACTATATCTGAAATGCCTATCAGCACCTATATTTGAAATGCCTATCGGCAATCATATCTGAAATGCCTATCGACACCTATATTCGAAATACCTACCAGCTTCTATATCTGAAATGCCTATCGGCACCTATTTTTAAAATGCCAATCGGCAACTATATCTGAAATGCTTATCGGCACCTATATCTGAAATGCCTATCGGCACCATTTTTTGAAATGCCTATCGGAAACTATATCTGGAATGCCTATCAGCATCTATATTTGAAATGCCTATTGGCAACCATATCTGGAATGCCTATCGGCACCTATATTTGAAATGCCTATCGGCTTCTATATCTGAATTGCCTATCGACACCTATTTTTAAAATGCCTATCGGCAACTATATCTGAAATGCCTATCAGCACCTATATCTGAAATGCCTATCGGCACCAATTTTTGAAATGCCTATCGGAAACTACATCTGAAATGCCTATCAGCACCTATATTTGAAATGCCTATCGGCAACCATATCTGGAATGCCTATCGGCACCTATATTTGAAATGCCTATCGGCAAACATATCTGAAATGCCTATCGGCACCTATTTTTAAAATGCCAATCGGCAACTATATCTGAAATGCCTATCGGCACCTATATTTGAAATGCCTATCGGCACCTATTTTTGAAATGCCTATCGAAATTTACATCTGAAATGCCTATCAGCACCTATATTTAAAATGCCTATCGGCAACCACATCAGAAATGCCTGTCGGCACCTATATCTGAAATGCCTTTCAACATTTATATTTGAAATGCCTATCGACACCTATATTTGAAATGCCTATCGGCACCTATATTTTAAATGCCTATCGGCAACTATATCTGATATGCCTATCGGCACCTATATCTGAAATGCCTATCGGCACCTATTTTTGAAATGCCTATCTATAACTCCATCTAAAATGCCTATCGGCACCTATTTTTAAAATGCCAATCAGCATCTATATCTGAAATGCCTATCGGCACCTATAACTGAAATGCCTATCGGCACCTATATTTGAAATGCCTATCGGCAACCATATCTGAAATGCCTATCGACACCTATATTTGAAATACCTATAGGCTTCTATATCTGAAATGCCTATCGGCACCTATTTTTAAAATGCCAATCGGCAACTATATCTGAAATCCCTATCGGCACCTATATCTGAAATACCTATCGGCACCTATTTTTGAAATGCCTATCGGAAACTACATCTAAAATGCCTATCGGCACCTATTTTTAAAATGCCAATCGGCAACTATATCTGAAATGCCTATCGGCACCTATATCTGAAATGCCTATCGGCACCTATTTTTGAAATGCCTATCGGAAACTACATCTAAAATGCCTATCAGCACCTATATTTGAAATGCCTATCGGCAACCATATCTGGAATGCCTATCGGCACATATATTTGAAATGCCTATCAGCTTCTATATTTGAAATGCCTATCGGCACCTATTTTTAAAATGCCAATCGGCGACTATATCTGAAATGCCTATCGGCACCTATATTTGAAATGCCTATGGGCACCAATTTTTGAAATGCCTATCGGAAACTACATCTGAAATGCCTCTCAGCACCTATATTTGAAATGCCTATCGGCAACCATATCTGAAATGCCTATCGACACCCATATTTGAAATACCTATCGGCTTCTATATCTGAAATGCCTATCGGCAACTATTTTAAAAATGCCAATAGGCAACTATATCTGAAATGCCTATCGGCACCTATATCTGAAATGCCTATCGGCACCAATTTTTGAAATGCCTATTGGAAACTACATCTGAAATGCCTATCAGCACCTATATTTGAAATGCCTATCGGATTCTATATCTGAAATGCCTATCGACACCTATTTTTAAAATGCCAATCGGTAACTATATCTGAAATGCATATCGGCACCTATATCTGAAATGCCTATCGGTACCCATTTTTGAAATGCCTATCGGAAACTTCATCTAAAATGCCTATCAGCACCTTTTTTTAAAATGCCAATCGGCAACTATATCTGAAATGCCTATCGGCACCTATATCTATAATACCTATCGGCACCTATTTTTGAAATGCCTATCGGAAACTACATCTAAAATGCCTATCGGCACCTATTTTTAAAATACCTTTCGGCACCTATATCTGAAATGCCTATCGGTACCTATTTTTGAAATGCCTATCGGAAACTACATCTAAAATGCCTATCGGCACCTATTTTTAAAATGCCAATCGGCAACTATATCTGAAATGCATATCAGCACCTATATTTGAAATGCCTATCGGCAATCATATCTGAAATGCCTATCGACACCTATATTTGAAATACCTACCAGCTTTTATATCTGAAATGCCTATCGGCACCATTTTTTGAAATGCCTATCGGAAACTATATCTGGAATGCCTATCAGCATCTATATTTGAAATTCCTGTCGGCAACCATATCTGAAATGCCTATCGGCACCTATATTTGAAATGCCTATCGGCTTCTATATCTGAATTGCCTATCGACACCTATTTTTAAAATGCCTATCGGCAACTATATCTGAAATGCCTATCAGCACCTATATCTGAAATGCCTATCGGCACCAATTTTTGAAATGCCTTTCGGAAACTACATCTGAAATGCCTATCAACACCTATATTTGAACTGCCTATCGGCAACCATATCTGGAATGCCTATCGGCACCTATATTTGAAATGCCTGTCGGCAACCATATCTGAAATACCTATCGCCACATATTTTTAAAATGCCAATCGGCAACTATATCTGAAATGCCTATCGGCACCTATATCTGAAATGCCTATCGGCACCTATTTATGAAATGCCTATCGAAAACTACATCTGAAATGCCTATCAGCACCTATATTTAAAATGCCTATCGGCAACCACATCAGAAATGCCTATCGGCACCTATATCTGAAATGCCTTTCGGCATTTATATTTGAAATGCCTATCGACACCTATATTTGAAATGCCTATCGGCACCTATATTTTAAATGCCTATCGGCAACTATATCTGATATGCCTATCGGCACCTATATCTGAAATGCCTATCGGCACCTATTTTTTAAATGCCAATCTTAAACTACATCGAAAATGCCTATCGGCACCTATTTTTAAAATGCCAATCGGCAACTATATCTGAAATGCCTATCGGCACCTATAACTGAAATGCCTATCGGCACCTATATTTGAAATGCCTATCGGCAACCATATCTGAAATACCTATCGACACCTATATTTGAAATACCTATCGGCTTCTATATCTGAAATGCCTATCGGCACCTATTTTTAAAATGCCAATCGGCAACTATATCTGAAATCCCTATCGGCACCTATATCTGAAATGCCTATCGGCACCAATTTTTGAAATGCCTATCGGAAACTACATCTGAAATGCCTATCAGCACCTATATTTGATATGCCTATCGGCAACCATATCTGAAATGCCTTTCGGCACTTATATTTGAAATGCCTATCGGCTTCTATATTTGAAATGCCTATCGACACCTATTTTTAAAATGCCAATTGGCAACTATATCTGAAATGCCTATCGGCACCTATATCTGAAATGCCTATCGGTACCTATTTTTGAAATGCCTATCGGAAACTACATCTGAAATGCCTATCAGCACCTATATTTGAAATGCCTATCGGCAACCACATCAGAAATGCTTATCGGCACCTATATCTAAAATGCCTTTCGGCATTTATATCTGAAATGCCTATCGGCACCTATATTTTAAATGCCTATCGGCAACTATATCTGATATGCCTATCGGCACCTATATCTGAAATGCCTATCGGTACCCATTTTTGAAATGCCTATCGGAAACTACATCTAAAATGCCTATCGGCACCTATTTTTAAAATGCCAATCGGCAACTATATCTGAAATGCCTATCAGCACCTATATTTGAAATGCCTATCGGCAATCATATCTGAAATGCCTATCGACACCTATATTTGAAATACCTACCAGCTTCTATATCTGAAATGCTTATCGGCACCTATTTTTAAAATGCCAATCGGCAACTATATCTGAAATGCTTATCGGCACCTATATCTGAAATGCCTATCGGACCATTTTTTGAAATGCCTATCGGAAACTATATCTGGAATGCCTATCAGCATCTATATTTGAAATGCCTATTGGCAACCATATCTGGAATGCCTATCGGCACCTATATTTGAAATGCCTATCGGCTTCTATATCTGAATTGCCTATCGACACCTATTTTTAAAATGCCTATCGGCAACTATATCTGAAATGCCTATCAGCACCTATATCTGAAATGCCTATCGGCACCAATTTTTGAAATGCCTATCGGAAACTACATCTGAAATGCCTATCAGCACCTATATTTGAAATGCCTATCGGCAACCATATCTGGAATGCCTATCGGCACCTATATTTCAAATGCCTATCGGCAACCATATCTGAAATGCCTACCGGCACCTATTTTTAAAATGCCAATCGGCAACTATATCTGAAATGCCTATCGGCACCTATATCTGAAATGCCTATCGGCACCTATTTTTGAAATGCCTATCGAAATTTACATCTGAAATGCCTATCAGCACCTATATTTAAAATGCCTATCGGCAACCACATCAGAAATGCCTATCGGCACCTATATCTGAAATGCCTTTCAACATTTATATTTGAAATGCCTATCGACACCTATATTTGAAATGCCTATCGGCACCTATATTTTAAATGCCTATCGGCAACTATATCTGATATGCCTATCGGCACCTATATCTGAAATGCCTATCGGCACCTATTTTTGAAATGCCTATCTATAACTACATCTAAAATGCCTATCGGCACCTATTTTTAAAATGCCAATCGGCATCTATATCTGAAATGCCTATCGGCACCTATAACTGAAATGCCTATCGGCACCTATATTTGAAATGCCTATCGGCAACCATATCTAAAATGCCTATCGACACCTATATCTGAAATGCCTATCGGCACCAATTTTTGAAATGCCTATCGGAAACTACATCTGAAATGCCTATCAGCACCTATATTTGAAATGCCTATCGGCAACCATATCTGAAATGCCTTTCGACACCTATATTTGAAATGCCTATCGGCTTCTATATTTGAAATGCCTATCGACACCTATTTTTAAAATGCCAATTGGCAACTATATCTGAAATGCCTATCGGCACCTGTTTTTAAAATGCCAATCGGCAACTATATCTGAAATGCCTATCGGCACCTATATCTGAAATGCCTATCGGCACCTATTTTTAAAATGTTAATCGGCAACTATATCTGAAATGCCTATCGGCACCTATATCTGCAATGCCTATCGGCACCTATTTTTGAAATGCCTATCGGAAACTACATCTGAAATGCCTATCAGCACCTATATTTGAAATGCCTATCGGCAACCATATCTGAAATGCCTATCGACACCTATATTAGAAATACCTATCGGCTTCTGTATCTGAAATGCCTATCGGCACCTATTTTCAAAATGCCAATCGGTAACTATATCTGAAATGCCTATCGGCACCTATATCTGAAATGCCTATCGGCACCTATTTTTGAAATGCCTATCGGAAACTACATCTGAAATGCCTATCAGCACTTATATTTGAAATGTCTGTCGGCAACCATATCTGGAATGCCTATCGGCACCTAAATTTGAAATGCCTATCGGCTTCTATATCTGAAATGCCTATCGGCACCTATTTTTAAAATGTTAATCGGCAACTATATCTGAAATGCCTATCGGCACCTATATCTGAAATGCCTATCGGCACCTATTTTTGAAATGCCTATCGGTAACTACATCTGAAATGCCTATCAGCACCTATATTTGAAATGCCTATCGGCAACCATATCTGAAATGCCTATCGACACCTATATTAGAAATACCTATCGGCTTCTGTATCTGAAATGCCTATCGGCACCTATTTTTAAAATGCCAATCGGTAACTATATCTGAAATGCCTATCGGCAACTATATCTGAAATGCCTATCGGCACCTATTTTTGAAATGCCTATCGGAAACTACATCTGAAATGCCTATCAGCACCTATATTTGAAATGCCTATAGGCAATCATATCTGAAATGCCTATCGACACCTTTATTTGAAATACCTACCGGCTTCTATATCTGAAATGCCTATCGGCACCTATTTTTAAAATGCCAATCGGCAACTATATTTAAAATGCCTATCGGCACCTATATCTGTAATGCCTATCGGCACCAATTTTTGAAATGCCTATCGGAAACTACATCTGAAATGCCTATCAGCACCTATATTTGAAATGCCTAACGGCAACCATATCTGGAATGCTTATCGGCACCTATATTTGAAATGCCTCTCGGCTTCTATATCTGAAATGCCTATCGGCACCTATTTTTAAAATGCCAATCGGCAACTATATCTGAAATGCCTATCGGCACCTATATCTGAAATGCCTTTCGGCACCAATTTTTGAAATGCCTATCGGAAACTACATCTGAAATGCCTGCCAGCACCTATATTTGAAATGACTATCGGCAACCACATCTGGAATGCCAATCGGCACCTATATTTGAAATGCCTATCGGCTTCTATATCTGAAATGCCTATCGGCACCTATTTTCAAAATGCCAATCGGCAACTATATCTAAAATGCCTATCGGCACCTATATCTGAAATGCCTATCGGTACCTATTTTTGAAATGCCTATCGGAAACTACATCTGAAATGCCTATCAGCACCTATATTTGACAGCTTATCGGCAACCATATCTGGAATGCCTATCGGCACCTATATTTGATATGCCTTTCGGCTTCTATATCTGAAATGCCTATCGGCACCTTTTTTTAAAATGCCAATCGGCAACTATATCTGAAGAGCCTATAGCACCTATATCTGAAATGCCTATCGGCACCTATTTTTGAAATGCCTATCGAAAACTACATCTAAAATGCCTATCAGCACCTATATTTGAAATGCCTATCGGCAACCACATCAGAAATGCCTATCGGCACCTATATCTAAAATGCCTTTCGGCATTTATATCTGAAATGCCTATCGGCACCTATATTTTAAATGCCTATCGGCAACTATATCTGATATGCCTATCGGCACCTATATCTGAAATGCCTATCGGTACCTATTTTTTAAATGCCTATCGGAAACTACATCTAAAATGCCTATTGGCACCTATTTTTAAAATGCCTATCGGCACCTTTATCTGAAATGCCTATCGGTACCTATTTTTGAAATGCCTATCGGAAACTACATCTAAAATGCCTATCGGCACCTATTTTTAAAATGCCAATCGGCAACTATATCTGAAATGCCTATCAGCACCTATATTTGAAATGCCTATCGGCAATCATATCTGAAATGCCTATCGACACCTATATTTGAAATACCTACCGGCTTCTATATCTGAAATGCCTATCGGAACCATTTTTTGAAATGCCTATCGGAAACTACATCTGGAATGCCTATCAGCACCTATATTTGAAATGCCTATCGGCAACCATATCTGGAATGCCTATCGGCACCTATATTTGAAATGCCTATCGGCTTCTATATCTGAAATGCCTATCGACACCTATTTTTAAAATGCTTATCGGCAACTATATCTGAAATGCCTATCGGCAACTATATCTGAAATGCCTATCGGCACCTATTTTTGAAATGCCTATCGGAAACTACATCTGAAATGCCTATCAGCACCTATATTTGAAATGCCTATCGGCAACCATATCCGAAATGCCTATCGACACCTATATTTGAAATACCTATCGGCTTCTATTTCTGAATTGCCTATCGACACCTATTTTTAAAATGCTTATCGGCAACTATATCTGAAATGCCTATCGGCAACTATATCTGAAATGCCCATCGGCACCTATTTTTGAAATGCCTATCGGAAACTACATCTGAAATGCCTATCAGCACCTATATTTGAAATGCCTAACGGCAACCATATCAGAAATGCCTATCGGCACCTATATTTGAAATGCCTGTCGGCACCTATATCTGAAATGCCTATCGGCACCTATTTTTAAAATGCCAATCGGCAATTATATCTGAAATGCCTATCAGCACCCATATTTGAAATGCCTATCGGCCTCTATTTTAGAAATGCCTATCGGAAACTACATCTGAAATGCCTATCAGCACCTATATTTGAAATGCCTATCGGCAACCATATCTGGAATGCCTATCGGCACCTATATTTGAAATGCCTATCGGCAACCATATCTAAAATGCCTATCGGCACCTATTTTTAAAATTCCAATCGGCAACTATATCTGAAATGCCTATCGGCACCTATATCTGAAATGCCTATCGGCACTTATTTTTGAAATGCCTATCGAAAACTACATCTGAAATGCCTATCAGCACCTATATTTAAAATGCCTATCGGCAACCACATCAGAAATGCCTATCGGCACCTATATCTGAAATGCCTTTCGGCATTTATATTTGAAATGCCTATCGACACCTATATTTGAAATGCCTATCGGCACCCATATTTTAAATGTCTATCGGCAACTATATCTGATATGCCTATCGGCACCTATATCTGAAATGCCTATCGGCACCTATTTTTGAAATGCCTATCTTAAACTACATCTAAAATGCCTATCGGCACCTATTTTAAGAATGCCAATCGGCAACTATATCTGAAATGCCTATCGGCACCTATAACTGAAATGCCTATCGGCACCTATATTTGAAATGCCTATCGGCAACCATATCTGAAATGCCTATCGACACCTATATTTGTAATACCTATCGGCTTCTTTATCTGAAATGCCTATCGGCACCTATTTTTAAAATGCCAATCGGCAACTATATCTGAAGAGCCTATCAGCACCTATATCTGAAATGCCTATCGGCACCTATTTTTGAAATGCCTATCGAAAACTACATCTAAAATGCCTATCAGCACCTATATTTAAAATGCCTATCGGCAACCACATCAGAAATGCCTATCGGCACCAATATCTAAAATGCCTTTCAGCATTTATATCTAAAATGCCTATCGGCACCTATATTTTAAATGCCTATCGGCAACTATATCTGATATGCCTATCGGCACCTATATCTGAAATGCCTATCGGTAGCTATTTTTGAAATGCCTATCGGAAACTACATCTAAAATGCCTATCGGCACCTTTTTTTAAAATGCCAATCGGCAACTATATCTGATATGCCTATCGGCACCTATATCTGAAATGCCTATCGGCACCTATTTTTGAAATGCCTATCGGAAACTACATCTAAAATGCCTATCGGCACCTATTTTTAAAATACCTATCGGCACCTATATCTGAAATGCCTATCGGTACCTATTTTTGAAATGCCTATCGGAAACTACATCTAAAATGCCTATCGGCACCTATTTTTAAAATGCCAATCGGCAACTATATCTGAAATGCCTATCAGCACCTATATTTGAAATGCCTATCGGCAATCATATCTGAAATGCCTATCGACACCTATATTTGAAATACCTACCAGCTTCTATATCTGAAATGCCTATCGGCACCTATTTTTAAAATGCCAATCGGCAACTATATCTGAAATGCTTATCGGCACCTATATCTGAAATGCCTATCGGCACCATTTTTTGAAATGCCTATCGGAAACTATATCTGGAATGCCTATCAGCATCTATATTTGAAATGCCTATCGGCAACCATATCTGGAATGCCTATCGGCACCTATATTTGAAATGCCTATCGGCTTCTATATCTGAATTGCCTATCGACACCTATTTTTAAAATGCCTATCGGCAACTATATCTGAAATTCCTATCAGCACCTATATCTGAAATGCTTATCGGCACCATTTTTTGAAATGCCTATCGGAAACTACATCTGAAATGCCTATCAGCACCTATATTTGAAATGCCTATCGTCAGTCATATCTGGAATGCCTATCGGCATATATATTTGAAATGCCTATCGGCAACCATATCTGAAATGCCTATCGGCACCTATTTTTAAAATGCCAATCGGCAACTATATCTGAAATGCCTATCGGCACCTATATCTGAAATGCCTATCGACACCTATATTTGAAATGCCTATCGGCACCTATATTTTAAATGCCTATCGGCAACTATATCTGATATGCCTATCGGCACCTATATTTGAAATGCCTATCGGCACCTATTTTTGAAATGCCTATCTAGAAACTACATCTTAAATGCCTATCGGCACCTATTTTTAAAATGCCAATCGGCAACTATATCTGAAATGCCTATCGGCACCTATAACTGAAATGCCTATCGGCACCTATATTTGAAATGCCTATCGGCAACCATATCTGAAATGCCGTTCGGCACCTATATTTGAAATGCCTATCGGCTTCTATATTTGAAATGCCTATCGACACCTATTTTTAAAATGCCAATTGGCAACTATAATTGAAATGCCTATTGGCACCTATATCTGAAATGCCTATCGGTACCTATTTTTGAAATGCCTATCGGAAACTACATCTGAAATGCCTATCAGCACCTATATTTGAAATGCCTATCGATACCACATCAGAAATGCCTATCGGCACCTGTATCTAAAATGCCTTTCGGCATTTATATCTGAAATACCTATCGGCACCTATATTTTAAATGCCTATCGGCAACTATATCTGATATGCCTATCGGCACCTATATCTGAAATGCCTATCGGTACCTATTTTTGAAATGCCTATCGGAAACTACATCTAAAATGCCTATCGGCACATTTTTTTAAAATGCCAATCGGCAACTATATCTGAAATGCCTATCGGCACCTATATCTATAATGCCTATCGGCACCTATTTTTGAAATGCCTATCGGAAACTACATCTAAAATGCCTATCGGCACCTATTTTTAAAATGCCTATCGGCATCTATATCTGAAATGCCTATCGGTACCTATTTTTGAAATGCCTATCGGAAACTACATCTAAAATGCCTATCGGCACATATTTTTAAAATGCCAATCGGCAACTATATCTGAAATGCCTATCGGCACCTATATCTGAAATGCCTATCGGAACCGTTTTTTGAAATGCCTATCGGAAACTACATCTGGAATGCCTATCAGCACCTATATTTGAAATGCCTATCGGCAACCATATCTGGAATGCCTATCGGCACCTATATTTGAAATGCCTATCGGAAACCATATCTGAAATGCCTATCGGCACCTGTTTTTAAAATGCCAATCGGCAACTATATCTGAAATGCCTATCGGCTTCTATATCTGAAATGCCTATCGACACCTATTTTTAAAATGCTTATCGGCAACTATATCTGAAATGCCTATCGGCAACTATATCTGAAATGCCTATCGGCACCTATTTTTGAAATGCCTATCGGAAACTACATCTGAAATGCCTATCAGCACCTATATTTGAAATGCCTATCGGCAACTATATCTGAAATGCCTATCGACACCTATATTTGAAATACCTATCGGCTTCTATATCTGAAATGCCTATTGGCATCTATTTTTAAAATGCCAATCGGCAACTTTATCTGAAATGCCTATCGGCACCTATATCTGAAATGCCTATCGGCACCAATTTTTGAAATGCCTATCGGAAACTACATCTGAAATGCCTATCAGCACCTATATTTGAAATGCCTATCGGCAAACAATTCTGGAATGCTTATCGGCACCTCTATTTGAAATGCCTATCGGCTTCTATATCTGAAATGCCTTTTGGCACCTATTTTTAAAATGCCAATCGGAAACTATATCTGAAATGCCTATCGGCACCTAAATCTGAAATGCCTATCGGCACCAATTTTTGAAATGCCTATTGGAAACTACATCTGAAATGCCTATCAGCACCTATATTTGAAATACCTATCGGCAACCATATCTGGAATGCCTGTCGGCACCATTATTTAAAATGCCTATCGGCTTCTATATCTGAAATGCCTATCGGAACCTATTTTGAAAATGCCAATCGGCAACTATATCTGAAATGCCAATCGGCACCTATATCTGAAATGCCTATCGGCACGTATTTTTGAAATGCCTATCGGAAACTACATCTGAAATGTTTATCAGCACCTATATTTGAAATGCCTATCGGCAACCACGTCAGAAATGCCTGTCGGCACCTATATCTAATATGCCTTTCGGCAAATTTATCTGAAATGCCTATCGACACCTATATTTGAAATGCCTATCGGCACCTATATTTTAAATGCCTATCGCTAACTATATCTGATATGCCTATCGGCACCTATATCTGAAATGCCTATCAGCACCTATTTTTGATATGCCTATCGGAAACTACATCTGAAATGCCTATTAGCACCTATATTTGAAATGCCTATCGGCAAACATATCTGCAATGCCTATCGACACCTATATTTGAAATACCTATTGGCTTCTATATCTGAAATGCCTATCGGCGCCTATTTTTAAAATGCCAATCGGCAACTATATCTGAAATGCCTATCGGCACCTAAATCTGAAATGCCTATCGGCACCTATTTTTGAAATGCCTATCGGAAACTACATCTGAAATGCCTATCAGCACCTATTTTTGAAATGCCTTTAGGCAACCATATCTGAAATGCCTATCGACACCTATATTTGAAATACCTATCGACTTCTATATCTGAAATGCCTACCGGCACCTATTTTTAAAATGCCAATCGGCAACTATATCTGAAATGCCTATCGGCATCTATATCTAAAATGCCTATCGGCACCAATTTTTGAAATGCCTAGCGCAAACTACATCTGAAATGCCTATCAGCACTATATTTGAAATGCCTATCGGCAACCATATCTGGAATGCTTATCGGCACTTATATTTAAAATGCCTATCGGCTTCTATATCTGAAATGCCTATCGGCACCTATTTTTAAAATGCCAATCGGCCACTATATCTGAAATGCCTATCGGCACCTATATCTGAAATGCCTATCGGCACCTATTTTTGAAATGCCTATCGGACACTACATCTGAAATGCCTATCAGCACCTATATTTGAAATGCCTATCGGCAACCAGATCTGGAATGCCTATCGGCACCTATATTTGAAATGCCTATCGGCTTCTATATCTGAAATGCCTATCGGCACCTTTTTTTAAAATGCTAATCGGCAACTATATCTGTAATGCCTATCGGCACCTATATCTGAAATGCCTATCGGTACCTATTTTTGAAATGCCTATCGGAAACTACATCTGCAATGCCTATCAGCACCAATATTTGAAATGCCTATCGGCAACCATATCTGAAATGCCTATCGACACCTATATTTGAAATACCTATCGGCTTCTAAATCTGAAAAGCCTATCGGCACCTATTTTTAAAATGCCAATCGGCAACTATATCTGAAATGCCTATCGGCACCTATATCTGAATTGCCTATCGGCACCAATTTTGGAAATTCCTATCGGAAACTACATCTGAAATGCCTATTAGCACCTATATTTGAAATGCCTATCGGCAACCATATCTGGAATGCCTATCGTCACCTATATTTGAAATGCCTATCGGCTTCTATATCTGAAATGCCTATCGGCACCTATTTTTAAAATGCCAATCTGCAACTATATCTGAAATGCCTATCGGCACCTATATCTGAAATGCCTATCGGCCCCTATTTTTGAAATGCCTATCGGAAACTACATCTGAAATGCCTATCAGCACCTATATTTGAAATGCCTATCGGCAACCATATCTGGAATGCCTATCGGCACCTATATTTGAAATGCCTATCGGCAACCATATCTGAAATGCCTTACGGCACCTATTTTTAAAATGCTAATCGGCAACTATTACTGAAATGCCAACAGCACCTATATCTGAAATGCCTATCGGCGCCTATTTTTGAAATGCCTATCGAAGACTACATCTGAAATGCCTATCAGCACCTATATTTAAAATGCCTATCGGCAACCACATCAGAAATGCCTATCAGCACCCATATCTGAAATGCCTTTCGGCATTTATATCTGAAAAGCCTATCGACACCTATATTTGAAATGCCTATCGGCACCTATATTTTAACTGCCTATCGGCAACTATATCTGATATGCCTATCGGCACCTATATCTGAAATGCCTATCGGCACCTATTTTTGAAATGCCTATCTTAAACTACATCTAAAATGCCTATCGGCACCTATTTTTAAAATGCCAATCGGCAACTATATCTGAAATGCCTATCGGCACCTATAACTGAAATGCCTATCAGCACCTATATTTGAAATGCCTATCGGCAACTATATCTGAAATGCCTATCGACACCTATATTTGAAATACCTATCGGCTTCTATATCTGAAATGCCTATCGGCACCTATTTTTAAAATGCCAATCGGTAACTATATCTGAAATGCATATCGGCACCTATATCTGAAATGCCTATCGGCACCAATTTTTGAAATGCCTATGGGAAACTGCATCTTGAATGCCTATCAGCACCTATATTTGAAATGCCTATCGGCAACCATATCTGGAATGCCTATCGGCACCTATATTTGAAATGCCTATCGGCTTCTATATCTGAAATGCCTATCGGCACCTATATCTGAAATGCCTATCGGCACCTATATTTAAAATGCCTATCGGAAACTACAGCTGAAATGCCTATCAGCACCAATATTTGAGATGCCTATCGGCAAACCATATCTAAAATGCCTATCGACACCTATATTTGAAATACCTATCGGCTTCTATATCTGGAATGCCTATCGGCACATATTTTTAAAATGCCAATCGGCAACTATATCTGAAATGCCTATCGGCACCTATATCTGAAATGCCTATCGGCACCAATTTTTGAAATGCCTATCGGAAACTACATCTGAAATGCCTATCAGCACCTATATTTGAAATTCCTATCGGCAACCATATCTGGAATGCCTATCGGCACCTATATTTGAAATGCCTATCGGCTTCTATATCTGAAATGCCTATAGGCACCTATTTTTAAAATGCCAATCGGCATCTATATCTAAAATGCCTATCGGCACCTATATCTGATATGCCTATCGGCACCTATTTTTGAAATGCCTATCGGAAACTACATCCGAAATGCTTATCAGCACCTATATTTGAAATGCCTATCGGCAACCACATCACAAATGCCTATCGGCACCTATATCTGAAATGCCTTTCGGCATTTATATCTGAAATGCCTATCGACAGCTATATTTGTAATGCCTATCGGCACCTATATTTTAAATGCCTATTGGCAACTATATCTGATATGCCTATCGGCACCTATATCTGAAATGCCTATCGGCACCAATTTTTGAAATGCCTATTGGAAACTACATCTGAAATGCCTATCAGCACCTATATTTGAAATGCCTATCGGATTCTATATCTGAAATGCCTATCGACGCCTATTTTTAAAATGCCAATCGGTAACTATATCTGAAATGCATATCGGCACCTATATCTGAAATGCCTATCAGCACCTTTTTTTAAAATGCCAATCGGCAACTATATCTGAAATGCCTATCGGCACCTATATCTATAATACCTATCGGCACCTATTTTTGAAATGCCTATCGGAAACTACATCTAAAATGCCTATCGGCACCTATTTTTAAAATACCTTTCGGCACCTATATCTGAAATGCCTATCGGTACCTATTTTTGAAATGCCTATCGGAAACTACATCTAAAATGCCTATCGGCACCTATTTTTAAAATGCCAATCGGCAACTATATCTGAAATGCCTATCAGCACCTATATTTGAAATGCCTATCGGCAATCATATCTGAAATGCCTATCGACACCTATATTTGAAATACCTACCAGCTTCTATATCTGAAATGCCTATCGGCACCATTTTTTGAAATGCCTATCGGAAACTATATCTGGAATGCCTATCAGCATCTATATTTGAAATGCCTGTCGGCAACCATATCTGAAATGCCTATCGGCACCTATATTTGAAATGCCTATCGGCTTCTATATCTGAATTGCCTATCGACACCTATTTTTAAAATGCCTATCGGCAACTATATCTGAAATGCCTATCAGCACCTATATCTGAAATGCCTATCGGCACCAATTTTTGAAATGCCTATCGGAAACTACATCTGAAATGCCTATCAGCACCTATATTTGAACTGCCTATCGGCAACCATATCTGGAATGCCTATCGGCACCTATATTTGAAATGCCTGTCGGCAACCATATCTGAAATGCCTATCGCCACCTATTTTTAAAATGCCAATCGGCAACTATATCTGAGATGCCTATCGGCACCTATATCTGAAATGCCTATCGGCACCTATTTATGAAATGCCTATCGAAAACTACATCTGAAATGCCTATCAGCACCTATATTTAAAATGCCTATCGGCAACCACATCAGAAATGCCTATCGGCACCTATATCTGAAATGCCTTTCGGCATTGTTATTTGAAATGCCTATCGACACCTATATTTGAAATGCCTATCGGCACCTATATTTTAAATGCCTATCGGCAACTATATCTGATATGCCTATCGGCACCTATATCTGAAATGCCTATCGGCACCTATTTTTTAAATGCCAATCTTAAACTACATCTAAAATGCCTACCGGCACCTATTTTTAAAATGCCAATCGGCAACTATATCTGAAATGCCTATCGGCACCTATAACTGAAATGCCTATCGGCACCTCTATTTGAAATGCCTATCGGCAACCATATCTGAAATACCTATCGACACCTATATTTGAAATACCTATCGGCTTCTATATCTGAAATACCTATCGGCACCTATTTTTAAAATGCCAATCGGCAACTATATCTGAAATCCCTATCGGCACCTATATCTGAAATGCCTATCGGCACCAATTTTTGAAATGCCTATCGGAAACTACATCTGAAATGCCTATCAGCACCTATATTTGATATGCCTATCGGCAACCATATCTGAAATGCCTTTCGGCACTTATATTTGAAATGCCTATCGGCTTCTATATTTAAAATGCCTATCGACACCTATTTTTAAAATGCCAATTGGCAACTATATCTGAAATGCCTATCGGCACCTATATCTGAAATGCCTATCGGTACCTATTTTTGAAATGCCTATCGGAAACTACATCTGAAATGCCTATCAGCACCTATATTTGAAATGCCTATCGGCAACCACATCAGAAATGCTTATCGGCACCTATATCTAAAATGCCTTTCGGCATTTATATCTGAAATGCCTATCGGCACCTATATTTTAAATGCCTATCGGCAACTATATCTGATATGCCTATCAAAACCTATATCTGAAATGCCTATCGGTACCTATTTTTGAAATGCCTATCGGAAACTACATCTAAAATGCCTATCGGCACCTATTTTTAAAATGCCAATCGGCAACTATATCTGAAATGCCTATCAGCACCTATATTTGAAATGCCTATCGGCAATCATATCTGAAATGCCTATCGACACCTATATTCGAAATACCTACCAGCTTCTATATCTGAAATGCCTATCGGCACCTATTTTTAAAATGCCAATCGGCAACTATATCTGAAATGCTTATCGGCACCTATATCTGAAATGCCTATCGGCACCATTTTTTGAAATGCCTATCGGAAACTATATCTGGAATGCCTATCAGCATCTATATTTGAAATGCCTATTGGCAACCATATCTGGAATGCCTATCGGCACCTATATTTGAAATGCCTATCGGCTTCTATATCTGAATTGCCTATCGACACCTATTTTTAAAATGCCTATCGGCAACTATATCTGAAATGCCTATCAGCACCTATATCTGAAATGCCTATCGGCACCAATTTTTGAAATGCCTATCGGAAACTACATCTGAAATGCCTATCAGCACCTATATTTGAAATGCCTATCGGCAACCATATCTGGAATGCCTATCGGCACCTATATTTGAAATGCCTATCGGCAAACATATCTGAAATGCCTATCGGCACCTATTTTTAAAATGCCAATCGGCAACTATATCTGAAATGCCTATCGGCACCTATATTTGAAATGCCTATCGGCACCTATTTTTGAAATGCCTATCGAAATTTACATCTGAAATGCCTATTAGCACCTATATTTAAAATGCCTATCGGCAACCACATCAGAAATGCCTGTCGGCACCTATATCTGAAATGCCTTTCAACATTTATATTTGAAATGCCTATCGACACCTATATTTGAAATGCCTATCGGCACCTATATTTTAAATGCCTATCGGCAACTATATCTGATATGCCTATCGGCACCTATATCTGAAATGCCTATCGGCACCTATTTTTGAAATGCCTATCTATAACTACATCTAAAATGCCTATCGGCACCTATTTTTAAAATGCCAATCGGCATCTATATCTGAAATGCCTATCGGCACCTATAACTGAAATGCCTATCGGCACCTATATTTGAAATGCCTATCGGCAACCATATCTGAAATGCCTATCGACACCTATATTTGAAATACCTATAGGCTTCTATATCTGAAATGCCTATCGGCACCTATTTTTAAAATGCCAATCGGCAACTATATCTGAAATCCCTATCGGCACCTATATCTGAAATACCTATCGGCACCTATTTTTGAAATGCCTATCGGAAACTACATCTAAAATGCCTATCGGCACCTATTTTTAAAATGCCAATCGGCAACTATATCTGAAATGCCTATCGGCACCTATATCTGAAATGCCTATCGGCACCTATTTTTGAAATGCCTATCGGAAACTACATCTAAAATGCCTATCAGCACCTATATTTGAAATGCCTATCGGCAACCATATCTGGAATGCCTATCGGCACATATATTTGAAATGCCTATCAGCTTCTATATTTGAAATGCCTATCGGCACCTATTTTTAAAATGCCAATCGGCAACTATATCTGAAATGCCTATCGGCACCTATATTTGAAATGCCTATGGGCACCAATTTTTGAAATGCCTATCGGAAACTACATCTGAAATGCCTCTCAGCACCTATATTTGAAATGCCTATCGGCAACCATATCTAAAATGCCTATCGACACCTATATTTGAAATACCTATCGGCTTCTATATCTGAAATGCCTATCGGCAACTATTTTAAAAATGCCAATAGGCAACTATATCTGAAATGCCTATCGGCACCTATATCTGAAATGCCTATCGGCACCAATTTTTGAAATGCCTATTGGAAACTACATCTGAAATGCCTATCAGCACCTATATTTGAAATGCCTATCGGATTCTATATCTGAAATGCCTATCGACACCTATTTTTAAAATGCCAATCGGTAACTATATCTGAAATGCATATCGGCACCTATATCTGAAATGCCTATCGGTACCCATTTTTGAAATGCCTATCGGAAACTTCATCTAAAATGCCTATCAGCACCTTTTTTTAAAATGCCAATCGGCAACTATATGTGAAATGCCTATCGGCACCTATATCTATAATACCTATCGGCACCTATTTTTGAAATGCCTATCGGAAACTACATCTAAAATGCCTATCGGCACCTATTTTTAAAATACCTTTCGGCACATATATCTGAAATGCCTATCGGTACCTATTTTTGAAATGCCTATCGGAAACTACATCTAAAATGCCTATCGGCACCTATTTTTAAAATGCCAATCGGCAACTATATCTGAAATGCCTATCAGCACCTATATTTGAAATGCCTATCGGCAATCATATCTGAAATGCCTATCGACACCTATATTTGAAATACCTACCAGCTTCTATATCTGAAATGCCTATCGGCACCATTTTTTGAAATGCCTATCGGAAACTATATCTGGAATGCCTATCAGCATCTATATTTGAAATTCCTGTCGGCAACCATATCTGAAATGCCTATCGGCACCTATATTTGAAATGCCTATCGGCTTCTATATCTGAATTGCCTATCGACACCTATTTTTAAAATGCCTATCGGCAACTATATCTGAAATGCCTATCAGCACCTATATCTGAAATGCCTATCGGCACCAATTTTTGAAATGCCTTTCGGAAACTACATCTGAAATGCCTATCAACACCTATATTTGAACTGCCTATCGGCAACCATATCTGGAATGCCTATCGGCACCTATATTTGAAATGCCTGTCGGCAACCATATCTGAAATGCCTATCGCCACATATTTTTAAAATGCCAATCGGCAACTATATCTGAAATGCCTATCGGCACCTATATCTGAAATGCCTATCGGCACCTATTTATGAAATGCCTATCGAAAACTACATCTGAAATGCCTATCAGCACCTATATTTAAAATGCCTATCGGCAACCACATCAGAAATGCCTATCGGCACCTATATCTGAAATGCCTTTCGGCATTTATATTTGAAATGCCTATCGACACCTATATTTGAAATGCCTATCGGCACCTATATTTTAAATGCCTATCGGCAACTATATCTGATATGCCTATCGGCACCTATATCTGAAATGCCTATCGGCACCTATTTTTTAAATGCCAATCTTAAACTACATCGAAAATGCCTATCGGCACCTATTTTTAAAATGCCAATCGGCAACTATATCTGAAATGCCTATCGGCTCCTATAACTGAAATGCCTATCGGCACCTATATTTGAAATGCCTATCGGCAACCATATCTGAAATACCTATCGACACCTATATTTGAAATACCTATCGGCTTCTATATCTGAAATGCCTATCGGCACCTATTTTTAAAATGCCAATCGGCAACTATATCTGAAATCCCTATCGGCACCTATATCTGAAATGCCTATCGGCACCAATTTTTGAAATGCCTATCGGAAACTACATCTGAAATGCCTATCAGCACCTATATTTGATATGCCTATCGGCAACCATATCTGAAATGCCTTTCGGCACTTATATTTGAAATGCCTATCGGCTTCTATATTTGAAATGCCTATCGACACCTATTTTTAAAATGCCAATTGGCAACTATATCTGAAATGCCTATCGGCACCTATATCTGAAATGCCTATCGGTACCTATTTTTGAAATGCCTATCGGAAACTACATCTGAAATGCCTATCAGCACCTATATTTGAAATGCCTATCGGCAACCACATCAGAAATGCTTATCGGCACCTATATCTAAAATGCCTTTCGGCATTTATATCTGAAATGCCTATCGGCACCTATATTTTAAATGCCTATCGGCAACTATATCTGATATGCCTATCGGCACCTATATCTGAAATGCCTATCGGTACCTATTTTTGAAATGCCTATCGGAAACTACATCTAAAATGCCTATTGGCACCTATTTTTAAAATGCCAATCGGCAACTATATCTGAAATGCCTATCAGCACCTATATTTGAAATGCCTATCGGCAATCATATCTGAAATGCCTATCGACACCTATATTTGAAATACCTACCAGCTTCTATATCTGAAATGCTTATCGGCACCTATTTTTAAAATGCCAATCGGCAACTATATCTGAAATGCTTATCGGCACCTATATCTGAAATGCCTATCGGACCATTTTTTGAAATGCCTATCGGAAACTATATCTGGAATGCCTATCAGCATCTATATTTGAAATGCCTATTGGCAACCATATCTGGAATGCCTATCGGCACCTATATTTGAAATGCCTATCGGCTTCTATATCTGAATTGCCTATCGACACCTATTTTTAAAATGCCTATCGGCAACTATATCTGAAATGCCTATCAGCACCTATATCTGAAATGCCTATCGGCACCAATTTTTGAAATGCCTATCGGAAACTACATCTGAAATGCCTATCAGCACCTATATTTGAAATGCCTATCGGCAACCATATCTGGAATGCCTATCGGCACCTATATTTCAAATGCCTATCGGCAACCATATCTGAAATGCCTACCGGCACCTATTTTTAAAATGCCAATCGGCAACTATATCTGAAATGCCTATCGGCACCTATATCTGAAATGCCTATCGGCACCTATTTTTGAAATGCCTATCGAAATTTACATCTGAAATGCCTATCAGCAGCTATATTTAAAATGCCTATCGGCAACCACATCAGAAATGCCTATCGGCACCTATATCTGAAATGCCTTTCAACATTTATATTTGAAATGCCTATCGACACCTATATTTGAAATGCCTATCGGCACCAATTTTTGAAATGCCTATCGGAAACTACATCTGAAATGCCTATCAGCACCTATATTTGAAATGCCTATCGGCAACCATATCTGAAATGCCTTTCGACACCTATATTTGAAATGCCTATCGGCTTCTATATTTGAAATGCCTATCGACACCTATTTTTAAAATGCCAATTGGCAACTATATCTGAAATGCCTATCGGCACCTGTTTTTAAAATGCCAATCGGCAACTATATCTGAAATGCCTATCGGCACCTATATCTGAAATGCCTATCGGCACCTATTTTTAAAATGTTAATCGGCAACTATATCTGAAATGCCTATCGGCACCTATATCTGCAATGCCTATCGGCACCTATTTTTGAAATGCCTATCGGAAACTACATCTGAAATGCCTATCAGCACCTATATTTGAAATGCCTATCGGCAACCATATCTGAAATGCCTATCGACACCTATATTAGAAATACCTATCGGCTTCTGTATCTGAAATGCCTATCGGCACCTATTTTCAAAATGCCAATCGGTAACTATATCTGAAATGCCTATCGGCACCTATATCTGAAATGCCTATCGGCACCTATTTTTGAAATGCCTATCGGAAACTACATCTGAAATGCCTATCAGCACTTATATTTGAAATGTCTGTCGGCAACCATATCTGGAATGCCTATCGGCACCTAAATTTGAAATGCCTATCGGCTTCTATATCTGAAATGCCTATCGGCACCTATTTTTAAAATGTTAATCGGCAACTATATCTGAAATGCCTATCGGCACCTATATCTGAAATGCCTATCGGCACCTATTTTTGAAATGCCTATCGGTAACTACATCTGAAATGCCTATCAGCACCTATATTTGAAATGCCTATCGGCAACCATATCTGAAATGCCTATCGACACCTATATTAGAAATACCTATCGGCTTCTGTATCTGAAATGCCTATCGGCACCTATTTTTAAAATGCCAATCGGTAACTATATCTGAAATGCCTATCGGCAACTATATCTGAAATGCCTATCGGCACCTATTTTTGAAATGCCTATCGGAAACTACATCTGAAATGCCTATCAGCACCTATATTTGAAATGCCTATAGGCAATCATATCTGAAATGCCTATCGACACCTATATTTGAAATACCTACCGGCTTCTATATCTGAAATGCCTATCGGCACCTATTTTTAAAATGCCAATCGGCAACTATATCTAAAATGCCTATCGGCACCTATATCTGTAATGCCTATCGGCACCAATTTTTGAAATGCCTATCGGAAACTACATCTGAAATGCCTATCAGCACCTATATTTGAAATGCCTAACGGCAACCATATCTGGAATGCTTATCGGCACCTATATTTGAAATGCCTATCGGCTTCTATATCTGAAATGCCTATCGGCACCTATTTTTAAAATGCCAATCGGCAACTATATCTGAAATGCCTATCGGCACCTATATCTGAAATGCCTTTCGGCACCAATTTTTGAAATGCCTATCGGAAACTACATCTGAAATGCCTGCCAGCACCTATATTTGAAATGACTATCGGCAACCACATCTGGAATGCCAATCGGCACCTATATTTGAAATGCCTATCGGCTTCTATATCTGAAATGCCTATCGGCACCTATTTTCAAAATGCCAATCGGCAACTATATCTAAAATGCCTATCGGCACCTATATCTGAAATGCCTATTGGTACCTATTTTTGAAATGCCTATCGGAAACTACATCTGAAATGCCTATCAGCACCTATATTTGACAGCTTATCGGCAACCATATCTGGAATGCCTATCGGCACCTATATTTGAAATGCCTTTCGGCTTCTATATCTGAAATGCCTATCGGCACCTTTTTTTAAAATGCCAATCGGCAACTATATCTGAAGAGCCTATAGCACCTATATCTGAAATGCCTATCGGCACCTATTTTTGAAATGCCTATCGAAAACTACATCTAAAATGCCTATCAGCACCTATATTTGAAATGCCTATCGGCAACCACATCAGAAATGCCTATCGGCACCTATATCTAAAATGCCTTTCGGCATTTATATCTGAAATGCCTATCGGCACCTATATTTTAAATGCCTATCGGCAACTATATCTGATATGCCTATCGGCACCTATATCTGAAATGCCTATCGGTACCTATTTTTTAAATGCCTATCGGAAACTACATCTAAAATGCCTATTGGCACCTATTTTTAAAATGCCTATCGGCACATTTATCTGAAATGCCTATCGGTACCTATTTTTGAAATGCCTATCGGAAACTACATCTAAAATGCCTATCGGCACCTATTTTTAAAATGCCAATCGGCAACTATATCTGAAATGCCTATCAGCACCTATATTTGAAATGCCTATCGGCAATCATATCTGAAATGCCTATCGACACCTATATTTGAAATACCTACCGGCTTCTATATCTGAAATGCCTATCGGAACCATTTTTTGAAATGCCTATCGGAAACTACATCTGGAATGCCTATCAGCACCTATATTTGAAATGCCTATCGGCAACCATATCTGGAATGCCTATCGGCACCTATATTTGAAATGCCTATCGGCTTCTATATCTGAAATGCCTATCGACACCTATTTTTAAAATGCTTATCGGCAACTATATCTGAAATGCCTATCGGCAACTATATCTGAAATGCCTATCGGCACCTATTTTTGAAATGCCTATCGGAAACTACATCTGAAATGCCTATCAGCACCTATATTTGAAATGCCTATCGGCAACCATATCCGAAATGCCTATCGACACCTATATTTGAAATACCTATCGGCTTCTATTTCTGAATTGCCTATCGACACCTATTTTTAAAATGCTTATCGGCAACTATATCTGAAATGCCTATCGGCAACTATATCTGAAATGCCCATCGGCACCTATTTTTGAAATGCCTATCGGAAACTACATCTGAAATGCCTATCAGCACCTATATTTGAAATGCCTAACGGCAACCATATCAGAAATGCCTATCGGCACCTATATTTGAAATGCCTGTCGGCACCTATATCTGAAATGCCTATCGGCACCTATTTTTAAAATGCCAATCGGCAATTATATCTGAAATGCCTATCAGCACCCATATTTGAAATGCCTATCGGCCTCTATTTTAGAAATGCCTATCGGAAACTACATCTGAAATGCCTATCAGCACCTATATTTGAAATGCCTATCGGCAACCATATCTGGAATGCCTATCGGCACCTATATTTGAAATGCCTATCGGCAACCATATCTAAAATGCCTATCGGCACCTATTTTTAAAATTCCAATCGGCAACTATATCTGAAATGCCTATCGGCACCTATATCTGAAATGCCTATCGGCACTTATTTTTGAAATGCCTATCGAAAACTACATCTGAAATGCCTATCAGCACCTATATTTAAAATGCCTATCGGCAACCACATCAGAAATGCCTATCGGCACCTATATCTGAAATGCCTTTCGGCATTTATATTTGAAATGCCTATCGACACCTATATTTGAAATGCCTATCGGCACCCATATTTTAAATGTCTATCGGCAACTATATCTGATATGCCTATCGGCACCTATATCTGAAATGCCTATCGGCACCTATTTTTGAAATGCCTATCTTAAACTACATCTAAAATGCCTATCGGCACCTATTTTAAGAATGCCAATCGGCAACTATATCTGAAATGCCTATCGGCACCTATAACTGAAATGCCTATCGGCACCTATATTTGAAATGCCTATCGGCAACCATATCTGAAATGCCTATCGACACCTATATTTGTAATACCTATCGGCTTCTTTATCTGAAATGCCTATCGGCACCTATTTTTAAAATGCCAATCGGCAACTATATCTGAAGAGCCTATCAGCACCTATATCTGAAATGCCTATCGGCACCTATTTTTGAAATGCCTATCGAAAACTACATCTAAAATGCCTATCAGCACCTATATTTAAAATGCCTATCGGCAACCACATCAGAAATGCCTATCGGCACCTATATCTAAAATGCCTTTCAGCATTTATATCTAAAATGCCTATCGGCACCTATATTTTAAATGCCTATCGGCAACTATATCTGATATGCCTATCGGCACCTATATCTGAAATGCCTATCGGTAGCTATTTTTGAAATGCCTATCGGAAACTACATCTAAAATGCCTATCGGCACCTTTTTTTAAAATGCCAATCGGCAACTATATCTGAAATGCCTATCGGCATCTATATCTATAATGCCTATCGGCACCTATTTTTGAAATGCCTATCGGAAACTACATCTAAAATGCCTATCGGCACCTATTTTTAAAATACCTATCGGCACCTATATCTGAAATGCCTATCGGTACCTATTTTTGAAATGCCTATCGGAAACTACATCTAAAATGCCTATCGGCACCTATTTTTAAAATGCCAATCGGCAACTATATCTGAAATGCCTATCAGCACCTATATTTGAAATGCCTATCGGCAATCATATCTGAAATGCCTATCGACACCTATATTTGAAATACCTACCAGCTTCTATATCTGAAATGCCTATCGGCACCTATTTTTAAAATGCCAATCGGCAACTATATCTGAAATGCTTATCGGCACCTATATCTGAAATGCCTATCGGCACCATTTTTTGAAATGCCTATCGGAAACTATATCTGGAATGCCTATCAGCATCTATATTTGAAATGCCTATCGGCAACCATATCTGGAATGCCTATCGGCACCTATATTTGAAATGCCTATCGGCTTCTATATCTGAATTGCCTATCGACACCTATTTTTAAAATGCCTATCGGCAACTATATCTGAAATTCCTATCAGCACCTATATCTGAAATGCTTATCGGCACCATTTTTTGAAATGCCTATCGGAAACTACATCTGAAATGCCTATCAGCACCTATATTTGAAATGCCTATCGTCAGTCATATCTGGAATGCCTATCGGCATATATATTTGAAATGCCTATCGGCAACCATATCTGAAATGCCTATCGGCACCTATTTTTAAAATGCCAATCGGCAACTATATCTGAAATGCCTATCGGCACCTATATCTGAAATGCCTATCGACACCTATATTTGAAATGCCTATCGGCACCTATATTTTAAATGCCTATCGGCAACTATATCTGATATGCCTATCGGCACCTATATTTGAAATGCCTATCGGCACCTATTTTTGAAATGCCTATCTAGAAACTACATCTTAAATGCCTATCGGCACCTATTTTTAAAATGCCAATCGGCAACTATATCTGAAATGCCTATCGGCACCTATAACTGAAATGCCTATCGGCACCTATATTTGAAATGCCTATCGGCAACCATATCTGAAATGCCGTTCGGCACCTATATTTGAAATGCCTATCGGCTTCTATATTTGAAATGCCTATCGACACCTATTTTTAAAATGCCAATTGGCAACTATAATTGAAATGCCTATTGGCACCTATATCTGAAATGCCTATCGGTACCTATTTTAGAAATGCCTATCGGAAACTACATCTGAAATGCCTATCAGCACCTATATTTGAAATGCCTATCGATACCACATCAGAAATGCCTATCGGCACCTGTATCTAAAATGCCTTTCGGCATTTATATCTGAAATACCTATCGGCACCTATATTTTAAATGCCTATCGGCAACTATATCTGATATGCCTATCGGCACCTATATCTGAAATGCCTATCGGTACCTATTTTTGAAATGCCTATCGGAAACTACATCTAAAATGCCTATCGGCACATTTTTTTAAAATGCCAATCGGCAACTATATCTGAAATGCCTATCGGCACCTATATCTATAATGCCTATCGGCACCTATTTTTGAAATGCCTATCGGAAACTACATCTAAAATGCCTATCGGCACCTATTTTTAAAATGCCTATCGGCATCTATATCTGAAATGCCTATCGGTACCTATTTTTGAAATGCCTATCGGAAACTACATCTAAAATGCCTATCGGCACATATTTTTAAAATGCCAATCGGCAACTATATCTGAAATGCCTATCGGCACCTATATCTGAAATGCCTATCGGAACCGTTTTTTGAAATGCCTATCGGAAACTACATCTGGAATGCCTATCAGCACCTATATTTGAAATGCCTATCGGCAACCATATCTGGAATGCCTATCGGCACCTATATTTGAAATGCCTATCGGAAACCATATCTGAAATGCCTATCGGCACCTGTTTTTAAAATGCCAATCGGCAACTATATCTGAAATGCCTATCGGCACCTATATCTGAAATGCCTATCGACACCTATATTTGAAATGCCTATCGGCACCTATATTTTAAATGCCTATCGGCAACTATATCTGATATGCCTATCGGCACCTATTTTTAAAATGCTTATCGGCAACTATATCTGAAATGCCTATCGGCAACTATATCTGAAATGCCTATCGGCACCTATTTTTGAAATGCCTATCGGAAACTACATCTGAAATGCCTATCAGCACCTATATTTGAAATGCCTATCGGCAACTATATCTGAAATGCCTATCGACACCTATATTTGAAATACCTATCGGCTTCTATATCTGAAATGCCTATTGGCATCTATTTTTAAAATGCCAATCGGCAACTTTATCTGAAATGCCTATCGGCACCTATATCTGAAATGCCTATCGGCACCAATTTTTGAAATGCCTATCGGAAACTACATCTGAAATGCCTATCAGCACCTATATTTGAAATGCCTATCGGCAAACAATTCTGGAATGCTTATCGGCACCTCTATTTGAAATGCCTATCGGCTTCTATATCTGAAATGCCTTTTGGCACCTATTTTTAAAATGCCAATCGGAAACTATATCTGAAATGCCTATCGGCACCTAAATCTGAAATGCCTATCGGCACCAATTTTTGAAATGCCTATTGGAAACTACATCTGAAATGCCTATCAGCACCTATATTTGAAATACCTATCGGCAACCATATCTGGAATGCCTGTCGGCACCATTATTTAAAATGCCTATCGGCTTCTATATCTGAAATGCCTATCGGAACCTATTTTGAAAATGCCAATCGGCAACTATATCTGAAATGCCAATCGGCACCTATATCTGAAATGCCGATCGGCACGTATTTTTGAAATGCCTATCGGAAACTACATCTGAAATGTTTATCAGCACCTATATTTGAAATGCCTATCGGCAACCACGTCAGAAATGCCTGTCGGCACCTATATCTAATATGCCTTTCGGCAAATTTATCTGAAATGCCTATCGACACCTATATTTGAAATGCCTATCGGCACCTATATTTTAAATGCCTATCGCTAACTATATCTGATATGCCTATCGGCACCTATATCTGAAATGCCTATCAGCACCTATTTTTGATATGCCTATCGGAAACTACATCTGAAATGCCTATTAGCACCTATATTTGAAATGCCTATCGGCAAACATATCTGCAATGCCTATCGACACCTATATTTGAAATACCTATTGGCTTCTATATCTGAAATGCCTATCGGCGCCTATTTTTAAAATGCCAATCGGCAACTATATCTGAAATGCCTATCGGCACCTAAATCTGAAATGCCTATCGGCACCTATTTTTGAAATGCCTATCGGAAACTACATCTGAAATGCCTATCAGCACCTATTTTTGAAATGCCTTTAGGCAACCATATCTGAAATGCCTATCGACACCTATATTTGAAATACCTATCGCCTTCTATATCTGAAATGCCTACCGGCACCTATTTTTAAAATGCCAATCGGCAACTATATCTGAAATGCCTATCGGCATCTATATCTAAAATGCCTATCGGCACCAATTTTTGAAATGCCTAGCGCAAACTACATCTGAAATGCCTATCAGCACTATATTTGAAATGCCTATCGGCAACCATATCTGGAATGCTTATCGGCACCTATATTTAAAATGCCTATCGGCTTCTATATCTGAAATGCCTATCGGCACCTATTTTTAAAATGCCAATCGGCCACTATATCTGAAATGCCTATCGGCACCTATATCTGAAATGCCTATCGGCACCTATTTTTGAAATGCCTATCGGACACTACATCTGAAATGCCTATCAGCACCTATATTTGAAATGCCTATCGGCAACCAGATCTGGAATGCCTATCGGCACCTATATTTGAAATGCCTATCGGCTTCTATATCTGAAATGCCTATCGGCACCTTTTTTTAAAATGCTAATCGGCAACTATATCTGTAATGCCTATCGGCACCTATATCTGAAATGCCTATCGGTACCTATTTTTGAAATGCCTATCGGAAACTACATCTGCAATGCCTATCAGCACCAATATTTGAAATGCCTATCGGCAACCATATCTGAAATGCCTATCGACACCTATATTTGAAATACCTATCGGCTTCTAAATCTGAAAAGCCTATCGGCACCTATTTTTAAAATGCCAATCGGCAACTATATCTGAAATGCCTATCGGCACCTATATCTGAATTGCCTATCGGCACCAATTTTGGAAATTCCTATCGGAAACTACATCTGAAATGCCTATTAGCACCTATATTTGAAATGCCTATCGGCAACCATATCTGGAATGCCTATCGTCACCTATATTTGAAATGCCTATCGGCTTCTATATCTGAAATGCCTATCGGCACCTATTTTTAAAATGCCAATCTGCAACTATATCTGAAATGCCTATCGGCACCTATATCTGAAATGCCTATCGGCCCCTATTTTTGAAATGCCTATCGGAAACTACATCTGAAATGCCTATCAGCACCTATATTTGAAATGCCTATCGGCAACCATATCTGGAATGCCTATCGGCACCTATATTTGAAATGCCTATCGGCAACCATATCTGAAATGCCTTACGGCACCTATTTTTAAAATGCTAATCGGCAACTATTACTGAAATGCCAACGGCACCTATATCTGAAATGCCTATCGGCGCCTATTTTTGAAATGCCTATCGAAGACTACATCTGAAATGCCTATCAGCACCTATATTTAAAATGCCTATCGGCAACCACATCAGAAATGCCTATCAGCACCCATATCTGAAATGCCTTTCGGCATTTATATCTGAAAAGCCTATCGACACCTATATTTGAAATGCCTATCGGCACCTATATTTTAACTGCCTATCGGCAACTATATCTGATATGCCTATCGGCACCTATATCTGAAATGGCTATCGGCACCTATTTTTGAAATGCCTATCTTAAACTACATCTAAAATGCCTATCGGCACCTATTTTTAAAATGCCAATCGGCAACTATATCTGAAATGCCTATCGGCACCTATAACTGAAATGCCTATCAGCACCTATATTTGAAATGCCTATCGGCAACTATATCTGAAATGCCTATCGACACCTATATTTGAAATACCTATCGGCTTCTATATCTGAAATGCCTATCGGCACCTATTTTTAAAATGCCAATCGGTAACTATATCTGAAATGCATATCGGCACCTATATCTGAAATGCCTATCGGCACCAATTTTTGAAATGCCTATGGGAAACTGCATCTTGAATGCCTATCAGCACCTATATTTGAAATGCCTATCGGCAACCATATCTGGAATGCCTATCGGCACCTATATTTGAAATGCCTTTCGGCTTCTATATCTGAAATGCCTATCGGCACCTATTTTTAAAATGCCAATCGGCAACTATATCTGAAATGCCTACCGGCACCTATATCTGAAATGCCTTTCGGCACCAATTTTTGAAATGCCTATCGGAAACTACATCTGAAATGCCTGCCAGCACCTATATTTGAAATGACTATCGGCAACCACATCTGGAATGCCAATCGGCACCTATATTTGAAATGCCTATCGGCTTCTATATCTGAAATGCCTATCGGCACCTATTTTCAAAATGCCAATCGGCAACTATATCTAAAATGCCTATCGGCACCTATATCTGAAATGCCTATCGGTACCTATTTTTGAAATGCCTATCGGAAACTACATCTGAAATGCCTATCAGCACCTATATTTGACAGCTTATCGGCAACCATATCTGGAATGCCTATCGGCACCTATATTTGAAATGCCTTTCGGCTTCTATATCTGAAATGCCTATCGGCACCTTTTTTTAAAATGCCAATCGGCAACTATATCTGAAGAGCCTATAGCACCTATATCTGAAATGCCTATCGGCACCTATTTTTGAAATGCCTATCGAAAACTACATCTAAAATGCCTATCAGCACCTATATTTGAAATGCCTATCGGCAACCACATCAGAAATGCCTATCGGCACCTATATCTAAAATGCCTTTCGGCATTTATATCTGAAATGCCTATCGGCACCTATATTTTAAATGCCTATCGGCAACTATATCTGATATGCCTATCGGCACCTATATCTGAAATGCCTATCGGTACCTATTTTTTAAATGCCTATCGGAAACTACATCTAAAATGCCTATTGGCACCTATTTTTAAAATGCCTATCGGCACCTTTATCTGAAATGCCTATCGGTACCTATTTTTGAAATGCCTATCGGAAACTACATCTAAAATGCCTATCGGCACCTATTTTTAAAATGCCAATCGGCAACTATATCTGAAATGCCTATCAGCACCTATATTTGAAATGCCTATCGGCAATCATATCTGAAATGCCTATCGACACCTATATTTGAAATACCTACCGGCTTCTATATCTGAAATGCCTATCGGAACCATTTTTTGAAATGCCTATCGGAAACTACATCTGGAATGCCTATCAGCACCTATATTTGAAATGCCTATCGGCAACCATATCTGGAATGCCTATCGGCACCTATATTTGAAATGCCTATCGGCTTCTATATCTGAAATGCCTATCGACACCTATTTTTAAAATGCTTATCGGCAACTATATCTGAAATGCCTATCGGCAACTATATCTGAAATGCCTATCGGCACCTATTTTTGAAATGCCTATCGGAAACTACATCTGAAATGCCTATCAGCACCTATATTTGAAATGCCTATCGGCAACCATATCCGAAATGCCTATCGACACCTATATTTGAAATACCTATCGGCTTCTATTTCTGAATTGCCTATCGACACCTATTTTTAAAATGCTTATCGGCAACTATATCTGAAATGCCTATCGGCAACTATATCTGAAATGCCCATCGGCACCTATTTTTGAAATGCCTATCGGAAACTACATCTGAAATTCCTATCAGCACCTATATTTGAAATGCCTAACGGCAACCATATCAGAAATGCCTATCGGCACCTATATTTGAAATGCCTGTCGGCACCTATATCTGAAATGCCTATCGGCACCTATTTTTAAAATGCCAATCGGCAATTATATCTGAAATGCCTATCAGCACCCATATTTGAAATGCCTATCGGCCTCTATTTTAGAAATGCCTATCGGAAACTACATCTGAAATGCCTATCAGCACCTATATTTGAAATGCCTATCGGCAACCATATCTGGAATGCCTATCGGCACCTATATTTGAAATGCCTATCGGCAACCATATCTAAAATGCCTATCGGCACCTATTTTTAAAATTCCAATCGGCAACTATATCTGAAATGCCTATCGGCACCTATATCTGAAATGCCTATCGGCACTTATTTTTGAAATGCCTATCGAAAACTACATCTGAAATGCCTATCAGCACCTATATTTAAAATGCCTATCGGCAACCACATCAGAAATGCCTATCGGCACCTATATCTGAAATGCCTTTCGGCATTTATATTTGAAATGCCTATCGACACCTATATTTGAAATGCCTATCGGCACCCATATTTTAAATGTCTATCGGCAACTATATCTGATATGCCTATCGGCACCTATATCTGAAATGCCTATCGGCACCTATTTTTGAAATGCCTATCTTAAACTACATCTAAAATGCCTATCGGCACCTATTTTAAGAATGCCAATCGGCAACTATATCTGAAATGCCTATCGGCACCTATAACTGAAATGCCTATCGGCACCTATATTTGAAATGCCTATCGGCAACCATATCTGAAATGCCTATCGACACCTATATTTGTAATACCTATCGGCTTCTTTATCTGAAATGCCTATCGGCACCTATTTTTAAAATGCCAATCGGCAACTATATCTGAAGAGCCTATCAGCACCTATATCTGAAATGCCTATCGGCACCTATTTTTGAAATGCCTATCGAAAACTACATCTAAAATGCCTATCAGCACCTATATTTAAAATGCCTATCGGCAACCACATCAGAAATGCCTATCGGCACCTATATCTAAAATGCCTTTCAGCATTTATATCTAAAATGCCTATCGGCACCTATATTTTAAATGCCTATCGGCAACTATATCTGATATGCCTATCGGCACCTATATCTGAAATGCCTATCGGTAGCTATTTTTGAAATGCCTATCGGAAACTACATCTAAAATGCCTATCGGCACCTTTTTTTAAAATGCCAATCGGCAACTATATCTGAAATGCCTATCGGCATCTATATCTATAATGCCTATCGGCACCTATTTTTGAAATGCCTATCGGAAACTACATCTAAAATGCCTATCGGCACCTATTTTTAAAATACCTATCGGCACCTATATCTGAAATGCCTATCGGTACCTATTTTTGAAATGCCTATCGGAAACTACATCTAAAATGCCTATCGGCACCTATTTTTAAAATGCCAATCGGCAACTATATCTGAAATGCCTATCAGCACCTATATTTGAAATGCCTATCGGCAATCATATCTGAAATGCCTATCGACACCTATATTTGAAATACCTACCAGCTTCTATATCTGAAATGCCTATCGGCACCTATTTTTAAAATGCCAATCGGCAACTATATCTGAAATGCTTATCGGCACCTATATCTGAAATGCCTATCGGCACCATTTTTTGAAATGCCTATCGGAAACTATATCTGGAATGCCTATCAGCATCTATATTTGAAATGCCTATCGGCAACCATATCTGGAATGCCTATCGGCACCTATATTTGAAATGCCTATCGGCTTCTATATCTGAATTGCCTATCGACACCTATTTTTAAAATGCCTATCGGCAACTATATCTGAAATTCCTATCAGCACCTATATCTGAAATGCTTATCGGCACCATTTTTTGAAATGCCTATCGGAAACTACATCTGAAATGCCTATCAGCACCTATATTTGAAATGCCTATCGTCAGTCATATCTGGAATGCCTATCGGCATATATATTTGAAATGCCTATCGGCAACCATATCTGAAATGCCTATCGGCACCTATTTTTAAAATGCCAATCGGCAACTATATCTGAAATGCCTATCGGCACCTATATCTGAAATGCCTATCGACACCTATATTTGAAATGCCTATCGGCACCTATATTTTAAATGCCTATCGGCAACTATATCTGATATGCCTATCGGCACCTATATTTGAAATGCCTATCGGCACCTATTTTTGAAATGCCTATCTAGAAACTACATCTTAAATGCCTATCGGCACCTATTTTTAAAATGCCAATCGGCAACTATATCTGAAATGCCTATCGGCACCTATAACTGAAATGCCTATCGGCACCTATATTTGAAATGCCTATCGGCAACCATATCTGAAATGCCGTTCGGCACCTATATTTGAAATGCCTATCGGCTTCTATATTTGAAATGCCTATCGACACCTATTTTTAAAATGCCAATTGGCAACTATAATTGAAATGCCTATTGGCACCTATATCTGAAATGCCTATCGGTACCTATTTTTGAAATGCCTATCGGAAACTACATCTGAAATGCCTATCAGCACCTATATTTGAAATGCCTATCGATACCACATCAGAAATGCCTATCGGCACCTGTATCTAAAATGCCTTTCGGCATTTATATCTGAAATACCTATCGGCACCTATATTTTAAATGCCTATCGGCAACTATATCTGATATGCCTATCGGCACCTATATCTGAAATGCCTATCGGTACCTATTTTTGAAATGCCTATCGGAAACTACATCTAAAATGCCTATCGGCACATTTTTTTAAAATGCCAATCGGCAACTATATCTGAAATGCCTATCGGCACCTATATCTATAATGCCTATCGGCACCTATTTTTGAAATGCCTATCGGAAACTACATCTAAAATGCCTATCGGCACCTATTTTTAAAATGCCTATCGGCATCTATATCTGAAATGCCTATCGGTACCTATTTTTGAAATGCCTATCGGAAACTACATCTAAAATGCCTATCGGCACATATTTTTAAAATGCCAATCGGCAACTATATCTGAAATGCCTATCGGCACCTATATCTGAAATGCCTATCGGAACCGTTTTTTGAAATGCCTATCGGAAACTACATCTGGAATGCCTATCAGCACCTATATTTGAAATGCCTATCGGCAACCATATCTGGAATGCCTCTCGGCACCTATATTTGAAATGCCTATCGGAAACCATATCTGAAATGCCTATCGGCACCTGTTTTTAAAATGCCAATCGGCAACTATATCTGAAATGCCTATCGGCTTCTATATCTGAAATGCCTATCGACACCTATTTTTAAAATGCTTATCGGCAACTATATCTGAAATGCCTATCGGCAACTATATCTGAAATGCCTATCGGCACCTATTTTTGAAATGCCTATCGGAAACTACATCTGAAATGCCTATCAGCACCTATATTTGAAATGCCTATCGGCAACTATATCTGAAATGCCTATCGACACCTATATTTGAAATACCTATCGGCTTCTATATCTGAAATGCCTATTGGCATCTATTTTTAAAATGCCAATCGGCAACTTTATCTGAAATGCCTATCGGCACCTATATCTGAAATGCCTATCGGCACCAATTTTTGAAATGCCTATCGGAAACTACATCTGAAATGCCTATCAGCACCTATATTTGAAATGCCTATCGGCAAACAATTCTGGAATGCTTATCTGCACCTCTATTTGAAATGCCTATCGGCTTCTATATCTGAAATGCCTTTTGGCACCTATTTTTAAAATGCCAATCGGAAACTATATCTGAAATGCCTATCGGCACCTAAATCTGAAATGCCTATCGGCACCAATTTTTGAAATGCCTATTAGAAACTACATCTGAAATGCCTATCAGCACCTATATTTGAAATACCTATCGGCAACCATATCTGGAATGCCTGTCGGCACCATTATTTAAAATGCCTATCGGCTTCTATATCTGAAATGCCTATCGGAACCTATTTTGAAAATGCCAATCGGCAACTATATCTGAAATGCCAATCGGCACCTATATCTGAAATGCCTATCGGCACGTATTTTTGAAATGCCTATCGGAAACTACATCTGAAATGTTTATCAGCACCTATATTTGAAATGCCTATCGGCAACCACGTCAGAAATGCCTGTCGGCACCTATATCTAATATGCCTTTCGGCAAATTTATCTGAAATGCCTATCGACACCTATATTTGAAATGCCTATCGGCACCTATATTTTAAATGCCTATCGCTAACTATATCTGATATGCCTATCGGCACCTATATCTGAAATGCCTATCAGCACCTATTTTTGATATGCCTATCGGAAACTACATCTGAAATGCCTATTAGCACCTATATTTGAAATGCCTATCGGCAAACATATCTGCAATGCCTATCGACACCTATATTTGAAATACCTATTGGCTTCTATATCTGAAATGCCTATCGGCGCCTATTTTTAAAATGCCAATCGGCAACTATATCTGAAATGCCTATCGGCACCTAAATCTGAAATGCCTATCGGCACCTATTTTTGAAATGCCTATCGGAAACTACATCTGAAATGCCTATCAGCACCTATTTTTGAAATGCCTTTAGGCAACCATATCTGAAATGCCTATCGACACCTATATTTGAAATACCTATCGACTTCTATATCTGAAATGCCTACCGGCACCTATTTTTAAAATGCCAATCGGCAACTATATCTGAAATGCCTATCGGCATCTATATCTAAAATGCCTATCGGCACCAATTTTTGAAATGCCTAGCGCAAACTACATCTGAAATGCCTATCAGCACTATATTTGAAATGCCTATCGGCAACCATATCTGGAATGCTTATCGGCACCTATATTTAAAATGCCTATCGGCTTCTATATCTGAAATGCCTATCGGCACCTATTTTTAAAATGCCAATCGGCCACTATATCTGAAATGCCTATCGGCACCTATATCTGAAATGCCTATCGGCACCTATTTTTGAAATGCCTATCGGACACTACATCTGAAATGCCTATCAGCACCTATATTTGAAATGCCTATCGGCAACCAGATCTGGAATGCCTATCGGCACCTATATTTGAAATGCCTATCGGCTTCTATATCTGAAATGCCTATCGGCACCTTTTTTTAAAATGCTAATCGGCAACTATATCTGTAATGCCTATCGGCACCTATATCTGAAATGCCTATCGGTACCTATTTTTGAAATGCCTATCGGAAACTACATCTGCAATGCCTATCAGCACCAATATTTGAAATGCCTATCGGCAACCATATCTGAAATGCCTATCGACACCTATATTTGAAATACCTATCGGCTTCTAAATCTGAAAAGCCTATCGGCACCTATTTTTAAAATGCCAATCGGCAACTATATCTGAAATGCCTATCGGCACCTATATCTGAATTGCCTATCGGCACCAATTTTGGAAATTCCTATCGGAAACTACATCTGAAATGCCTATTAGCACCTATATTTGAAATGCCTATCGGCAACCATATCTGGAATGCCTATCGTCACCTATATTTGAAATGCCTATCGGCTTCTATATCTGAAATGCCTATCGGCACCTATTTTTAAAATGCCAATCTGCAACTATATCTGAAATGCCTATCGGCACCTATATCTGAAATGCCTATCGGCCCCTATTTTTGAAATGCCTATCGGAAACTACATCTGAAATGCCTATCAGCACCTATATTTGAAATGCCTATCGGCAACCATATCTGGAATGCCTATCGGCACCTATATTTGAAATGCCTATCGGCAACCATATCTGAAATGCCTTACGGCACCTATTTTTAAAATGCTAATCGGCAACTATTACTGAAATGCCAACGGCACCTATATCTGAAATGCCTATCGGCGCCTATTTTTGAAATGCCTATCGAAGACTACATCTGAAATGCCTATCAGCACCTATATTTAAAATGCCTATCGGCAACCACATCAGAAATGCCTATCAGCACCCATATCTGAAATGCCTTTCGGCATTTATATCTGAAAAGCCTATCGACACCTATATTTGAAATGCCTATCGGCACCTATATTTTAACTGCCTATCGGCAACTATATCTGATATGCCTATCGGCACCTATATCTGAAATGCCTATCGGCACCTATTTTTGAAATGCCTATCTTAAACTACATCTAAAATGCCTATCGGCACCTATTTTTAAAATGCCAATCGGCAACTATATCTGAAATGCCTATCGGCACCTATAACTGAAATGCCTATCAGCACCTATATTTGAAATGCCTATCGGCAACTATATCTGAAATGCCTATCGACACCTATATTTGAAATACCTATCGGCTTCTATATCTGAAATGCCTATCGGCACCTATTTTTAAAATGCCAATCGGTAACTATATCTGAAATGCATATCGGCACCTATATCTGAAATGCCTATCGGCACCAATTTTTGAAATGCCTATGGGAAACTGCATCTTGAATGCCTATCAGCACCTATGTTTGAAATGCCTATCGGCAACCATATCTGGAATGCCTATCGGCACCTATATTTGAAATGCCTATCGGCTTCTATATCTGAAATGCCTATCGGCACCTATATCTGAAATGCCTATCGGCACCTATATTTAAAATGCCTATCGGAAACTACAGCTGAAATGCCTATCAGCACCAATATTTGAGATGCCTATCGGCAACCATATCTAAAATGCCTATCGACACCTATATTTGAAATACCTATCGGCTTCTATATCTGGAATGCCTATCGGCACATATTTTTAAAATGCCAATCGGCAACTATATCTGAAATGCCTATCGGCACCTATATCTGAAATGCCTATCGGCACCAATTTTTGAAATGCCTATCGGAAACTACATCTGAAATGCCTATCAGCACCTATATTTGAAATTCCTATCGGCAACCATATCTGGAATGCCTATCGGCACCTATATTTGAAATGCCTATCGGCTTCTATATCTGAAATGCCTATCGGCACCTATTTTTAAAATGCCAATCGGCATCTATATCTAAAATGCCTATCGGCACCTATATCTGATATGCCTATCGGCACCTATTTTTGAAATGCCTATCGGAAACTACATCCGAAATGCTTATCAGCACCTATATTTGAAATGCCTATCGGCAACCACATCACAAATGCCTATCGGCACCTATATCTGAAATGCCTTTCGGCATTTATATCTGAAATGCCTATCGACAGCTATATTTGTAATGCCTATCGGCACCTATATTTTAAATGCCTATTGGCAACTATATCTGATATGCCTATCGGCACCTATATCTGAAATGCCTATCGGCACCAATTTTTGAAATGCCTATTGGAAACTACATCTGAAATGCCTATCAGCACCTATATTTGAAATGCCTATCGGATTCTATATCTGAAATGCCTATCGACGCCTATTTTTAAAATGCCAATCGGTAACTATATCTGAAATGCATATCGGCACCTATATCCGAAATGCCTATCAGCACCTTTTTTTAAAATGCCAATCGGCAACTATATCTGAAATGCCTATCGGCACCTATATCTATAATACCTATCGGCACCTATTTTTGAAATGCCTATCGGAAACTACATCTAAAATGCCTATCGGCACCTATTTTTAAAATACCTTTCGGCACCTATATCTGAAATGCCTATCGGTACCTATTTTTGAAATGCCTATCGGAAACTACATCTAAAATGCCTATCGGCACCTATTTTTAAAATGCCAATCGGCAACTATATCTGAAATGCCTATCAGCACCTATATTTGAAATGCCTATCGGCAATCATATCTGAAATGCCTATCGACACCTATATTTGAAATACCTACCAGCTTCTATATCTGAAATGCCTATCGGCACCATTTTTTGAAATGCCTATCGGAAACTATATCTGGAATGCCTATCAGCATCTATATTTGAAATGCCTGTCGGCAACCATATCTGAAATGCCTATCGGCACCTATATTTGAAATGCCTATCGGCTTCTATATCTGAATTGCCTATCGACACCTATTTTTAAAATGCCTATCGGCAACTATATCTGAAATGCCTATCAGCACCTATATCTGAAATGCCTATCGGCACCAATTTTTGAAATGCCTATCGGAAACTACATCTGAAATGCCTATCAGCACCTATATTTGAACTGCCTATCGGCAACCATATCTGGAATGCCTATCGGCACCTATATTTGAAATGCCTGTCGGCAACCATATCTGAAATGCCTATCGCCACCTATTTTTAAAATGCCAATCGGCAACTATATCTGAAATGCCTATCGGCACCTATATCTGAAATGCCTATCGGCACCTATTTATGAAATGCCTATCGAAAACTACATCTGAAATGCCTATCAGCACCTATATTTAAAATGCCTATCGGCAACCACATCAGAAATGCCTATCGGCACCTATATCTGAAATGCCTTTCGGCATTGTTATTTGAAATGCCTATCGACACCTATATTTGAAATGCCTATCGGCACCTATATTTTAAATGCCTATCGGCAACTATATCTGATATGCCTATCGGCACCTATATCTGAAATGCCTATCGGCACCTATTTTTTAAATGCCAATCTTAAACTACATCTAAAATGCCTACCGGCACCTATTTTTAAAATGCCAATCGGCAACTATATCTGAAATGCCTATCGGCACCTATAACTGAAATGCCTATCGGCACCTCTATTTGAAATGCCTATCGGCAACCATATCTGAAATACCTATCGACACCTATATTTGAAATACCTATCGGCTTCTATATCTGAAATACCTATCGGCACCTATTTTTAAAATGCCAATCGGCAACTATATCTGAAATCCCTATCGGCACCTATATCTGAAATGCCTATCGGCACCAATTTTTGAAATGCCTATCGGAAACTACATCTGAAATGCCTATCAGCACCTATATTTGATATGCCTATCGGCAACCATATCTGAAATGCCTTTCGGCACTTATATTTGAAATGCCTATCGGCTTCTATATTTAAAATGCCTATCGACCCCTATTTTTAAAATGCCAATTGGCAACTATATCTGAAATGCCTATCGGCACCTATATCTGAAATGCCTATCGGTACCTATTTTTGAAATGCCTATCGGAAACTACATCTGAAATGCCTATCAGCACCTATATTTGAAATGCCTATCGGCAACCACATCAGAAATGCTTATCGGCACCTATATCTAAAATGCCTTTCGGCATTTATATCTGAAATGCCTATCGGCACCTATATTTTAAATGCCTATCGGCAACTATATCTGATATGCCTATCAAAACCTATATCTGAAATGCCTATCGGTACCTATTTTTGAAATGCCTATCGGAAACTACATCTAAAATGCCTATCGGCACCTATTTTTAAAATGCCAATCGGCAACTATATCTGAAATGCCTATCAGCACCTATATTTGAAATGCCTATCGGCAATCATATCTGAAATGCCTATCGACACCTATATTCGAAATACCTACCAGCTTCTATATCTGAAATGCCTATCGGCACCTATTTTTAAAATGCCAATCGGCAACTATATCTGAAATGCTTATCGGCACCTATATCTGAAATGCCTATCGGCACCATTTTTTGAAATGCCTATCGGAAACTATATCTGGAATGCCTATCAGCATCTATATTTGAAATGCCTATTGGCAACCATATCTGGAATGCCTATCGGCACCTATATTTGAAATGCCTATCGGCTTCTATATCTGAATTGCCTATCGACACCTATTTTTAAAATGCCTATCGGCAACTATATCTGAAATGCCTATCAGCACCTATATCTGAAATGCCTATCGGCACCAATTTTTGAAATGCCTATCGGAAACTACATCTGAAATGCCTATCAGCACCTATATTTGAAATGCCTATCGGCAACCATATCTGGAATGCCTATCGGCACCTATATTTAAAATGCCTATCGGCAAACATATCTGAAATGCCTATCGGCACCTATTTTTAAAATGCCAATCGGCAACTATATCTGAAATGCCTATCGGCACCTATATTTGAAATGCCTATCGGCACCTATTTTTGAAATGCCTATCGAAATTTACATCTGAAATGCCTATCAGCACCTATATTTAAAATGCCTATCGGCAACCACATCAGAAATGCCTGTCGGCACCTATATCTGAAATGCCTTTCAACATTTATATTTGAAATGCCTATCGACACCTATATTTGAAATGCCTATCGGCACCTATATTTTAAATGCCTATCGGCAACTATATCTGATATGCCTATCGGCACCTATATCTGAAATGCCTATCGGCACCTATTTTTGAAATGCCTATCTATAACTACATCTAAAATGCCTATCGGCACCTATTTTTAAAATGCCAATCGGCATCTATATCTGAAATGCCTATCGGCACCTATAACTGAAATGCCTATCGGCACCTATATTTGAAATGCCTATCGGCAACCATATCTGAAATGCCTATCGACACCTATATTTGAAATACCTATAGGCTTCTATATCTGAAATGCCTATCGGCACCTATTTTTAAAATGCCAATCGGCAACTATATCTGAAATCCCTATCGGCACCTATATCTGAAATACCTATCGGCACCTATTTTTGAAATGCCTATCGGAAACTACATCTAAAATGCCTATCGGCACCTATTTTTAAAATGCCAATCGGCAACTATATCTGAAATGCCTATCGGCACCTATATCTGAAATGCCTATCGGCACCTATTTTTGAAATGCCTATCGGAAACTACATCTAAAATGCCTATCAGCACCTATATTTGAAATGCCTATCGGCAACCATATCTGGAATGCCTATCGGCACATATATTTGAAATGCCTATCAGCTTCTATATTTGAAATGCCTATCGGCACCTATTTTTAAAATGCCAATCGGCAACTATATCTGAAATGCCTATCGGCACCTATATTTGAAATGCCTATGGGCACCAATTTTTGAAATGCCTATCGGAAACTACATCTGAAATGCCTCTCAGCACCTATATTTGAAATGCCTATCGGCAACCATATCTAAAATGCCTATCGACACCTATATTTGAAATACCTATCGGCTTCTATATCTGAAATGCCTATCGGCAACTATTTTAAAAATGCCAATAGGCAACTATATCTGAAATGCCTATCGGCACCTATATCTGAAATGCCTATCGGCACCAATTTTTGAAATGCCTATTGGAAACTACATCTGAAATGCCTATCAGCACCTATATTTGAAATGCCTATCGGATTCTATATCTGAAATGCCTATCGACACCTATTTTTAAAATGCCAATCGGTAACTATATCTGAAATGCATATCGGCACCTATATCTGAAATGCCTATCGGTACCCATTTTTGAAATGCCTATCGGAAACTTCATCTAAAATGCCTATCAGCACCTTTTTTTAAAATGCCAATCGGCAACTATATGTGAAATGCCTATCGGCACCTATATCTATAATACCTATCGGCACCTATTTTTGAAATGCCTATCGGAAACTACATCTAAAATGCCTATCGGCACCTATTTTTAAAATACCTTTCGGCACCTATATCTGAAATGCCTATCGGTACCTATTTTTAAAATGCCTATCGGAAACTACATCTAAAATGCCTATCGGCACCTATTTTTAAAATGCCAATCGGCAACTATATCTGAAATGCCTATCAGCACCTATATTTGAAATGCCTATCGGCAATCATATCTGAAATGCCTATCGACACCTATATTTGAAATACCTACCAGCTTCTATATCTGAAATGCCTATCGGCACCATTTTTTGAAATGCCTATCGGAAACTATATCTGGAATGCCTATCAGCATCTATATTTGAAATTCCTGTCGGCAACCATATCTGAAATGCCTATCGGCACCTATATTTGAAATGCCTATCGGCTTCTATATCTGAATTGCCTATCGACACCTATTTTTAAAATGCCTATCGGCAACTATATCTGAAATGCCTATCAGCACCTATATCTGAAATGCCTATCGGCACCAATTTTTGAAATGCCTTTCGGAAACTACATCTGAAATGCCTATCAACACCTATATTTGAACTGCCTATCGGCAACCATATCTGGAATGCCTATCGGCACCTATATTTGAAATGCCTGTCGGCAACCATATCTGAAATGCCTATCGCCACATATTTTTAAAATGCCAATCGGCAACTATATCTGAAATGCCTATCGGCACCTATATCTGAAATGCCTATCGGCACCTATTTATGAAATGCCTATCGAAAACTACATCTGAAATGCCTATCAGCACCTATATTTAAAATGCCTATCGGCAACCACATCAGAAATGCCTATCGGCACCTATATCTGAAATGCCTTTCGGCATTTATATTTGAAATGCCTATCGACACCTATATTTGAAATGCCTATCGGCACCTATATTTTAAATGCCTATCGGCAACTATATCTGATATGCCTATCGGCACCTATATCTGAAATGCCTATCGGCACCTATTTTTTAAATGCCAATCTTAAACTACATCGAAAATGCCTATCGGCACCTATTTTTAAAATGCCAATCGGCAACTATATCTGAAATGCCTATCGGCACCTATAACTGAAATGCCTATCGGCACCTATATTTGAAATGCCTATCGGCAACCATATCTGAAATACCTATCGACACCTATATTTGAAATACCTATCGGCTTCTATATCTGAAATGCCTATCGGCACCTATTTTTAAAATGCCAATCGGCAACTATATCTGAAATCCCTATCGGCACCTATATCTGAAATGCCTATCGGCACCAATTTTTGAAATGCCTATCGGAAACTACATCTGAAATGCCTATCAGCACCTATATTTGATATGCCTATCGGCAACCATATCTGAAATGCCTTTCGGCACTTATATTTGAAATGCCTATCGGCTTCTATATTTGAAATGCCTATCGACACCTATTTTTAAAATGCCAATTGGCAACTATATCTGAAATGCCTATCGGCACCTATATCTGAAATGCCTATCGGTACCTATTTTTGAAATGCCTATCGGAAACTACATCTGAAATGCCTATCAGCACCTATATTTGAAATGCCTATCGGCAACCACATCAGAAATGCTTATCGGCACCTATATCTAAAATGCCTTTCGGCATTTATATCTGAAATGCCTATCGGCACCTATATTTTAAATGCCTATCGGCAACTATATCTGATATGCCTATCGGCACCTATATCTGAAATGCCTATCGGTACCTATTTTTGAAATGCCTATCGGAAACTACATCTAAAATGCCTATTGGCACCTATTTTTAAAATGCCAATCGGCAACTATATCTGAAATGCCTATCAGCACCTATATTTGAAATGCCTATCGGCAATCATATCTGAAATGCCTATCGACACCTATATTTGAAATACCTACCAGCTTCTATATCTGAAATGCTTATCGGCACCTATTTTTAAAATGCCAATCGGCAACTATATCTGAAATGCTTATCGGCACCTATATCTGAAATGCCTATCGGACCATTTTTTGAAATGCCTATCGGAAACTATATCTGGAATGCCTATCAGCATCTATATTTGAAATGCCTATTGGCAACCATATCTGGAATGCCTATCGGCACCTATATTTGAAATGCCTATCGGCTTCTATATCTGAATTGCCTATCGACACCTATTTTTAAAATGCCTATCGGCAACTATATCTGAAATGCCTATCAGCACCTATATCTGAAATGCCTATCGGCACCAATTTTTGAAATGCCTATCGGAAACTACATCTGAAATGCCTATCAGCACCTATATTTGAAATGCCTATCGGCAACCATATCTGGAATGCCTATCGGCACCTATATTTCAAATGCCTATCGGCAACCATATCTGAAATGCCTACCGGCACCTATTTTTAAAATGCCAATCGGCAACTATATCTGAAATGCCTATCGGCACCTATATCTGAAATGCCTATCGGCACCTATTTTTGAAATGCCTATCGAAATTTACATCTGAAATGCCTATCAGCACCTATATTTAAAATGCCTATCGGCAACCACATCAGAAATGCCTATCGGCACCTATATCTGAAATGCCTTTCAACATTTATATTTGAAATGCCTATCGACACCTATATTTGAAATGCCTATCGGCACCAATTTTTGAAATGCCTATCGGAAACTACATCTGAAATGCCTATCAGCACCTATATTTGAAATGCCTATCGGCAACCATATCTGAAATGCCTTTCGACACCTATATTTGAAATGCCTATCGGCTTCTATATTTGAAATGCCTATCGACACCTATTTTTAAAATGCCAATTGGCAACTATATCTGAAATGCCTATCGGCACCTGTTTTTAAAATGCCAATCGGCAACTATATCTGAAATGCCTATCGGCACCTATATCTGAAATGCCTATCGGCACCTATTTTTAAAATGTTAATCGGCAACTATATCTGAAATGCCTATCGGCACCTATATCTGCAATGCCTATCGGCACCTATTTTTGAAATGCCTATCGGAAACTACATCTGAAATGCCTATCAGCACCTATATTTGAAATGCCTATCGGCAACCATATCTGAAATGCCTATCGACACCTATATTAGAAATACCTATCGGCTTCTGTATCTGAAATGCCTATCGGCACCTATTTTCAAAATGCCAATCGGTAACTATATCTGAAATGCCTATCGGCACCTATATCTGAAATGCCTATCGGCACCTATTTTTGAAATGCCTATCGGAAACTACATCTGAAATGCCTATCAGCACTTATATTTGAAATGTCTGTCGGCAACCATATCTGGAATGCCTATCGGCACCTAAATTTGAAATGCCTATCGGCTTCTATATCTGAAATGCCTATCGGCACCTATTTTTAAAATGTTAATCGGCAACTATATCTGAAATGCCTATCGGCACCTATATCTGAAATGCCTATCGGCACCTATTTTTGAAATGCCTATCGGTAACTACATCTGAAATGCCTATCAGCACCTATATTTGAAATGCCTATCGGCAACCATATCTGAAATGCCTATCGACACCTATATTAGAAATACCTATCGGCTTCTGTATCTGAAATGCCTATCGGCACCTATTTTTAAAATGCCAATCGGTAACTATATCTGAAATGCCTATCGGCAACTATATCTGAAATGCCTATCGGCACCTATTTTTGAAATGCCTATCGGAAACTACATCTGAAATGCCTATCAGCACCTATATTTGAAATGCCTATAGGCAATCATATCTGAAATGCCTATCGACACCTATATTTGAAATACCTACCGGCTTCTATATCTGAAATGCCTATCGGCACCTATTTTTAAAATGCCAATCGGCAACTATATCTAAAATGCCTATCGGCACCTATATCTGTAATGCCTATCGGCACCAATTTTTGAAATGCCTATCGGAAACTACATCTGAAATGCCTATCAGCACCTATATTTGAAATGCCTAACGGCAACCATATCTGGAATGCTTATCGGCACCTATATTTGAAATGCCTATCGGCTTCTATATCTGAAATGCCTATCGGCACCTATTTTTAAAATGCCAATCGGCAACTATATCTGAAATGCCTATCGGCACCTATATCTGAAATGCCTTTCGGCACCAATTTTTGAAATGCCTATCGGAAACTACATCTGAAATGCCTGCCAGCACCTATATTTGAAATGACTATCGGCAACCACATCTGGAATGCCAATCGGCACCTATATTTGAAATGCCTATCGGCTTCTATATCTGAAATGCCTATCGGCACCTATTTTCAAAATGCCAATCGGCAACTATATCTAAAATGCCTATCGGCACCTATATCTGAAATGCCTATCGGTACCTATTTTTGAAATGCCTATCGGAAACTACATCTGAAATGCCTATCAGCACCTATATTTGACAGCTTATCGGCAACCATATCTGGAATGCCTATCGGCACCTATATTTGGAATGCCTTTCGGCTTCTATATCTGAAATGCCTATCGGCACCTTTTTTTAAAATGCCAATCGGCAACTATATCTGAAGAGCCTATAGCACCTATATCTGAAATGCCTATCGGCACCTATTTTTGAAATGCCTATCGAAAACTACATCTAAAATGCCTATCAGCACCTATATTTGAAATGCCTATCGGCAACCACATCAGAAATGCCTATCGGCACCTATATCTAAAATGCCTTTCGGCATTTATATCTGAAATGCCTATCGGCACCTATATTTTAAATGCCTATCGGCAACTATATCTGATATGCCTATCGGCACCTATATCTGAAATGCCTATCGGTACCTATTTTTTAAATGCCTATCGGAAACTACATCTAAAATGCCTATTGGCACCTATTTTTAAAATGCCTATCGGCACCTTTATCTGAAATGCCTATCGGTACCTATTTTTGAAATGCCTATCGGAAACTACATCTAAAATGCCTATCGGCACCTATTTTTAAAATGCCAATCGGCAACTATATCTGAAATGCCTATCAGCACCTATATTTGAAATGCCTATCGGCAATCATATCTGAAATGCCTATCGACACCTATATTTGAAATACCTACCGGCTTCTATATCTGAAATGCCTATCGGAACCATTTTTTGAAATGCCTATCGGAAACTACATCTGGAATGCCTATCAGCACCTATATTTGAAATGCCTATCGGCAACCATATCTGGAATGCCTATCGGCACCTATATTTGAAATGCCTATCGGCTTCTATATCTGAAATGCCTATCGACACCTATTTTTAAAATGCTTATCGGCAACTATATCTGAAATGCCTATCATCAACTATATCTGAAATGCCTATCGGCACCTATTTTTGAAATGCCTATCGGAAACTACATCTGAAATGCCTATCAGCACCTATATTTGAAATGCCTATCGGCAACCATATCCGAAATGCCTATCGACACCTATATTTGAAATACCTATCGGCTTCTATTTCTGAATTGCCTATCGACACCTATTTTTAAAATGCTTATCGGCAACTATATCTGAAATGCCTATCGGCAACTATATCTGAAATGCCCATCGGCACCTATTTTTGAAATGCCTATCGGAAACTACATCTGAAATGCCTATCAGCACCTATATTTGAAATGCCTAACGGCAACCATATCAGAAATGCCTATCGGCACCTATATTTGAAATGCCTGTCGGCACCTATATCTGAAATGCCTATCGGCACCTATTTTTAAAATGCCAATCGGCAATTATATCTGAAATGCCTATCAGCACCCATATTTGAAATGCCTATCGGCCTCTATTTTAGAAATGCCTATCGGAAACTACATCTGAAATGCCTATCAGCACCTATATTTGAAATGCCTATCGGCAACCATATCTGGAATGCCTATCGGCACCTATATTTGAAATGCCTATCGGCAACCATATCTAAAATGCCTATCGGCACCTATTTTTAAAATTCCAATCGGCAACTATATCTGAAATGCCTATCGGCACCTATATCTGAAATGCCTATCGGCACTTATTTTTGAAATGCCTATCGAAAACTACATCTGAAATGCCTATCAGCACCTATATTTAAAATGCCTATCGGCAACCACATCAGAAATGCCTATCGGCACCTATATCTGAAATGCCTTTCGGCATTTATATTTGAAATGCCTATCGACACCTATATTTGAAATGCCTATCGGCACCCATATTTTAAATGTCTATCGGCAACTATATCTGATATGCCTATCGGCACCTATATCTGAAATGCCTATCGGCACCTATTTTTGAAATGCCTATCTTAAACTACATCTAAAATGCCTATCGGCACCTATTTTAAGAATGCCAATCGGCAACTATATCTGAAATGCCTATCGGCACCTATAACTGAAATGCCTATCGGCACCTATATTTGAAATGCCTATCGGCAACCATATCTGAAATGCCTATCGACACCTATATTTGTAATACCTATCGGCTTCTTTATCTGAAATGCCTATCGGCACCTATTTTTAAAATGCCAATCGGCAACTATATCTGAAGAGCCTATCAGCACCTATATCTGAAATGCCTATCGGCACCTATTTTTGAAATGCCTATCGAAAACTACATCTAAAATGCCTATCAGCACCTATATTTAAAATGCCTATCGGCAACCACATCAGAAATGCCTATCGGCACCTATATCTAAAATGCCTTTCAGCATTTATATCTAAAATGCCTATCGGCACCTATATTTTAAATGCCTATCGGCAACTATATCTGATATGCCTATCGGCACCTATATCTGAAATGCCTATCGGTAGCTATTTTTGAAATGCCTATCGGAAACTACATCTAAAATGCCTATCGGCACCTTTTTTTAAAATGCCAATCGGCAACTATATCTGAAATGCCTATCGGCATCTATATCTATAATGCCTATCGGCACCTATTTTTGAAATGCCTATCGGAAACTACATCTAAAATGCCTATCGGCACCTATTTTTAAAATACCTATCGGCACCTATATCTGAAATGCCTATCGGTACCTATTTTTGAAATGCCTATCGGAAACTACATCTAAAATGCCTATCGGCACCTATTTTTAAAATGCAAATCGGCAACTATATCTGAAATGCCTATCAGCACCTATATTTGAAATGCCTATCGGCAATCATATCTGAAATGCCTATCGACACCTATATTTGAAATACCTACCAGCTTCTATATCTGAAATGCCTATCGGCACCTATTTTTAAAATGCCAATCGGCAACTATATCTGAAATGCTTATCGGCACCTATATCTGAAATGCCTATCGGCACCATTTTTTGAAATGCCTATCGGAAACTATATCTGGAATGCCTATCAGCATCTATATTTGAAATGCCTATCGGCAACCATATCTGGAATGCCTATCGGCACCTATATTTGAAATGCCTATCGGCTTCTATATCTGAATTGCCTATCGACACCTATTTTTAAAATGCCTATCGGCAACTATATCTGAAATTCCTATCAGCACCTATATCTGAAATGCTTATCGGCACCATTTTTTGAAATGCCTATCGGAAACTACATCTGAAATGCCTATCAGCACCTATATTTGAAATGCCTATCGTCAGTCATATCTGGAATGCCTATCGGCATATATATTTGAAATGCCTATCGGCAACCATATCTGAAATGCCTATCGGCACCTATTTTTAAAATGCCAATCGGCAACTATATCTGAAATGCCTATCGGCACCTATATCTGAAATGCCTATCGACACCTATATTTGAAATGCCTATCGGCACCTATATTTTAAATGCCTATCGGCAACTATATCTGATATGCCTATCGGCACCTATATTTGAAATGCCTATCGGCACCTATTTTTGAAATGCCTATCTAGAAACTACATCTTAAATGCCTATCGGCACCTATTTTTAAAATGCCAATCGGCAACTATATCTGAAATGCCTATCGGCACCTATAACTGAAATGCCTATCGGCACCTATATTTGAAATGCCTATCGGCAACCATATCTGAAATGCCTATCGACACCTATATTTGAAATACCTATCGGCTTCTATATCTGAAATGCCTATCGGCACCTATTTTTAAATGCCAATCGGCAACTATATCTGAAATCCCTATCGGCAACTATATCTGAAATGCCTATCGGCATCAATTTTTGAAATGCCTATCGGAAACTACATCTGAAATGCCTATCAGCACCTATGCTTGAAATGCCTATCGGCAACCATATCTGAAATGCCGTTCGGCACCTATATTTGAAATGCCTATCGGCTTCTATATTTGAAATGCCTATCGACACCTATTTTTAAAATGCCAATTGGCAACTATAATTGAAATGCCTATTGGCACCTATATCTGAAATGCCTATCGGTACCTATTTTTGAAATGCCTATCGGAAACTACATCTGAAATGCCTATCAGCACCTATATTTGAAATGCCTATCGATACCACATCAGAAATGCCTATCGGCACCTGTATCTAAAATGCCTTTCGGCATTTATATCTGAAATACCTATCGGCACCTATATTTTAAATGCCTATCGGCAACTATATCTGATATGCCTATCGGCACCTATATCTGAAATGCCTATCGGTACCTATTTTTGAAATGCCTATCGGAAACTACATCTAAAATGCCTATCGGCACATTTTTTTAAAATGCCAATCGGCAACTATATCTGAAATGCCTATCGGCACCTATATCTATAATGACTATCGGCACCTATTTTTGAAATGCCTATCGGAAACTACATCTAAAATGCCTATCGGCACCTATTTTTAAAATGCCTATCGGCATCTATATCTGAAATGCCTATCGGTACCTATTTTTGAAATGCCTATCGGAAACTACATCTAAAATGCCTATCGGCACATATTTTTAAAATGCCAATCGGCAACTATATCTGAAATGCCTATCGGCACCTATATCTGAAATGCCTATCGGAACCATTTTTTGAAATGCCTATCGGAAACTACATCTGGAATGCCTATCAGCACCTATATTTGAAATGCCTATCGGCAACCATATCTGGAATGCCTATCGGCACCTATATTTGAAATGCCTATCGGAAACCATATCTGAAATGCCTATCGGCACCTGTTTTTAAAATGCCAATCGGCAACTATATCTGAAATGCCTATCGGCTTCTATATCTGAAATGCCTATCGACACCTATTTTTAAAATGCTTATCGGCAACTATATCTGAAATGCCTATCGGCAACTATATCTGAAATGCCTATCGGCACCTATTTTTGAAATGCCTATCGGAAACTACATCTGAAATGCCTATCAGCACCTATATTTGAAATGCCTATCGGCAACTATATCTGAAATGCCTATCGACACCTATATTTGAAATACCTATCGGCTTCTATATCTGAAATGCCTATTGGCATCTATTTTTAAAATGCCAATCGGATACTTTATCTGAAATGCCTATCGGCACCTATATCTGAAATGCCTATCGGCACCAATTTTTGAAATGCCTATCGGAAACTACATCTGAAATGCCTATCAGCACCTATATTTGAAATGCCTATCGGCAAACAATTCTGGAATGCTTATCGGCACCTCTATTTGAAATGCCTATCGGCTTCTATATCTGAAATGCCTTCTGGCACCTATTTTTAAAATGCCAATCGGAAACTATATCTGAAATGCCTATCGGCACCTAAATCTGAAATGCCTATCGGCACCAATTTTTGAAATGCCTATTGGAAACTACATCTGAAATGCCTATCAGCACCTATATTTGAAATACCTATCGGCAACCATATCTGGAATGCCTGTCGGCACCATTATTTAAAATGCCTATCGGCTTCTATATCTGAAATGCCTATCGGAACCTATTTTGAAAATGCCAATCGGCAACTATATCTGAAATGCCAATCGGCACCTATATCTGAAATGCCTATCGGCACGTATTTTTGAAATGCCTATCGGAAACTACATCTGAAATGTTTATCAGCACCTATATTTGAAATGCCTATCGGCAACCACGTCAGAAATGCCTGTCGGCACCTATATCTGAAATGCCTTTCGGCAAATTTATCTGAAATGCCTATCGACACCTATATTTGAAATGCCTATCGGCACCTATATTTTAAATGCCTATCGCTAACTATATCTGATATGCCTATCGGCACCTATATCTGAAATGCCTATCAGCACCTATTTTTGATATGCCTATCGGAAACTACATCTGAAATGCCTATTAGCACCTATATTTGAAATGCCTATCGGCAAACATATCTGCAATGCCTATCGACACCTATATTTGAAATACCTATTGGCTTCTATATCTGAAATGCCTATCGGCGCCTATTTTTAAAATGCCAATCGGCAACTATATCTGAAATGCCTATCGGCACCTAAATCTGAAATGCCTATCGGCACCTATTTTTGAAATGCCTATCGGAAACTACATCTGAAATGCCTATCAGCACCTATTTTTGAAATGCCTATCGGCAACCATATCTGAAATGCCTATCGACACCTATATTTGAAATACCTATCGACTTCTATATCTGAAATGCCTACCGGCACCTATTTTTAAAATGCCAATCGGCAACTATATCTGAAATGCCTATCGGCATCTATATCTAAAATGCCTATCGGCACCAATTTTTGAAATGCCTAGCGCAAACTACATCTGAAATGCCTATCAGCACTATATTTGAAATGCCTATCGGCAACCATATCTTGAATGCTTATCGGCACCTATATTTAAAATGCCTATCGGCTTCTATATCTGAAATGCCTATCGGCACCTATTTTTAAAATGCCAATCGGCCACTATATATGAAATGCCTATCGGCACCTATATCTGAAATGCCTATCGGCACCTATTTTTGAAATGCCTATCGGACACTACATCTGAAATGCCTATCAGCACCTATATTTGAAATGCCTATCGGCAACCAGATCTGGAATGCCTATCGGCACCTATATTTGAAATGCCTATCGGCTTCTATATCTGAAATGCCTATCGGCACCTTTTTTTAAAATGCTAATCGGCAACTATATCTGTAATGCCTATCGGCACCTATATCTGAAATGCCTATCGGTACCTATTTTTGAAATGCCTATCGGAAACTACATCTGCAATGCCTATCAGCACCAATATTTGAAATGCCTATCGGCAACCATATCTGAAATGCCTATCGACACCTATATTTGAAATACCTATCGGCTTCTAAATCTGAAAAGCCTATCGGCACCTATTTTTAAAATGCCAATCGGCAACTATATCTGAAATGCCTATCGGCACCTATATCTGAATTGCCTATCGGCACCAATTTTGGAAATTCCTATCGGAAACTACATCTGAAATGCCTATTAGCACCTATATTTGAAATGCCTATCGGCAACCATATCTGGAATGCCTATCGTCACCTATATTTGAAATGCCTATCGGCTTCTATATCTGAAATGCCTATCGGCACCTATTTTTAAAATGCCAATCTGCAACTATATCTGAAATGCCTATCGGCACCTATATCTGAAATGCCTATCGGCCCCTATTTTTGAAATGCCTATCGGAAACTACATCTGAAATGCCTATCAGCACCTATATTTGAAATGCCTATCGGCAACCATATCTGGAATGCCTATCGGCACCTATATTTGAAATGCCTATCGGCAACCATATCTGAAATGCCTTACGGCACCTATTTTTAAAATGCTAATCGGCAACTATTACTGAAATGCCAACGGCACCTATATCTGAAATGCCTATCGGCGCCTATTTTTGAAATGCCTATCGAAGACTACATCTGAAATGCCTATCAGCACCTATATTTAAAATGCCTATCGGCAACCACATCAGAAATGCCTATCAGCACCCATATCTGAAATGCCTTTCGGCATTTATATCTGAAAAGCCTATCGACACCTATATTTGAAATGCCTATCGGCACCTATATTTTAACTGCCTATCGGCAACTATATCTGATATGCCTATCGGCACCTATATCTGAAATGCCTATCGGCACCTATTTTTGAAATGCCTATCTTAAACTACATCTAAAATGCCTATCGGCACCTATTTTTAAAATGCCAATCGGCAACTATATCTGAAATGCCTATCGGCACCTATAACTGAAATGCCTATCAGCACCTATATTTGAAATGCCTATCGGCAACTATATCTGAAATGCCTATCGACACCTATATTTGAAATACCTATCGGCTTCTATATCTGAAATGCCTATCGGCACCTATTTTTAAAATGCCAATCGGTAACTATATCTGAAATGCATATCGGCACCTATATCTGAAATGCCTATCGGCACCAATTTTTGAAATGCCTATGGGAAACTGCATCTTGAATGCCTATCAGCACCTATATTTGAAATGCCTATCGGCAACCATATCTGGAATGCCTATTGGCACCTATATTTGAAATGCCTATCGGCTTCTATATCTGAAATGCCTATCGACACCTATTTTTAAAATGCCAATCGGCAACTATATCTGAAATGCCTATCGGCACCTATATCTGAAATGCCTATCGGCCCCTATTTTTGAAATGCCTATCGGAAACTACATCTGAAATGCCTATCAGCACCTATATTTGAAATGCCTATCGGCAACCATATCTGGAATGCCTATCGGCACCTATATTTGAAATGCCTATCGGCAACCATATCTGAAATGCCTATCGGCACCTATTTTTAAAATGCTAATCGGCAACTATTACTGAAATGCCAACGGCACCTATATCTGAAATGCCTATCGGCGCCTATTTTTGAAATGCCTATCGAAGACTACATCTGAAATGCCTATCAGCACCTATATTTAAAATGCCTATCGGCAACCACATCAGAAATGCCTATCAGCACCTATATCTGAAATGCCTTTCGGCATTTATATCTGAAAAGCCTATCGACACCTATATTTGAAATGCCTATCGGCACCTATATTTTAACTGCCTATCGGCAACTATATCTGATATGCCTATCGGCACCTATATCTGAAATGCCTATCGGCACCTATTTTTGAAATGCCTATCTTAAACTACATCTAAAATGCCTATCGGCACCTATTTTTAAAATGCCAATCGGCAACTATATCTGAAATGCCTATCGGCACCTATAACTGAAATGCCTATCAGCACCTATATTTGAAATGCCTATCGGCAACCATATCTGAAATGCCTATCGACACCTATATTTGAAATACCTATCGGCTTCTATATCTGAAATGCCTATCGGCACCTATTTTTAAAATGCCAATCGGTAACTATATCTGAAATGCATATCGGCACCTATATCTGAAATGCCTATCGGCACCAATTTTTGAAATGCCTATGGGAAACTGCATCTGGAATGCCTATCAGCACCTATATTTGAAATGCCTATCGGCAACCATATCTGGAATGCCTATCGGCACCTATATTTGAAATGCCTATCGGCTTCTATATCTGAAATGCCTATCGACACCTATTTTTAAAATGCCAATCGGCAACTATATCTGAAATGCCTATCGGCACCTATATCTAAAATGCCTATCGGCACCTATTTTTGAAATGCCTATCGGAAACTACATCTGAAATGCCTATCAGCACCTATATTTGAAATGCCTATCGGCAACAATATCTGAAATGCCTATCGACACCTATATTTGAAAAACCTAACGGCTTTTATATCTGAAATGCCTATCGGCACCTATATTTAGAATGCCAATCGGCAACTATATCTGAAATGCCTATCGGCACTTATATATCTGGAATGCCTATCGGCACCAATTTTTGAAATGCCTGTCGGCAACTACATCTGAAATGCCTATCAGCACCTATATTTGAAATGCCTATCGGCAACCATATCTGGAATGCTTATCGGCACCTATATTTGAAATGCCTATCGGCTTCTATATCTGAAATGCCTATCGGCACCTATATCTGAAATGCCTATCGGCACCTATTTTTGAAATGCCTATCGGAAACTACATCTGAAATGCCTATCAGCACCTATATAAGAAATGCCTATCGGCAACCATATCTGGAATGCCTATCGGCACCTATATTTGAAATGCCTATCGGCTTCTATATCTGAAATGCCTATCGGCACCTATTTTTAAAATGCTAATCGGCAACTATATCTGAAATGCCAATCGGCACCTATATCTGAAATGCCTATCGGCACCTATTTTTGAAATGCCTATCGGAAACTACATTTGAAATGCCTATCAGCGCCTATATTTGAAATGCCTATCGGCAACCATATCTGGAATGCCTATCGGCACCTATATTTGAAATGCCTATCGGCTTCTATATCTGAAATGCCTATCGGCACCAATTTTTAAAATGCCAATCGGCAACTATATCTGTAATGCCTATCGGCACCTATATCTGAAATGCCTATCGGCACCTATTTTTGAAATGCCTATCGGAAACTACATCTGCAATGCCTATCAGCACCAATGTTTGAAATGCCTATCGGCAACCAGATCTGAAATGCCTATCGACACCTATATTTGAAATACCTATCGGCTTCTATATCTGAAAAGCCTATCGGCACCTATTTTTAAAATGCCAACAACTATATCTGAAATGCCTATCGGCACCTATATCTGAAATGCCTATCGGCATTAATTTTTGAAATGCCTATCGGAAACTACATCTGAAATGCCTATCGGCACCTATTTTTGAAATGCCTATCGGAAACTACATCTGAAATGCCTATTAGCACCTATATTTGAAATGCCTATCGGCAACCATATTTGGAATGCCTTTTGGCACCTATATTTGAAATGCCTATCGGCTTCTATATCTGAAATGCCTATCGGCACCTATTTTTAAAATGCCAATCGGCAACTATATCTGAAATGCCTATCGGCACCTATATCTGAAATGCCTATCGGCACCTATTTTTGAAATGCCTATCGGAAACTACATCACAAATGCCTATCAGCACCTATATTTGAAATGCCTATCGGCAACCACATCAGAAATGCCTATCGGCACCTATATCTGAAATGCCTTTCGGCATTTATATCTGAAATGCCTATCGACACCTATATTTGAAATGCCTATCGATACCTATATTTTAAATGCCTATCGGCAACTATATCTGATATGCCTATCGGCACCTATATCTGAAATGCCTATCGGCACTTATTTTTGAAATGCCTATCGGAAACTACATCTGGAATGCCTATCAGCACCTATATTTGAAATGTCTATCGGCAACCATATCTGGAATGCCTATCGGCACCTATATTTGAAATGCCTATCGGCATCTATATCTGAAATGCCTATCGACACTTATTTTTAAAATGCCAATCGGCAACTATATCTGAAATGCCTATCGGCACCTATATCTGAAATGCCTATCGGCACTTATTTTTGAAATGCCTATCGGAAACTACATCTGAAATGCCTATCAGCACCTATATTTCAAGTGCCTATCGGCAACCATATCTGAAATGCCTATCGACACCTATATTTGAAATACCTATCGGCTTCTATATCTGAAATGCCTATCGGCACTTATTTTTGAAATGCCTATCGGAAACTACATCTGGAATGCCTATCAGCACCTATATTTGAAATGTCTATCGGCAACCATATCTGGAATGCCTATCGGCACCTATATTTGAAATGCCTATCGGCATCTATATCTGAAATGCCTATCGACACTTATTTTTAAAATGCCAATCGGCAACTATATCTAAAATGCCTATCGGCACCTATATCTGAAATGCCTATCGGCACCAATTTTTGAAATGCCTATCGGAAACATCTGAAATGCCTATCAGCACCTATATTTGAAATGCCTATCGGCACCTATATTTTAAATGCCTATCGGCAACTATATCTGATATGCCTATCAGCACCTATATCTGAAATGCCTATCGGCACCTATTTTTGACATGCCTATCGGAAACTACATCTAAAATGCCTATCGGCACATATTTTTAAAATGCGAATCGGCAACTATATCTGAAATGCCTATCGGCACCTATATCTGAAATGCCTATCGGGACCTATTTTTGAAATGCCTATCGGAAACTACATCTGAAATGCCTATCAGCACCTATATTTGAAGTGCATATCGGCAACCATATCTGAAATGCCTATCGACACCTATATTTGAAATACCTATCGGCTTCTATATCTGAAATGCCTATCGGCACCTATTTTTAAAATGCCAATCGGCAACTATATCTAAAATGCCTATCGGCACCTATATCTGAAATGCCTATTGGCACCAATTTTTGAAATGCCTATTGGAAACTACATCTGAAATGCCTATCAGCACCTATATTTGAAATGCCTATCGGCAACCATATCTGGAATGCCTATCGGCACCTATATTTGAAATGCCTATCGGCTCTTATATCTGAAATACCTATCGGCACCTATTTTTAAAATGCCAATTGGCATCTATATCTAAAATGCCTATCGGCACCTATATCTAAAATGCCTATCGGCACCTATTTTTGAAATGCCTATCGGAAACTACATCTGAAATGCCTATCAGCACCTATATTTGAAATGCCTATCGGCAACCATATCTGGAATGCCTACCGGCACCTATATTTGAAATGCCTATCGGCTTCTATATCTGCAATGCCTATCGGCACCTATTTTTAAAATGCCAATCGGCAACTATATCTGAAATGCGTATCGGCAACTATATCAAAAATGCCTATCGGCACCTATTTTTGAAATGCCTATCGGAAACTACATCACAAATGCCTATCAGCACCTATATTTGAAATGCCTATCGGCAACCACATCAGAAATGCCTATCGGCACCTATATCTGAAATGCCTTTCGGCATTTATATCTGAAATGCCTATCGACACCTATATTTGAAATGCCTATCGGCACCTATATTTGAAATGCCTATCGGCTTCTATATCTGAAATCCCTATCGGCACCTATTTTAAAAATGCCAATCGGCAAATATATCTGAAATGCCTATCGGCACCTATATCTGAAATGCCTATCGGCACCTATTTTTGAAATGCCTATCGGAAACTACATCTGAAATGCCTATCAGCACCAATATTTGAAATGCCTATCGGCAACCATATCTGAAATGCCTATCGACACCTATATTTGAAATACCTATCGGCTTCTATATCTGAAATGCCTATCGGCACCTATTTTTAAAATGCCTTTCGGAAACTACATCTGAAATGCCTATCTGCTTCTATATTTGAAATGCCTATCGACAACCATATCTGAAATGCCTATCGGCACCAATTTTTGAAATGCCTATCAGCACTTATATTTGAAATGCCTATCGGCAACCATATCTGAAATGCCTATCGACACCTATATTTGAAATACCTATCGGCTTCTATATCTGAAATGCCTATCGGCACCTATTTTTAAAATGCCAATCGGCAACTATATCTGAAATGCCTATCGGCACCTATATCTGAAATGCTTATCGGCACCAATTATTGAAATGCCTATCGGAAACTACATCTGAAATGCCTATCAGCACCTATATTTGAAATGCCTATCGGCAACCATATCTGGAATGCCTATCGGCACCTATATTTGAAATGCCTATCGGCTTCTATATCTGAATTGCCTATCGACACCTATTTTTAAAATGCCTATTGGCAACTATATCTGAAATGCCTATCGGCACCTATATCTGAAATGCCTATTGGTACCTATTTTTGAAATGCCTATCGGAAACTACATCTGAAATGCCTATCAGCACTTATATTTGAAATACCTATCGGCAACCATATCTGGAATGCCTATCGGCACCTATATTTGAAATGCCTATCGGCTTCTATTACTGAAATGCCTATCGGCACCTATTTTTAAAATGCCAATCGGCAACTATATCTGAAATGCCTATCGGCACCTATATCTGAAATGTCTATCGGCACCTATTTTTGAAATGCCTTACGGAAACTTCATCTGAAATGCCTATCTGCTCCTATATTTGAAATGCCTATCAGCAACCATATCTGAAATGCCAATAGACACCTATATTTGGAATACCTATCGGCTTCTATATCTGAAATGCCTATCGGCACCTGTTTTTAAAATGCCAATCGGCAACTATATCTCAAATGCCTATCAGCACCTATATTTGAAATGCCTATCGGCAAACATATCTGGAATGCCTATCGGCACCTATATTTGAAATGCCTATCGGCTTCTATATCTGAAATGCCTATCGGCACCTATTTTTAAAATGCCAATTGGCAACTATATCTGAAATGCCTATCGGCACCTATATCTGAAATGCCTATCGGCACCAATTTTTGAAATGCCTATCGGAAACTACATCTGAAATGCCTATCAGCACCTATATTTGAAATGCCTATCGGCAACCATATCTGGAATGCCTATCGGCACCTATATTTGAAATGCCTATCAGCTTCTATATCTGAAATGCCTATCAGCTTCTATATCTGAAATGCCTATCGGCACCTATTTTTAAAATGCCAATCGGTAACTATATCTAAAATGCCTATCGGCACCTATATCTGAAATGCCTATCGGCACCAATTTTTGAAATGCCTATCGGAAACTACATCTGGAATGCCTATCAGCACCTATATTTTAAATGCCTATCGGCAAACATATCTGGAATGCCTATCGGCACCTATATTTGAAATGCCTATCGGCTTCTATATCTGAAATGCCTATCGACACTTATTTTTAAAATGCCAATCGGCAACTATATCTGAAATGCCTATCGGCACCTATATCTGAAATGCCTATCGGCACTAATTTTTGAAATGCCTATCGGAAACTACATATGAAATGCCTATCAGCACCTATATTTGAAATGCCTATCGGCAACCATATCTGAAATGCCTATCGACACCTATATTTGAAATACCTATCGGCTTCTATATCTGAAATGCCTATCGGCACCTATTTTTAAAATGCCAATCGGCAACTATATCTGAAGTGCCTATCGGCACCTATATCTGAAATGCCTATCGGCACCTATTTTTGAAATGCTTATCGAAAACGACATCTGAAATGCCTATCAGCACCTATATTTGAAATGCCTATCGGCAACCACATCAGAAATGCCTATCGGCACCTATATCTGAAATGCCTTTCGGTATTTATATCTGAAATGCCTATCGACACCTATATTTGAAATGCCTATCGGCACCTATATTTTAAATGCCTATCGGCAACTATCTCTGATATGCCTATCGGCACCTATATCTGAAATGCCTATCGGCACCTATTTTTGAAATGCCTATCGGAAACTACATCTAAAATGCCTATCGGCACCTATTTTTAAAATGCCAATCGGCAACTATATCTGAAATGCCTATCGGCACCTATATCTGAAATGCCTATCGGCACCTATTTTTGAAATGCCTATCGGAAACTACATCTAAAATGCCTATCGGCACCTATTTTTAAAATGCCAATCGGCAACTACATCTGAAATGCCTATCGGCACCTATATCTGAAATGCCTATCGGAACCTATTTTTGAAATGCCTATCGGAAACTACATCTGAAATGCCCATCATCACCTATATTTGAAGTGCATATCGGCAACCATATCTGAAATGCCTATCGACACCGATATTTGAAATGCCTATCGGCTTCTATATCTAAAATGCCTATTGACACCTATTTTTAAAATGCCAATTGGCAACTATATCTGAAATGCCTATCGGCACCTGTTTTTAAAATGCCAATCGGCAACTATATCTGAAATGCCTATCGGCACCTATATCTGAAATGCCTATCGGCACCTATTTTTGAAATGCCTATCGGAAACTACATCTGAAATGCCTATCAGCACCTATATTTGAAATGCCTATCGGCAACCATATTTGGAATGCCTATCGGCACCTATATTTGAAATGCCTATCGGCTTCTATATCTGAAATGCCTATCGGCACCTATTTTTAAAATGCCAATCGGCAACTATATCTGAAATGCCTATCGGCACCTATATCTGAAATGCCTATCGGCACCTATTTTTGAAATGCCTATCGGAAACTACATCACAAATGCCTATCAGCACCTATATTTGAAATGCCTATCGGCAACCACATCAGAAATGCCTATCGGCACCTATATCTGAAATGCCTTTCGGCATTTATATCTGAAATGCCTATCGACACCTACATCTGAAATGCCTATCGACACCTATATCTGAAATGCCTATCGACACCTATTTTTTAAATGCCTATCGGAAACTACATCTGAAATGCCTATCAGCACCTATATTTGAAATGCCTATCGGCAAACATATCTGAAATGCCTATCGACACCTATATTTGAAATACCTATCGGCTTCTATATCTGAAATGCCTATCGGCACCTATTTTTAAAATGCCAATCGGCAACTATATCTGAAGTGCCTATCGGCACCTATATCTGAAATGCCTATCGGCACCTATTTTTGAAATGTTTATCGAAAACTACATCTGAAATGCCTATCAGCACCTATGTTTGAAATGCCTATCGGCAACCACATCAGAAATGCCTATCGGCACCTATATCTGAAATGCCTTTTGGCATTTATATCTGAAATGCCTATCGACACCTATATTTGCAATGCCTATCGGCACCTATATTTTAAATGCCTATTGGCAACTATATCTGATATGCCTATCGGCACCTATATCTGAAATGCCTATCGGCATCTATTTTTGAAATGCCTATCGGAAACTACATCTAAAATGCCTATCGGCACCTATTTTTAAAATGCCAATCGGCAACTATATCTGAAATGCCTATCGGCACCTATATCTGAAACGCCTATCGGGACCTATTTTTGAAATGCCTATCGGAAACTACATCTGAAATGCCTATCAGCACCTATATTTGAAGTGCCTATCGGCAACCATATCTGAAATGCCTATCGACACCTATATTTGAAATACCTATCGGCTTCTATATCTGAAATGCCTATCGGCACCTATTTTTAAAATGCCAATTGGCAACTATATCTAAAATGCCTATCGGCACCTATATCTGAAATGCCTATTGGCACCAATTTTTGAAATGCCTATCGGAAACTACATCTGAAATGCCTATCAGCACCTATATTTGAAATGCCTATCGGCAACCATATCTGGAATGCCTATCGGCACGTATATTTGAAATGCCTATTGGCTTCTATATCTGAAATGCCTATCGACACCTATTTTTAAAATGCCAATTAACAACTATATCTGAAATGCCTATCGGCACCTGTTTTTAAAATGCCAATCGGCAACTATATCTGAAATGCCTATCGGCACCTATATCTGAAATGCCTATCGGCATCAATTTTTGAAATGCCTATCGGAAACTACATTTAAAATGCCTATCAGCACCTATATTTGAAATGCCTATCGGCAACCATATCTGGAATGCCTATCGGCACCTATATTTGAAATGCCTATCGGCTCTTATATCTGAAATACCTATCGGCACCTATTTTTAAAATGCCAATTGGCATCTATATCTGAAATGCCTATCGGCACCTATATCTAAAATGCCTATCGGCACCTATTTTTGAAATGCCTATCGGAAACTACATCTGAAATGCCTATCAGCACCTATATTTGAAATGCCTATCGGCAACCATATCTGGAATGCCTATCGGCACCTATATTTGAAATGCCTATCGGCTTCTATATCTGAAATGCCTATCGGCCCCTATTTTTAAAATGCCAATCGGCAACTATATCTGAAATGCCTATCGGCACCTATATCTAAAATGCCTATCGGCACCTATTTTTGAAATGCCTATCGGAAACTACATCACAAATGCCTATCAGCACCTATATTTGAAATGCCTATCGGCAACCACATCAGAAATGCCTATCGGCACCTATATCTGAAATGCCGTTCGGCATTTATATCTGAAATGCCTATCGACACCTATATTTGAAATGCCTATCGGCACCTATATTTGAAATGCCTAACGGCTTCTATATTTGAAATCCCTATCGGCACCTATTTTTAAAATGCCAATCGGCAAATATATCTGAAATGCCTATCGGCACCTATATCTGAAATGCCTATCGGCACCTATTTTTGAAATGCCTATCGGAAACTACAACTAAAATGCCTATCAGCACCAATATTTGAAATGCCTATCGGCAACCATATCTGAAATGCCTATCGACACCTATATTTGAAATACCTATCGGCTTCTATATCTGAAATGCCTATCGGCACCTATTTTTAAAATGCCTTTCGGAAACTACATCTGAAATGCCTATCTGCTCCTATATTTGAAATGCCTATCGACAACCATATCTGAAATGCCTATCGACACCTATATTTGAAATACCTATCGGCTTCTAAATCTGAAATGCCTATCGGCACCTGTTTTTAAAATGCCAATCGGCAACTATATCTGAAATGCCTATCGGCACCTATATCTGAAATGCCTATCGGCACCAATTTTTGAAATGCCTATCGGAAACTACATCTAAAACGCCTATCAGCACCTATATTTAAAATGCCTATCGGCAACCATATCTGAAATGCCTATCGACACCTATATTTGAAATACCTATCGGCTTCTAAATCTGAAATGCCTATCGGCACCTGTTTTTAAAATGCCAATCGGCAACTATATCTGAAATGCCTATCGGCACCTATATCTGAAATGCCTATCGGCACCAATTTTTGAAATGCCTATCGGAAACTACATCTAAAACGCCTATCAGCACCTATATTTGAAATGCCTATCGGCAACCACATCAGAAATGCCTATCGGCACCTATATCTGAAATGCCTTTCGGCATTTATATCTGAAATGCCTATCGACACCTATAATTGAAATGCCTATCGGCACCTATATTTTAAATGCCTATCGGCAACTATATCTGATATGCCTATCGGCACCTATATCTGAAATGCCTATCGGCACCTATTTTTGAAATGCCTATCCAAAACTACATCTAAAATGCCTATCGGCACCTATTTTTAAAATGCCAATCGGCAAATATATCTAAAATGCCTATCGGCACCTATATCTGAAATGCCTATCGGCACCTATTTTTGAAATGCCTATCGGAAACTACATCTGAAATGCCTATCAGCACCTATATTTGAAATGCCTATCGGCAACCATACCTGAAATGCCTATCGACACATATATTTGAAATACCTATCGGCTTCTATATCTGAAATGCCTATCGGCACCTATTTTTAAAATGCCAATCGGCAACTATATCTGAAATGCCTATCGGCACCTATATCTGAAATGCCTATCGGCACCAATTTTTGAAATGCCTATCGGAAACTACATCTGAAATACCTATCAGCACCTATATTTGAAATGCCTATCGGCAACAATATCTGGAATGCTTATCGGCACCTATATTTGAAATGCCTATCGGCTTCTATATCTGAAATGCCTATCGGCACCTACTTTTAAAATGCCAATCGGCAACTATATCTGAAATGCCTATAGGCACCTATATCTGAAATGCCTATCGGCACCTATTTTTGAAATGCCTATCGAAAACTACATCTGAAATGCCTATCAGCACCTATATTTGAAATGCCTATCGGCAACCATATCTGGAATGCCTATCGGCACCTATATTTGAAATGCCTATCGGCTTCTATATCTGAAATGCCTATCGGCACCTATATCTGAAATGCCTATCGGCACCTATATTTAAAATGCCTATCGGAAACTACAGCTGAAAGGCCTATTAGCACCAATAGTTGAGATGCCTATCGGCAACCATAACTGAAATGCCTATCGACACCTATATTTGAAATACCTATCGGCTTCTATATCTGAAATGCCTATCGGCACATATTTTTAAAATGCCAATCGGCAACTATATCTGAAATGCCTATCGGCACCTATATCTGAAATGCCTATCGGCACCAATTTTTGAAATGCCTATCGGAAACTACATCTGAAATGCCTATCATATAAATGCCTATCATATATTTGAAATGCCTATCGGCAACCATATCTGGAATGCCTATCGGCACCTATATTTGAAATGCCTATCGGCTTCTATATCTGAAATGCCTATCGGCACTTATTTTTAAAATGCCAATCGGCATCTATATCTAAAATGCCTATCGGCACCTATATCTGATATGCCTATCGGCACCTATTTTTGAAATGCCTATCGGAAACTACATCTGAAATGCTTATCAGCACCTATATTTGAAATGCCTATCGGCAACCACATCACAAATGCCTATAGGCACCTATATCTGAAATGCCTTTCGGCATTTATATCTGAAATGCCTATCGACAGCTATATTTGTAATGCCTATCGGCACCTATATTTTAAATGCCTATCGGCAACTATATCTGATATGCCTATCGGCACCTATATCTGAAATGCCTATCGGCACCTATTTTTGAAATGCCTATCGGAAACTACATCTAAAATGCCTATCGGCACCTATTTTTAAAATGCCAATCGGCAACTATATCTGAAATGCCTATCGGCACCTATATCTGAAATGCCTATCGGCACCTATTTTTGAAATGCCTATCGGAAACTACATCTAAAATGCCTATCAGCACCTATATTTGAAATGCCTATCGGCAACCATATCTGGAATGCCTATCGGCACATATATTTGAAATGCCTATCAGCTTCTATATTTGAAATGCCTATCGGCACCTATTTTTAAAATGCCAATCGGCAACTATATCTGAAATGCCTATCGGCACCTATATCTGAAATGCCTATGGGCACCAATTTTTGAAATGCCTATCGGAAACTACATCTGAAATGCCTCTCAGCACCTATATTTGAAATGCCTATCGGCAACCATATCTGAAATGCCTATCGACAGCTATATTTGAAATACCTATCGGCTTCTATATCTGAAATGCCTATCGGCACTTATTTTAAAAATGCCAATAGGCAACAATATCTGAAATGACTATCGGCACCTATATCTGAAATGCCTGTCGGCACTAATTTTTGAAATGCCTATCGGAAACTACATCTAAAATGCCTATCAGCACCTATATTTGAAATGCCTATCGGATTCTATATCTGAAATGCCTATCGACACCTATTTTTAAAATGCCAATCGGTAACTATATCTGATATGCATATCGGCACCTATATCTGAAATGCCTATCGGTACCTATTTTTGAAATGCCTATCGGAAACTACATCTAAAATGCCTATCGGCACCTTTTTTAAAATGCCAATCGGCAACTATATCTGAAATGCCTATCGGCACCTATATCTATAATGCCTATCGGCACCTGTTTTTGAAATGCCTATCGGAAACTACATCTAAAATACCTATCGGCACCTATTTTTAAAATACCTTTCGGCACCTATATCTGAAATTCCTATCGGTACCTATTTTTAAAATGCCTATCGGAAACTACATCTAAAATGCCTATCGGCACCTATTTTTAAAATGCCAATCGGCAACTATATCTGAAATGCCTATCGGCAATTATATCTGAAATGCCTATCGACACGTATATTTGAAATACCTACCAGCTTCTATATCTGAAATGCCTATCGGCACCATTTTTTGAAATGCCTATCGGAAACTATATCTGGAATGCCTATCAGCATCTATATTTGAAATGCCTATCGGCAACCATATCTGGAATGCCTATCGGCACCTATATTTGAAATGCCTATCGGCAACTATATCTGAAATGCCTATCAGCACCTATATCTGAAATGCCTATCGGCACCAATTTTTGAAATGCCTATCGGAAACTATATCTGAAATGCCTATCAGCACCTATATTTGAAATGCCTATCGGCAACCATATCTGGAATGCCTATCGACACCTATATTTGAAATTCTTATCGGCAACCATATCTGAAATGCCTATCGGCACCTATATCTGAAATGCCTATCGGCACCTATTTATGAAATGCCTATCGAAAACTACATCTGAAATGCCTATCAGCACCTATATTTAAAATGCCTATCGGCAACCACATCAGAAATGCCTATCGGCACCTATATCTGAAATGCCTTTCGGCATTTATATTTGAAATGCCTATCGGCACCTATATTTGAAATGCCTATCGGCTCTTATATCTGAAATACCTATCGGCACCTATTTTTAAAATGCCAATTGGCATCTATATCTGAAATGCCTATCGGCACCTATATCTAAAATGCCTATCGGCACCTATTTTTGAAATGCCTATCGGAAACTACATCTGAAATGCCTATCAGCACCTATATTTGAAATGCCTATCGGCAACCATATCTGGAATGCCTATCGGCACCTATATTTGAAATGCCTATCGGCTTCTATATCTGAAATGCCTATCGGCCCCTATTTTTAAAATGCCAATCGGCAACTATATCTGAAATGCCTATCGGCACCTATATCTAAAATGCCTATCGGCACCTATTTTTGAAATGCCTATCGGAAACTACATCACAAATGCCTATCAGCACCTATATTTGAAATGCCTATCGGCAACCACATCAGAAATGCCTATCGGCACCTATATCTGAAATGCCTTTCGGCATTTATATCTGAAATGCCTATCGACACCTATATTTGAAATGCCTATCGGCACCTATATTTGAAATGCCTAACGGCTTCTATATCTGAAATCCCTATCGGCACCTATTTTTAAAATGCCAATCGGCAAATATATCTGAAATGCCTATCGGCACCTATATCTGAAATGCCTATCGGCACCTATTTTTGAAATGCCTATCGGAAACTACATCTAAAATGCCTATCAGCACCAATATTTGAAATGCCTATCGGCAACCATATCTGAAATGCCTATCGACACCTATATTTGAAATACCTATCGGCTTCTATATCTGAAATGCCTATCGGCACCTATTTTTAAAATGCCTTTCGGAAACTACATCTGAAATGCCTATCTGCTCCTATATTTGAAATGCCTATTGACAACCATATCTGAAATGCCTATCGACACCTAAATTTGAAATACCTATCGGCTTCTAAATCTGAAATGCCTATCGGCACCTGTTTTTAAAATGCCAATCGGCAACTATATCTGAAATGCCTATCGGCACCTATATCTGAAATGCCTATCGGCACCAATTTTTGAAATGCCTATCGGAAACTACATCTAAAACGCCTATCAGCACCTATATTTGAAATGCCTATCGGCAACCATATCTGGAATGCCTATCGGCACCTATATTTGAAATGCCTATTGGCTTCTATATCTGAAATGCCTATCGGCACCTATTTTTAAAATGCCAATCGGTAACTATATCTGAAATGCCTATCGGCACCTATATCTGAAATGCCTATCGGCACCTATTTTTGAAATGCCTATCGGAAACTACATCTGAAATGCCTATCAGCACCTATATTTGAAATGCCTATCGTCAACCACATCAGAAATGCCTATCGGCACCTATATCTGAAATGCCATTCGGCATTTATATCTGAAATGCCTATCGACACCTATATTTGAAATGCCTATCGGCACCTATATTTTAAATGCCTATCGGCAACTATATCTGATATGCCTATCGGCACCTATATCTGAAATGCCTATCGGTACCTATTTTTGAAATGCCTATCGGAAACTACATCTAAAATGCCTATCGGCACCTATTTTTAAAATGCCAATCGGCAACTATATCTGAAATGCCTATCGGCACCTATATCTGAAATGCCTATCGGCACCTATATCTGAAATGCCTATCGGCACCTGTTTTTGAAATGCCTATCGGAAACTACATCTGAAATGCCTATTAGCACCTATATTTGAAATGCCTATCGGCAACCATATCTGAAATGCCTATCGACGCCTATATTTGAAATACCATAGGCTTCTATATCAGAAATGCCTATCGGCATCTATTTTTAAAATGCTAATCGGCAACTATATCTGAAATGCCTATCGGCACCTATATCTGAAATGCCTATCGGCACCAATTTTTGAAATGCCTATCGGAAACTACATCTAAAATGCCTATCAGCACCTATATTTGAAATGCCTATCGGCAACCATATCTGGAATGCCTATCGGCACCTATATTTGATATGCCTATCGGCTTCTATATCTGAAATGCCTATCGGCACCTATTTTTAAAATGCCAATCGGCAACTATATCTGAAATGCCTATCGGCACCTATTTTTAAAATGCCAATCGGCAACTATATCTGAAATGCCTATCGGCACCTATATCTGAAATGCCTATCGGCACCAATTTTTGAAATACCTATCAGAAACTACATCTGAAATGCCTATCAGCACCTATATTTGAAATGCCTATCGGCAACCATATCTGGAATGCCTATCGGCACCTATATTTGAAATGCCTATCGGCTTCTATATCTGAAATCCCTATCGGCACCTATTTTAAAAATGCCAATCGGCAACTATATCTGAAATGCCTATCGGCACCTATATATGAAATGCCTATCGGAAACTACATCTGAAATGCCTATCAGCACCAATATTTGAAATGCCTATCGGCAACCATATCTGAAATGCCTATCGACACCTATATTTGAAATACCTATCAGCTTCTATATCTGAAATGCCTATCGGCACCTATTTTTAAAATGCCAATCGGCAACTATATCTTAAATGCTTATCGGCACCTATATCTGAAATGCCTATCGGCACCAATTTTTGAAATGCCTATCGGAAACTACATCTGAAATGCCTATCAGCACCTATATTTGAAATGCCTATCGGCAACCATATTTGGAATGCCTATCGACACCTATATTTGAAATGCCAATCGGCTTCTATATCTGAAATGCCTATCGGCACCTATTTTTAAAATGCCAATCGGCAACTATAACTGAAATGCCTATCGGCACCTATATCTGAAATGCCTATCGGCACCTATTTTTGAAATGCCTATCGGAAACTACATCTGAAATGCCTATCAGCACCTATATTTGAAATGCCTATCGGCAACCACATCAGAAATGCCTATCGGCACCTATATCTGAAATGCCTTTCGGCATTTATATCTGAAATGCCTATCGACACCTATAATTGAAATGCCTATCGGCACCTATATTTTAAATGCCTATCGGCAACTATATCTGATATGCCTATCGGCACCTATATCTGAAATGCCTATCGGCACCTATTTTTGAAATGCCTATCCAAAACTACATCTAAAATGCCTATCGGCACCTATTTTTAAAATGCCAATCGGCAACTATATCTGAAATGCCTATCGGCACCTATATCTGAAATGCCTATCGGCACCTATTTTTGAAATGCCTATCGGAAACTACATCTGAAATGCCTATCAGCACCTATATTTGAAATGCCTATCGGTAACCATATCTGAAATGCCTATCGACACCTATATTTGAAATACCTATCGGCTTCTATATCTGAAATGCCTATCGGCACCTATTTTTAAAATGCCAATCGGCAACTATATCTGAAATGCCTATCGGCACCTATATCTGAAATGCCTATCGGCACCAATTTTTGAAATGCCTATCGGAAACTACATCTGAAATACCTATCAGCACCTATATTTGAAATGCCTATCGGCAACCATATCTGGAATGCTTATCGGCACCTATATTTGAAATGCCTATCGGCTTCTATATCTGAAATGCCTATCGGCACCTACTTTTAAAATGCCAATCGGCAACTATATCTGAAATGCCTATAGGCACCTATATCTGAAATGCCTATCGGCACCTATTTTTGAAATGCCTATCAGGAATCTACATCTGAAATGCCTATCAGCACCTATATTTGAAATGCCTATCGGCAACCATATCTGGAATGCCTATCGGCACCTATATTTGAAATGCCTATCGGCTTCTATATCTGAAATGCCTATCGGCACCTATTTTTAAAATGCCAATCGGCAACTATATCTGAAATGCCTTTCGGCACCTATATCTGAAATGCCTATCGGCACCTATTTTTGAAATGCCTATCGAAAACTACATCTGAAATGCCTATCAGCACCTATATTTGAAATGCCTATCGGCAACCATATCTGGAATGCCTATCGGCACCTATATTTGAAATGCCTATCGGCTTCTATATCTGAAATGCCTATCGGCACCTATATCTGAAATGCCTATCGGCACCTATATTTAAAATGCCTATCGGAAACTACAGCTGAAATGCCTATTAGCACCAATATTTGAGATGCCTATCGGCAACCATAACTGAAATGCCTATCGACACCTATATTTGAAATACCTATCGGCTTCTATATCTGAAATGCCTATCGGCACATATTTTTAAAATGCCAATCGGCAACTATATCTGAAATGCCTATCGGCACCTATATCTGAAATGCCTATCGGCACCAATTTTTGAAATGCCTATCGGAAACTACATCTGAAATGCCTATCATATAAATGCCTATCATATATTTGAAATGCCTATCGGCAACCATATCTGCAATGCCTATCGGCACCTATATTTGAAATGCCTATCGGCTTCTATATCTGAAATGCCTATCGGCACTTATTTTTAAAATGCCAATCGGCATCTATATCTAAAATGCCTATCGGCACCTATATCTGATATGCCTATCGGCACCTATTTTTGAAATGCCTATCGGAAACTACATCTGAAATGCTTATCAGCACCTATATTTGAAATGCCTATCGGCAACCACATCACAAATGCCTATAGGCACCTATATCTGAAATGCCTTTCGGCATTTATATCTGAAATGCCTATCGACAGCTATATTTGTAATGCCTATCGGCACCTATATTTTAAATGCCTATCGGCAACTATATCTGATATGCCTATCGGCACCTATATCTGAAATGCCTATCGGCACCTATTTTTGAAATGCCTATCGGAAACTACATCTAAAATGCCTATCGGCACCTATTTTTAAAATGCCAATCGGCAACTATATCTGAAATGCCTATCGGCACCTATATCTGAAATGCCTATCGGCACCTATTTTTGAAATGCCTATCGGAAACTACATCTAAAATGCCTATCAGCACCTATATTTGAAATGCCTATCGGCAACCATATCTGGAATGCCTATCGGCACATATATTTGAAATGCCTATCAGCTTCTATATTTGAAATGCCTATCGGCACCTATTTTTAAAATGCCAATCGGCAACTATATCTGAAATGCCTATCGGCACCTATATCTGAAATGCCTATGGGCCCTAATTTTTGAAATGCCTATCGGAAATTACATCTGAAATGCCTCTCAGCACCTATATTTGAAATGCCTATCGGCAACCATATCTGAAATGCCTATCGACACCTATATTTGAAATACCTATCGGCTTCTATATCTGAAATGCCTATCGGCTCCTATTTTAAAAATGCCAATAGGCAACAATATCTGAAATGCCTATCGGCACAAATATCTGAAATGCCTATCGGCACTAATTTTTGAAATGCCTATCGGAAACTACATCTGAAATGCCTATCACCACCTATATTTGAAATGCCTATCGGATTCTATATCTGAAATGCCTATCGACACCTATTTTTAAAATGCCAATCGGTAACTATATCTGATATGCATATCGGCACCTATATCTGAAATGCCTATCGGTACCTATTTTTGAAATGCCTATCGGAAACTACATCTAAAATGCCTATCGGCACCTTTTTTTAAAATGCCAATCGGCAACTATATCTGAAATGCCTATCGGCACCTATATCTATAATGCCTATCGGCACCTCTTTTTGAAATGCCTATCGGAAACTACATCTAAAATACCTATCGGCACCTATTTTTAAAATACCTTTCGGCACCTATATCTGAAATGCCTATCGGTACCTATTTTTGAAATGCCTATCGGAAACTACATCTAAAATGCCTATCGGCACCTATTTTTAAAATGCCAATCGGCAACTATATCTGAAATGCCTATCAGCACCTATATTTGAAATGCCTATCGGCAATCATATCTGAAATGCCTATCGACACCTATATTTGAAATACCTACCAGCTTCTATATCTGAAATGCCTATCGGCACCATTTTTTGAAATGCCTATCGGAAACTATATCTAGAATGCCTATCAGCATCTATATTTGAAATGCCTATCGGCAACCATATCTGGAATGCCTATCGGCACCTATATTTGAAATGCCTATCGGCAACTATATCTGAAATGCCTATCAGCACCTATATCTGAAATGCCTATCGGCACCAATTTTTGAAATGCCTATCGGAAACTACATCTGAAATGCCTATCAGCACCTATATTTGAAATGCCTATCGGCAACCATATCTGGAATGCCTATCGACACCTATATTTGAAATTCTTATCGGCAACCATATCTGAAATGCCTATCGGCACCTATTTTTAAAATGCCAATCGGCAACTATATCTGAAATGCCTATCGGCACCTATATCTGAAATGCCTATCGGCACCTATTTATTAAATGCCTATCGAAAACTACATCTGAAATGCCTATCAGCACCTATATTTAAAATGCCTATCGGCAACCACATCAGAAATGCCTATCGGCACCTATATCTGAAATGCCTTTCGGCATTTATATTTGAAATGCCTATCGACACCTATATTTGAAATGCCTATCGGCACCTATATTTTAAATGCCTATCGGCAACTATATCTGATATGCCTATCGGCACCTATATCTGAAATGCCTATCGGCACCTATTTTTTAAATGCCTATCTTAAACTACATCTAAAATGCCTATCGGCACCTATTTTTAAAATGCCAATCGGCAACTATATCTGAAATGCCTATCGGCACCTATAACTGAAATGCCTATCGGCACCTATATTTGAAATGCCTATCGGCAACCATATCTGAAATGCCTATCGACACCTATATTTGAAATACCTATCGGCTTCTATATCTGAAATGCCTATCGGCACCTATTTTTAAAATGCCAATCGGCAACTATATCTGAAATCCCTATCGGCACCTATATCTGAAATGCCTATCGGCACCAATTTTTGAAATGCCTATCGGAAACTACATCTGGAATGCCTATCAGCACCTATATTTGAAATGCCTATCGGCAAACATATCTGGAATGCCTATCGGCACCTATATTTGAAATGCCTATCGGCTTCTATATCTGAAATGCCTATCGACACTTATTTTTAAAATGCCAATCGGCAACTATATCTGAAATGCCTATCGGCACCTATATCTCAAATGCCTATCGGCACCTATTTTTAAAATGCCAATCGGCAACTATATCTTAAATGCCTATCGGCACCTATTTTTAAAATGCCATTCGGCAACTATATCTGAAGTGCCTATCGGCACCTATATCTGAAATGCCTATCGACACCTATATTTGAAATACCTATCGGCTTCTATATCTGAAATGCCTATCGGCACCTATTTTTAAAATGCCAATCTAAAACTATATCTGAAGTGCCTATCGGCACCTATATCTGAAATGCCTATCGGCACCTATTTTTGAAATGTTTATCGAAAACTACATCTGAAATGCCTATCAGCACCTATATTTGAAATGCCTATCGGCAACCACATCAGAAATGCCTATCGGCACCTATATCTGAAATGCCTTTCGGCATTTATATCTGAAATGCCTATCGACACCTATAATTGAAATGCCTATCGGCACCTATATTTTAAATGCCTATCGGCAACTATATCTGATATGCCTATCGGCACCTATATCTGAAATGCCTATCGGCATCTATTTTTTAAATGCCTATCGGAAACTACATCTAAAATGCCTATCGGCACGTATTTTTAAAATGCCAATCGGCAACTATATCTGAAATGCCTATCGGCACCTATATCTGAAATGCCTATCGGGACCTATTTTTGAAATGCCTATCGGAAACTACATCTGAAATGCCTATCAGCACCTATATTTGAAGTGCCTATCGGCAACCATATATGAAATGCCTATCGACACCTATATTTGAAATACCTATCGGCTTCTATACCTGAAATGCCTATCGGAACATATTTTTGAAATGCCTATCGGAAACTACATCTGAAATGCCCATCATCATTTATATTTGAAGTGCATATCGGCAACCATATCTGAAATGCCTATCGACACCTATATTTGAAATGCCTATCGGCTTCTATATCTGAAATGCCTATCGATACCTATTTTTAAAATGCCAATTGGCAACTATATCTGAAATGCCTATGCGCACCTGTTTTTAAAATGCCAATCGGCAACTATATCTGAAATGCCTATCGGCACCTATATCTGAAATGCCTATCGGCACCTATTTTTGAAATGCCTATCGGAAACTACATCTGAAATGCCTATTAGCACCTATATTTGAAATGCCTATCGGCAACCATATTTGGAATGCCTATCGGCACCTATATTTGAAATGCCTATCGGCTTCTATATCTGAAATGCATATCGGCACCTATTTTTAAAATGCTAATCGGCAACTATATCTGAAATGCCTATCGGCACTTATATCTGAAATGCCTATCGGCACCTATTTTTGAAATGCCTATCGGAAACTACATCACAAATGCCTATCAGCACCTATATTTGAAATGCCTATCGGCAACCACATCAGAAATGCCTATCGGCACCTATATCTGAAATGCCTTTCGGCATTTATATCTGAAATGCCTATCGACACCTATATTTGAAATGCCTATCGATACCTATATTTTAAATGCCTATCGGCAACTATATCTGATATGCCTATCGGCACCTATATCTGAAATGCCTATCGGCACTTATTTTTGAAATGCCTATCGGAAACTACATCTGGAATGCCTATCAGCACCTATATTTGAAATGTCTATCGGCAACCATATCTGGAATGCCTATCGGCACCTATATTTGAAATGCCTATCGGCATCTATATCTGAAATGCCTATCGACACTTATTTTTAAAATGCCAATCGGCAACTATATCTGAAATGCCTATCGGCACCTATATCTGGAATGCCTATCGGCACTTATTTTTTAAATGCCTATCGGAAACTACATCTGAAATGCCTATCAGCACCTATATTTGAAATGCCTATCGGCAACCATATCTGAAATGCCTATCGACACCTATATTTGAAATACCTATCGGCTTCTATATCTGAAATGCCTATCGGCACCTATTTTTAAAATGCCAATCGGCAACTATATCTGAAGTGCCTATCGGCACCTATATCTGAAATGCCTATCGGCACCTATTTTTGAAATGTTTATCGAAAACTACATCTGAAATGCCTATCAGCACCTATATTTGAAATGCCTATCGGCAACCACATCAGAAATTCCTATCGGCACCTATATCTGAAATGCCTTTCGGCATTTATATCTGAAATGCCTATCGACACCTATAATTGAAATGCCTATCGGCACCTATATTTTAAATGCCTATCGGCAACTATATCTGATATGCCTATCGGCACCTATATCTGAAGTGCCTATCAGCATCTATTTTTGATAGGCCTATCGGAAACTACATCTAAAATGCCTATCGGCACGTATTTTTAAAATGCCAATCGGCAACTATATCTGAAATGCCTATCGGCACCTATATCTGAAATGCCTATCGGGACCTATTTTTAAAATGCCTATCGGAAACTACATCTGAAATGCCTATCAGCACCTATATTTGAAGTGCCTATCGGCAACCATATCTGAAATGCCTATCGACACCTATATTTGAAATACCTATCGGCTTCTATATCTGAAATGCCTATCGGCACCTATTTTTAAAATGCCAATCGGCAACTATATCTAAAATGCCTATCGGCACCTATATCTGAAATGCCTATTGGCACCAATTTTTGAAATGCCTATCGGAAACTACATCTGAAATGCCTATCAGCACCTATATTTGAAATGCCTATCGGCACCTATATTTTAAATGCCTATCGGCAACTATATCTGATATGCCTATCGGCACCTATATCTGAAATGCCTATCGGCACCTATTTTTGACATGCCTATCGGAAACTACATCTAAAATGCCTATCGGCACCTATTTTTAAAATGCCAATCGGCAACTATATCTGAAATGCCTATCGGCACCTATATCTGAAATGCCTATCAAGACCTATTTTTGAAATGCCTATCGGAAACTACATCTGAAATGCCTATCAGCACCTATATTTGAAGTGCATATCGGCAACCATATCTGAAATGCCTATCGACACCTATATTTGAAATACCTATCGGCTTCTATATCTGAAATGCCTATCGGCACCTATTTTTAAAATGCCAATCGGCAACTATATCTAAAATGCCTATCGGCACCTATATCTGAAATGCCTATTGGCACCAATTTTTGAAATGCCTATCGGAAACTACATCTGAAATGCCTATCAGCACCTATATTTGAAATGCCTATCGGCAACCATATCTGGAATGCCTATCGGCACGTATATTTGAAATGCCTATGGGCTTCTATATCTGAAATGCCTATCGACACCTATTTTTAAAATGCCAATTGGCAACTATATCTGAAATGCCTATCGGCACCTGTTTTTAAAATGCCAATCGGCAACTATATCTGAAATGCCTATCGGCACCTATATCTGAAATGCCTATCGGCATCAATTTTTGAAATGCCTATCGGAAACTACATTTAAAATGCCTATCAGCACCTATATTTGAAATGCCTATCGGCAACAATATCTGGAATGCCTATCGGCACCTATATTTGAAATGCCTATCGGCTCTTATATCTGAAATACCTATCGGCACCTATTTTTAAAATGCCAATTGGCATCTATTTCTGAAATGCCTATCGGCACCTATATCTAAAATGCCTATCGGCACCTATTTTTGAAATGCCTATCGGAAACTACATCTGAAATGCCTATCAGCACCTATATTTGAAATGCCTATCGGCAACCATATCTGGAATGCCTACCGGCACCTATATTTGAAATGCCTATCGGCTTCTATATCTGAAATGCCTATCGGCCCCTATTTTTAAAATGCCAATCGGCAACTATATCTGAAATGCGTATCGGCACCTATATCAAAAATGCCTATCGGCACCTATTTTTGAAATGCCTATCGGAAACTACATCACAAATACCTATCAGCACCTATATTTGAAATGCCTATCGGCAACCACATCAGAAATGCCTATCGGCACCTATATCTGAAATGCCTTTCGGCATTTATATCTGAAATGCCTATCGACACCTATATTTGAAATGCCTATCGGCACCTATATTTGAAATGCCTATCGGCTTCTATATCTGAAATCCCTATCGGCACCTATTTTTAAAATGCCAATCGGCAAATATATCTGAAATGCCTATCGGCACCTATATCTGAAATGCCTATCGGCACCTATTTTTGAAATGCCTATCGGAAACTACATCTGAAATGCCTATCAGCACCAATTTTGAAATGCCTATCGGCAAACATATCTGAAATGCCTATCGACACCTATATTTGAAATACCTATCGGCTTCTATATCTGAAATGCCTATCGGCACCTATTTTTAAAATGCCTTTCGGAAACTACATCTGAAATGCCTATCTGCTTCTATATTTGAAATGCCTATCGACAACCATATCTGAAATGCCTATCGACACCTATATTTGAAATACCTATCGGCTTCTAAATCTGAAATGCCTATCGGCACCTGTTTTTAAAATGCCAATCGGCAACTATATCTGAAATGCCTATCGGCACCTATATCTGATATGCCTATCGGCACCAATTTTTGAAATGTCTATCGGAAACTACATCTGAAACGCCTATCAGCACCTATATTTGAAATGCCTATCGGCAACCATATCTGGAATGCCTATCGGCAACCATATCTGGAATGCCTATCGGCACCTATATTTGAAATGCCTATTGGCTTCTATATCTGAAATGCCTATCGGCACCTATTTTTAAAATGCCAATCGGTAACTATATCTGAAATGCCTATCGGCACCTATATCTGAAATGCCTATCGGCACCTATTTTTGAAATGCCTATCGGAAACTACATCTGAAATGCCTATCAGCACCTATATTTGAAATGCCTATCAGGAACCACATCAGAAATGCCTATCGGCACCTATATCTGAAATGCCATTCGGCATTTATATCTGAAATGCCTATCGACACCTATATTTGAAATGCCTATCGGCACCTATATTTTAAATGCCTATCGGCAACTATATCTGATATGCCTATCGGCACCTATATCTGAAATGCCTATCGGCACCTATTTTTGAAATGCCTATCGGAAACTACATCTAAAATGCCTATCGGCACCTATTTTTAAAATGCCAATCGGCAACTATATCTGAAATGCCTATCGGCAACTATATCTGAAATGCCTATCGGCACCTATATCTGAAATGCCTATCGGCACCTGTTTTTGAAATGCCTATCGGAAACTACATCTGAAATGCCTATTAGCACCTATATTTGAAATGCCTATCGGCAACCATATCTGAAATTCCTATCGACACCTATATTTGAAATACCTATCGGCTTCTATATCTGAAACGCCTATCGGCACCTATTTTTAAAATGCCAATCGGCAACTATATCTGAAATGCCTATCGGCACCTATATCTGAAATGCCTATCGGCACCAATTTTTGAAATGCCTATCGGAAACTACATCTAAAATGCCTACCAGCACCTATATTTGAAATGCCTATCGGCAACCATATCTGGAATGCCTATCGGCACCTATATTTGGTATGCCTATCGGCTTCTATATCTGAAATGCCTATCGGCACCTATTTTTAAAATGCCAATCGGCAACTATATCTGAAATGCCTATCGGCACCTATATCTGAAATGCCTATCGGCACCAATTTTTGAAATGCCTATCGGAAACTACATCTGAAATGCCTATCAGCACCTATATTTGAAATGCCTATCGGCAACCATATCTGGAATGCCTATCGGCACCTATATTTGAAATGCCTATCGGCTTCTATATCTGAATTGCCTATCGACACCTATTTTTAAAATGCCTATTGGCAACTATATCTGAAATGCCTATCGGCACCTATATCTGAAATGCCTATTGGTACCTATTTTTGAAATGCCTATCGGAAACTACATCTGAAATGCCTATCAGCACTTATATTTGAAATACCTATCGGCAACCATATCTGGAATGCCTATCGGCACCTATATTTGAAATGCCTATCGGCTTCTATTACTGAAATGCCTATCGGCACCTATTTTTAAAATGCCAATCGGCAACTATATCTGAAATGCCTATCGGGACCTATATCTGAAATGTCTATCGGCACCTATTTTTGAAATGCCTTACGGAAACTACATCTGAAATGCCTATCTGCTCCTATATTTGAAATGCCTATCAGCAACCATATCTGAAATGCCAATAGACACCTATATTTGAAATACCTATCGGCTTCTATATCTGAAATGCCTATCGGCACCTGTTTTTAAAATGCCAATCGGCAACTATATCTCAAATGCCTATCAGCACCTATATTTGAAATGCCTATCGGCAACCATATCTGGAATGCCTATCGGCACCTATATTTGAAATGCCTATCGGCTTCTATATCTGAAATGCCTATCGGCACCTATTTTTAAAATGCCAATTGGCAACTATATCTGAAATGCCTATCGGCACCTATATCTGAAATGCCTATCGGCACCTATTTTTGAAATGCCTATCGGAAACTACATCTGAAAGGCCTATCAGCACCTATATTTGAAATGCCTATCGGCAACCATATCTGGAATGCCTATCGGCACCTATATTTGAAATGCCTATCAGCTTCTATATCTGAAATGCCTATCGGCACCTATTTTTAAAATGCCAATCGGTAACTATATCTGAAATGCCTATCGGCACCTATATCTGAAATGCCTATCGGCACCAATTTTTGAAATGCCTATCGGAAACTACACATGGAATGCCTATCAGCACCTATATTTTAAATGCCTATCCGCAAACATATCTGGAATGCCTATCGGCACCTATATTTGAAATGCCTATCGGCTTCTATATCTGAAATGCCTATCGACACTTATTTTTAAAATGCCAATCGGCAACTATATCTGAAATGCCTATCGGCACCTATATCTGAAATGCCTATCGGCACTAATTTTTGAAATGCCTATCGGAAACTACATCTGAAATGCCTATCAGCACCTATATTTGAAAGGCCTATCGGAAATAATATCTGAAATGTCTATCGACACCTATATTTGAAATACCTATCGGCTTCTATATCTGAAATGCCTATCGGCACCTATTTTTAAAATGCCAATCGGCAACTATATCTGAAGTGCCTATCGGCACCTATATCTGAAATGCCTATCGGCACCTATTTTTGAAATGCTTATCGAAAACGACATCTGAAATGCCTATCAGCACCTATATTTGAAATGCCTATCGGCAACCACATCAGAAATGCCTATCGGCACCTATATCTGAAATGCCTATCGGCACCAATTTTTGAAATGCCTATCGGAAACTACATCTGAAATGCCTATCAGCACCTATATTTGAAATGCCTATCGGCAACCATATCTGGAATGCCTATCGGCACCTATATTTGAAATGCCTATCGGCTTCTATATCTGAAATGCCTATCGGCCCCTATTTTTAAAATGCCAATCGGCAACTATATCTGAAATGCCTATCGGCACCTATATCTGAAATACCTATCGGCACCAATTTTTGAAATGCCTATCGGAAACTACATCTAAAACGCCTATCAGCACCTATATTTGAAATGCCTATCGGCAACCATATCTGGAATGCCTATCGGCACCTATATTTGAAATGCCTATTGGCTTCTATATCGGAAATGCCTATCGGCACCTATTTTTAAAATGCCAATCGGTAACTATATCTGAAATGCCTATCGGCACCTATATCTGAAATGCCTATCGGCACCTATTTTTGAAATGCCTATCGGAAACTACATCTGAAATGCCTATCAGCACCTATATTTGAAATGCCTATCGGCAACCACATCAGAAATGCCTATCGGCACCTATATCTGAAATGCCATTCGGCATTTATATCTGAAATGCCTATCGACACCTATATTTGAAATGCCTATCGGCACCTATATTTTAAATGCCTATCGGCAACTATATCTGATATGCCTATCGGCACCTATATCTGAAATGCCTATCGGTACCTATTTTTGAAATGCCTATCGGAAACTACATCTAAAATGCCTATCGGCACCTATTTTTAAAATGCCAATCGGCAACTATATCTGAAATGCCTATCGGCACCTATATCTGAAATGCCTATCGGCACCTATATCTGAAATGCCTATCGGCACCTGTTTTTGAAATGCCTATCCCAAACTACATCTGAAATGCCTATTAGCACCTATATTTGAAATGCCTATCGGCAACCATATCTGGAATGCCTATCGGCACCTATATTTGATATGCCTATCGGCTTCTATATCTGAAATGCCTATCGGCACCTATTTTTAAAATGCCTATCGGCAACTATATCTGAAATGCCTATCGGCACCTATTTTTAAAATGCCAATCGGCAACTATATCTGAAATGCCTATCGGCACCTATATCTGAAATGCCTATCGGCACCAATTTTTGAAATACCTATCAGAAACTACATCTGAAATGCCTATCAGCACCTATATTCGAAATGCCTATCGGCAACCATATCTGGAATGCCTATCGGCACCTATATTTGAAATGCCTATCGGCGTCTATATCTGAAATCCCTATCGGCAACTATTTTAAAAATGCCAATCGGCAACTATATCTGAAATGCCTATCGGCACCTATATATGAAATGCCTATCGGAAACTACATCTGAAATGCCTATCAGCACCAATATTTGAAATGCCTATCGGCAACCATATCTGAAATGCCTATCGACACCTATATTTGAAATACCTATCGGCTTCTATATCTGAAATGCCTATCGGCACCTATTTTTAAAATGCCAATCGGCAACTATATCTTAAATGCTTATCGGCACCTATATCTGAAATGCCTATCGGCACCAATTTTTGATATGCCTATCGGAAACTACATCTGAAATGCCTATCAGCATCTATATTTGAAATGCCTATCGGCAACCATATTTGGAATGCCTATCGGCACCTATATATGAAATGCCTATCGGCTTCTATATCTGAAATGCCTATCGGCACCTATTTTTAAAATGCCAATCGGCAACTATAACTGAAATGCCTATCGGCACCTATATCTGAAATGCCTATCGGCACCTATTTTTGAAATGCCTATCGGAAACTACATCTGAAATGCCTATCAGCACCTATATTTGAAATGCCTATCGGCAACCACATCAGAAATGCCTATCGGCACCTATATCTGAAATGCCTTTCGGCATTTATATCTGAAATGCCTATCGACACCTATAATTGAAATGCCTATCGGCACCTATATTTTAAATGCCTATCGGCAACTATATCTGATGTGCCTATCGGCACCTATATCTGAAATGCCTATCGGCACCTATTTTTGAAATGCCTATCCAAAACTACATCTAAAATGCCTATCGGCACCTATTTTTAAAATGCCAATCGGCAACTATATCTGAAATGCCTATCGGCACCTATATCTGAAATGCCTATCGGCACCTATTTTTGAAATGCCTATCGGAAACTACATCTGAAATGCCTATCAGCACCTATATTTGAAATGCCTATCGGCAACCATATCTGAAATGCCTATCGACACCTATATTTGAAATACCTATCGGCTTCTATATCTGAAATGCCTATCGGCACCTATTTTTAAAATGCCAATCGGCAACTATATCTGAAATGCCTATCGGCACCTATATCTGAAATGCCTATCGGTACCAATTTTTGAAATGCCTATTGGAAACTACATCTGAAATACCTATCAGCACCTATATTTGAAATGCCTATCGGCAACCATATCTGGAATGCTTATCGGCACCTATATTTGAAATGCCTATCGGCTTCTATATCTGAAATGCCTATCGGCACCTACTTTTAAAATGCCAATCGGCAACTATATCTGAAATGCCTATAGGCACCTATATCTGAAATGCCTATCGGCACCTATTTTTGAAATGCCTATCAGGAAACTACATCTGAAATGCCTATCAGCACCTATATTTGAAATGCCTATCGGCAACCATATCTGGTATGCCTATCGGCACCTATATTTGAAATGCCTATCGGCTTCTATATCTGAAATGCCTATCGGCACCTATTTTCAAAATGCCAATCGGCAACTATATCTGAAATGCCTTTCGGCACCTATATCTGAAATGCCTATCGGCACCTATTTTTGAAATGCCTATCGAAAACTACATCTGAAATGCCTATCAGCACCTATATTTGAAATGCCTATCGGCAACCATATCTGGAATGCCTATCGGCACCTATATTTGAAATGCCTATCGGCTTCTATATCTGAAATGCCTATCGGCACCTATATCTGAAATGCCTATCGGCACCTATATTTAAAATGCCTATCGGAAACTACAGCTGAAATGCCTATTAGCACCAATATTTGAGATGCCTATCGGCAACCATAACTGAAATGCCTATCGACACCTATATTTGAAATACCTATCGGCTTCTATATCTGAAATGCCTATCGGCACCTATTTTTAAAAAGCCAATCGGCAACTATATCTGAAATGCCTATCGGCACCTATATCTGAAATGCCTATCGGCACCTATTTATGAAATGCCTATCGAAAACTACACCTAAAATGCCTATCGCACCTATATTTAAAATGCCTATCGGCAACCACATCAGAAATGCCTATCGGCACCTATATCTGAAATGCCTTTCGGCATTTATATTTGAAATGCCTATCGACACCTATATTTGAAATGCCTATCGGCACCTATATTTTAAATGCCTATCGGCAACTATATCTGATATGCCTATCGGCACCTATATCTGAAATGCCTATCGGCACCTATTTTTTAAATGCCTATCTTAAACTACATCTAAAATGCCTATCGGCACCTATAACTGAAATGCCTATCGGCACCTATATTTGAAATGCCTATCGGCAACCATATCTGAAATGCCTATCGACACCTATATTTGAAATACCTATCGGCTTCTATATCTTAAATGCCTATCGGCACCTATTTTTAAAATGCCAATCGGCAACTATATCTGAAATCCCTATCGGCACCTATATCTGAAATGCCTATCGGCACCAATTTTTGAAATGCCTATCGGAAACTACATCTGGAATGCCTATCAGCACCTATATTTGAAATGCCTATCGGCAAACATATCTGGAATGCCTATCGGCACCTATATTTGAAATGCCTATCGGCTTCTATATCTGAAATGCCTATCGACACTTATTTTTAAAATGCCAATCGGCAACTATATCTGAAATGCCTATCGGCACCTATATCTAAAATGCCTATCGGCACCTATTTTTAAAATGCCAATCGGCAACTATATCTGAAATGCCTATCGGCACCTATTTTTAAAATGCCAATCGGCAACTATATCTGAAGTGCCTATCGGCACCTATATCTGCAATGCCTATCGACACCTATATTTGAAATACCTATCGGCTTCTATATCTGAAATGCGTATCGGCACCTATTTTTAAAATGCCAATCGGCAACTATATCTGAAGTGCCTATCGGCACCTATATCTGAAATGCCTATCGGCACCTATTTTTGAAATGTTTATCGAAAACTACATCTGAAATGCCTATCAGCACCTATATTTGAAATGCCTATCGGCAACCACATCAGAAATGCCTATCGGCACCTATATCTGAAATGCCTTTCGGCATTTATATCTGAAATGCCTATCGACACCTATAATTGAAATGCCTATCGGCACCTATATTTTAAATGCCTATCGGCAACTATATCTGATATGCCTATCGGCACCTATATCTGAAATGCCTATCGGCATCTATTTTTGAAATGCCTATCGGAAACTACATCTAAAATGCCTATCGGCACGTAGTTTTAAAATGCCAATCGGCAACTATATCTGAAATTCCTATCGGCACCTATATCTGAAATGCCTATCGGGACCTATTTTTGAAATGCCTATCGGAAACTACATCTAAAATGCCTATCAGCACCTATATTTGAAGTGCCTATCGGCAACCATATAATATGAAATGCCTATCGACACCTATATTTGAAATACCTATCGGCTTCTATATCTGAAATGCCTCTCGGAACATATTTTTGAAATGCCTATCGGAAACTACATCTAAAATGCCCATTATCACCTATATTTGAAGTGCATATCGGCAACCATATCTGAAATGCCTATCGACACCTATATTTGAAATGCCTATCGGCTTCTATATCTGAAATGCCTATCGATACCTATTTTTAAAATGCCAATTGGCAACTATATCTGAAATGCCTATCGGCACCTGTTTTTAAAATGCCAATCGGCAACTATATCTGAAATGCCTATCGGCACCTATATCTGAAATGCCTATCGGCACCTATTTTTGAAATGCCTATCGGAAACTACATCTGAAATGCCTATTAGCACCTATATTTGAAATGCCTATCGGCAACCATATTTGGAATGCCTATCGGCACCTATATTTGAAATGCCTATCGGCTTCTATATCTGAAATGCCTATCGGCACCTATTTTTAAAATGCCAATCGGCAACTATATCTGAAATGCCTATCGGCACCTATATCTGAAATGCCTATCGGCACCTATTTTTGAAATGCCTATCGGAAACTACATCACAAATGCCTATCAGCACCTATATTTGAAATGCCTATCGGCAACCACATCAGAAATGCCTATCGGCACCTATATCTGAAATGCCTTTCGGCATTTATATCTGAAATGCCTATCGACACCTATATTTGAAATGCCTATCGATACCTATATTTTAAATGCCTATCGGCAACTATATCTGATATGCCTATCGGCACCTATATCTGAAATGCCTATCGGCACTTATTTTTGAAATGCCTATCGGAAACTACATCTGGAATGCCCATCAGCACCTATATTTGAAATGTCTATCGGCAACCATATCTGGAATGCCTATCGGCACCTATATTTGAAATGCCTATCGGCATCTATATCTGAAATGCCTATCGACACTTATTTTTAAAATGCCAATCGGCAACTATATCTGAAATGCCTATCGGCACCTATATCTGAAATGCCTATCGGCACTTATTTTTTAAATGCCTATCGGAAACTACATCTGAAATGCCTATCAGCACCTATATTTGAAATGCCTATCGGCAACCATATCTGAAATGCCTATCGACACCTATATTTAAAATACCTATCGGCTTCTATATCTGAAATGCCTATCGGCACCTATATTTTAAATGCCTATCGGCAACTATATCTGATATGCCTATCGGCACCTATATCTGAAATGCCTATCGGCATCTATTTTTGAAATGCCTATCGGAAACTACATCTAAAATGCCTATCGGCACGTATTTTTAAAATGCCAATCGGCAACTATATCTGAAATGCCTATCGGCACCTATATCTGAAATGCCTATCGGGACCTATTTTTGAAATGCCTATCGGAAACTACATCTGAAATGCCTATCAGCACCTATATTTGATGTGCCTATCGGCAACCATATCTGAAATGCCTATCGACACCTATATTTGAAATACCTATCGGCTTCTATATCTGAAATGCCTATCGGCACCTATTTTTAAAATGCCAATCGGCTACTATATCTAAAATGCCTATCGGCACCTATATCTGAAATGCCTATTGGCACCAATTTTTGAAATGCCTATCGGAAACTACATCTGAAATGCCTATCAGCACCTATATTTGAAATGCCTATCGGCAACCATATCTGGAATGCCTATCGGCACGTATGTTTTAAATGCCTATGGGCTTCTATATCTAAAATGCCTATCGACACCTATTTTTAAAATGCCAATTAGCAACTATATCTGAAATGCCTATCGGCACCTGTTTTTAAAATGCCAATCGGCAACTATATCTGAAATGCCTATCGGCACCTATATCTGAAATGCCTATCGGCATCAATTTTTGAAATGCCTATCGGAAACTACATTTAAAATGCCTATCAGCACCTATATTTGAAATGCCTATCGGCAACCATATCTGGAATGCCTATCGGCACCTATATTTGAAATGCCTATCGGCTCTTATATCTGAAATACCTATCGGCACCTATTTTATAAATGCCAATTGGCATCTATATCTGAAATGCCTATCGGCACCTATATCTAAAATGCCTATCGGCACCTATTTTTGAAATGCCTATCGGAAACTACATCTGAAATGCCTATCAGCACCTATATTTGAAATGCCTATCGGCAACCATATCTGGAATGCCTATCGGCACGTATATTTGAAATGCCTATGGGCTTCTATATCTAAAATGCCTATCGACACCTATTTTTAAAATGCCAATTGGCAACTATATCTGAAATGCCTATCGGCACCTGTTTTTAAAATGCCAATCGGCAACTATATCTGAAATGCCTATCGGCACCTATATCTGAAATGCCTATCGGCATCAATTTTTGAAATGCCTATCGGAAACTACATTTAAAATGCCTATCAGCACCTATATTTGAAATGCCTATCAGCAACCATATCTGGAATACCTACCGGCACCTATATTTGAAATGCCTATCGGCTTCTATATCTGAAATGCCTATCGGCCCCTATTTTTAAAATGCCAATCGGCAACTATATCTGAAATGCGTATCGGCACCTATATCAAAAATGCCTATCGGCACCTATTTTTGAAATGCCTATCGGAAACTACATCACAAATGCCTATCAGCACCTATATTTGAAATGCCTATCGGCAACCACATCAGAAATGCCTATCGGCTTCTATATCTGAAATCCCTATCGGCACCTATTTTTAAAATGCCAATCGGCAAATATATCTGAAATGCCTATCGGCACCTATATCTGAAATGCCTATCGGCACCTATTTTTGAAATGCCTATCGGAAACTACATCTGAAATGCCTATCAGCACCAATTTTGAAATGCCTATCGGCAACCATATCTGAAATGCCTATCGACACCTATATTTGAAATACCTATCGGCTTCTATATCTGAAATGCCTATCGGCACCTATTTTTAAAATGCCTTTCGGAAACTACATCTGAAATGCCTATCTGCTTCTATATTTGAAATGCCTATCGACAACCATATCTGAAATGCCTATCGGCACCTATATTTGAAATGCCTATTGGCTTCTATATCTGAAATGCCTATCGGCACCTATTTTTAAAATGCCAATCGGTAACTATATCTGAAATGCCTATCGGCACCTATTTTTAAAATGCCAATCGGTAACTATATCTGAAATGCCTATCGGCACCTATATCTGAAATGCCTATCGGCACCTATTTTTGAAATGCCTATCGGAAACTACATTTAAAATGCCTATCAGCACCTATATTTGAAATGCCTATCAGCAACCATATCTGGAATACCTACCGGCACCTATATTTGAAATGCCTATCGGCTTCTATATCTGAAATGCCTATCGGCACCTGTTTTTAAAATGCCAATCAGCAACTATATCTGAAATGCCTATCGGCACCTATGTCTGATATGCCTATCGGCACCAATTTTTGAAATGCCTATCGGAAACTGCATCTGAAACGCCTATCAGCACCTATATTTGAAATGTCTATCGGCAACCATATCTGGAATGCCTATCGGCAACCATATCTGGAATGCCTATCGGCACCTATATTTGAAATGCCTATTGGCTTCTATATCTGAAATGCCTATCGGCACCTATTTTTAAAATGCCAATCGGTAACTATATCTGAAATGCCTATCGGCACCTATTTTTAAAATGCCAATCGGTAACTATATCTGAAATGCCTATCGGCACCTATATCTGAAATGCCTATCGGCACCTATTTTTGAAATGCCTATCGGAAACTACATCTGAAATGCCTATCAGCACCTATATTTGAAATGCCTATCAGGAACCACATCAGAAATGCCTATCGGCACCTATATCTGATATGCCATTCGGCATTTATATCTGAAATGCCTATCGACACCTATATTTGAAATGCCTTTCGGCACCTATATTTTAAATGCCTAATGGCAACTATATCTGATATGCCTATCGGCACCTATATCTGAAATGCCTATCGGCACCTATTTTTGAAATGCCTATCGGAAACTACATCTAAAATGCCTATCGGCACCTATTTTTAAAATGCCAATCGGCAACTATATCTGAAATGCCTATCGGCACCTATATCTGAAATGCCTATCGGCACCTATATCTGAAATGCCTATCGGCACCTGTTTTTGAAATGCCTATCGGAAACTACATCTGAAATGCCTATTAGCACCTATATTTGAAATGCCTATCGGCAACCATATCTGAAATGCCTATCGACACCTATATTTGAAATACCTATCGGCTTCTATATCTGAAACGCCTATCGGCACCTATTTTTAAAATGCCAATCGGCAACTATATCTGAAATGCCTATCGGCACCTATATCTGAAATGCCTATCGGCACCAATTTTTGAAATGCCTATCGGAAACTACATCTAAAATGCCTACCAGCACCTATATTTGAAATGCCTATCGGCAACCATATCTGGAATGCCTATCGGCACCTATATTTGATATGCCTATCGGCTTCTATATCTGAAATGCCTATCGGCACCTATTTTTAAAATGCCAATCGGCAACTATATCTGAAATGCCTATCGGCACCTATATCTGAAATGCCTATCGGCACCAATTTTTGAAATGCCTATCGGAAACTACATCTGAAATGCCTATCAGCACCTATATTTGAAATGCCTATCGGCAACCATATCTGGAATGCCTATCGGCACCTATATTTGAAATGCCTATCGGCTTCTATATCTGAATTGCCTATCGACACCTATTTTTAAAATGCCTATTGGCAACTATATCTGAAATGCCTATCGGCACCTATATCTGAAATGCCTATTGGTACCTATTTTTGAAATGCCTATCGGAAACTACATCTGAAATGCCTATCAGCACTTATATTTGAAATACCTATCGGCAACCATATCTGGAATGCCTATCGGCACCTATATTTGAAATGCCTATCGGCTTCTATTACTGAAATGCCTATCGGCACCTATTTTTAAAATGCCAATCGGCAACTTTATCTGAAATGCCTATCGGCACCTATATCTGAAATGTCTATCGGCACCTATTTTTGAAATGCCTTACGGAAACTACATCTGAAATGCCTATCTGCTCCTATATTTGAAATGCCTATCAGCAACCATATCTGAAATGCCAATAGACACCTATATTTGAAATACCTATCGGCTTCTATATCTGAAATGCCTATCGGCACCTGTTTTTAAAATGCCAATCGGCAACTATATCTCAAATGCCTATCAGCACCTATATTTGAAATGCCTATCGGCAACCATATCTGGAATGCCTATCGGCACCTATATTTGAAATGCCTATCGGCTTCTATATCTGAAATGCCTATCGGCACCTATTTTTAAAATGCCAATTGGCAACTATATCTGAAATGCCTATCGGCACCTATATCTGAAATGCCTATCGGCACCTATTTTTGAAATGCCTATCGGAAACTACATCTGAAAGGCCTATCAGCACCTATATTTGAAATGCCTATCGGCAACCATATCTGGAATGCCTATCGGCACCTATATTTGAAATGCCTATCAGCTTCTATATCTGAAATGCCTATCGGCACCTATTTTTAAAATGCCAATCGGTAACTATATCTGAAATGCCTATCGGCACCTATATCTGAAATGCCTATCGGCACCAATTTTTGAAATGCCTATCGGAAACTACATCTGGAATGCCTATCAGCACCTATATTTTAAATGCCTATCGGCAAACATATCTGGAATGCCTATCGGCACCTATATTTGAAATGCCTATCGGCTTCTATATCTGAAATGCCTATCGACACTTATTTTTAAAATGCCAATCGGCAACTATATCTAAAATGCCTATCGGCACCTATATCTGAAATGCCTATCGGCACTAATTTTTGAAATGCCTATCGGAAACTACATCTGAAATGCCTATCAGCACCTATATTTGAAAGGCCTATCGGCAACCATATCTGAAATGCCTATCGACACCTATATTTGAAATACCTATCGGCTTCTATATCTGAAATGCCTATCGGCACCTATTTTTAAAATGCCAATCGGCAACTATATCTGAAGTGCCTATCGGCACCTATATCTGAAATGCCTATCGGCACCTATTTTTGAAATGCTTATCGAAAACGACATCTGAAATGCCTATCAGCACCTATATTTGAAATGCCTATCGGCAACCACATCAGAAATGCCTATCGGCACCTATATCTGAAATGCCTATCGGCACCAATTTTTGAAATGCCTATCGGAAACTACATCTGAAATGCCTATCAGCACCTATATTTGAAATGCCTATCGGCAACCATATCTGGAATGCCTATCGGCACCTATATTTGAAATGCCTATCGGCTTGTATATCTGAAATGCCTATCGGCCCCTATTTTTAAAATGCCAATCGGCAACTATATCTGAAACGCCTATCGGCACCTATATCTGAAATGCCTATCGGCACCAATTTTTGAAATGCCTATCGGAAACTACATCTAAAACGCCTATCAGCACCTATATTTGAAATGCCTATCGGCAACCATATCTGGAATGCCTATCGGCACCTATATTTGAAATGCCTATTGGCTTCTATATCTGAAATGCCTATCGGCACCTATTTTTAAAATGCCAATCGGTAACTATATCTGAAATGCCTATCATCACCTATATCTGAAATGCCTATCGGCACCTATTTTTGAAATGCCTATCGGAAACTACATCTGAAATGCCTATCAGCACCTATATTTGAAATGCCTATCGGCAACCACATCAGAAATGCCTATCGGCACCTATATCTGAAATGCCATTCGGCATTTAAATCTGAAATGCCTATCGACACCTATATTTGAAATGCCTATCGGCACCTATATTTTAAATGCCTATCGGCAACTATATCTGATATGCCTATCGGCACCTATATCTGAAATGCCTATCGGTACCTATTTTTGAAATGCCTATCGGAAACTACATCTAAAATGCCTATCGGCACCTATTTTTAAAATGCCAATCGGCAACTATATCTAAAATGCCTATCGGCACCTATATCTGAAATGCCTATCGGCACCTATATCTGAAATGCCTATCGGCACCTGTTTTTGAAATGCCTATCGGAAACTACATCTGAAATGCCTATTAGCACCTATATTTGAAATGCCTATCGGCAACCATATCTGAAATGCCTATCGACACCTATATTTGAAATACCATAGGCTTCTATATCAGAAATGCCTATCGGCACCTATTTTTAAAATGCCAATCGGCAACTATATCTGAAATGCCTATCGGCACCTATATCTGAAATGCCTATCGGCACCAATTTTTGAAATGCCTATCGGAAACTACATCTAAAATGCCTATCAGCACCTATATTTGAAATGCTTATCGGCAACCATATCTGGAATGCCTATCGGCACCTATATTTGATATGCCTATCGGCTTCTATATCTGAAATGCCTATCGGCACCTATTTTTAAAATGCCAATCGGCAACTATATCTGAAATGCCTATCGGCACCTATTTTTAAAATGCCAATCGGCAACTATATCTGAAATGCCTATCGGCACCTATATCTGAAATGCCTATCGGCACCAATTTTTGAAATACCTATCAGAAACTACATCTGAAATGCCTATCAGCACCTATATTTGAAATGCCTATCGGCAACCATATCTGGAATGCCTATCGGCACCTATATTTGAAATGCCTATCGGCTTCTATATCTGAAATCCCTATCGGCACCTATTTTAAAAATGCCAATCGGCAACTATATCTGAAATGCCTATCGGCACCTATATATGAAATGCCTATCGGAAACTACATCTGAAATGCCTATCAGCACCAATATTTGAAATGCCTATCGGCAACCATATCTGAAATGCCTATCGACACCTATATTTGAAATACCTATCGGCTTCTATATCTGAAATGCCTATCGGCACCTATTTTTAAAATGCCAATCGGCAACTATATCTTAAATGCTTATCGGCACCTATATCTGAAATGCCTATCGGCACCAATTTTTGAAATGCCTATCGGAAACTACATCTGAAATGCCTATCAGCACCTATATTTGAAATGCCTATCGGCAACCATATTTGGAATGCCTATCGGCACCTATATTTGAAATGCCTATCGGCTTCTATATCTGAAATGCCTATCGGCACCTACTTTTAAAATGCCAATCGGCAACTATAACTGAAATGCCTATCGGTACCTATATCTGAAATGCCTATCGGCACCTATTTTTGAAATGCCTATCGGAAACTACATCTGAAATGCCTATCAGCACCTATATTAGAAATCCCTATCGGCAACCACATCAGAAATGCCTATCGGCACCTATATTTGAAATGCCAATCGGCTTCTATATCTGAAATGCCTATCGGCACCTATTTTTAAAATGCCAATCGGCAACTATATCTGAAATGCCTTTCGGCACCTATATCTGAAATGCCTATCGGCACCTATTTTTGAAATGCCTATCGAAAACTACATCTGAAATGCCTATCAGCACCTATATTTGAAATGCCTATCGGCAACCATATCTGGAATGCCTATCGGCACCTATATTTGAAATGCCTATCGGCTTCTATATCTGAAATGCCTATCGGCACCTATATCTGAAATGCCTATCGGCACCTATATTTAAAATGCCTATCGGAAACTACAGCTGAAATGCCTATTAGCACCAATATTTGAGATGCCTATCGGCAACCATAACTGAAATGCCTATCGACACCTATATTTGAAATACCTATCGGATTCTATATCTGAAATGCCTATCGGCACATATTTTTAAAATGCCAATCGGCAACTATATTTGAAATGCCTATCGGCACCTATATCTGAAATGCCTATCGGCACCAATTTTTGAAATGCCTATCGGAAACTACATCTGAAATGCCTATCATATAAATGCCTATCATATATTTGAAATGCCTATCGGCAACCATATCTGGAATGCCTATCGGCACCTATATTTGAAATGCCTATCGGCTTCTATATCTGAAATGCCTATCGGCACTTATTTTTAAAATGCCAATCGGCATCTATATCTAAAATGCCTATCGGCACCTATATCTGATATGCCTATCGGCACCTATTTTTGAAATGCCTATCGGAATCTACATCTGAAATGCTTATCAGCACCTATATTTGAAATGCCTATCGGCAACCACATCACAAATGCCTATAGGCACCTATATCTGAAATGCCTTTCGGCATTTATATCTGAAATGCCTATCGACAGCTATATTTGTAATGCCTATCGGCACCTATATTTTAAATGCCTATCGGCAACTATATCTGATATGCCTATCGGCACCTATATCTGAAATGCCTATCGGCACCTATTTTTGAAATGCCTATCGGAAACTACATCTAAAATGCCTATCGGCACCTATTTTTAAAATGCCAATCGGCAACTATATCTGAAATGCCTATCGGAACCTATATCTGAAATGCCTATCGGCAACTATTTTTGAAATGCCTATCGGAAACTACATCTAAAATGCCTATCAGCACCTATATTTGAAATGCCTAACGGCAACCATATCTGGAATGCCTATCGGCACATATATTTGAAATGCCTATCAGCTTCTATATTTGAAATGCCTATCGGCACCTATTTTTAAAATGCCAATCGGCAACTATATCTGAAATGCCTATCGGCACCTATATCTGAAATGCCTATGGGCACCAATTTTTGAAATGCCTATCGGAAACTACATCTGAAATGCCTCTCAGCACCTATATTTGAAATGCCTATCGGCAACCATATCTGAAATGCCTATCGACACCTATATTTGAAATACCTATCGGCTTCTATATCTGAAATGCCTATCGGCACCTATTTTAAAAATGCCAATAGGCAACAATATCTGAAATGCCAATCGGCACCAATATCTGAAATGCCTATCGGCACTAATTTTTGAAATGCCTATCGGAAACTACATCTGAAATGCCTATCAGCACCTATATTTGAAATGCCTATCGGATTCTATATCTGAAATGCCTATCGACACCTATTTTTAAAATGCCAATCGGTAACTATATCTGATATGCATATCGGCACCTATATCTGAAATGCCTATCGGTACCTATTTTTGAAATGCCTATCGGAAACTACATCTAAAATGCCTATCAGCACCTATATTTAAAATGCCTAATCGGCAACCATATCTGAAATGCCTATCCAGCACCTATATTTGAAATACCTATCGGCTTCTATATCTGAAATGCCTATCGGCACCTATTTTTGAAATGCCTATCGGAAACTACATCTGTACCTTACGGCACCTATATCTGAAATGCCTATCGGTACCTATTTTTGAAATGCCTATCGGAAACTACATCTAAAATGCCTATCGGCACCTATTTTTAAAATGCCAATCGGCAACTATATCTGAAATGCCTATCAGCACCTATATTTGAAATGCCTATCGGCAATCATATCTGAAATGCCTATCGACACCTATATTTGAAATACCTACCAGCTTCTATATCTGAAATGCCTATCGGCACCATTTTTTGAAATGCCTATCAGAAACTATATCTGGAATGCCTATCAGCATCTATATTTGAAATGCCTATCGGCAACCATATCTGGAATGCCTATCGGCACCTATATTTGAAATGCCTATCGGCAACTATATCTGAAATGCCTATCAGCACCTATATCTGAAATGCCTATCGGCACCAATTTTTGAAATGCCTATCGGAAACTACATCTGAAATGCCTATCAGCACCTATATTTGAAATGCCTATCGGCAACCATATCTGGAATGCCTATCGACACCTATATTTGAAATTCTTATCGGCAACCATATCTGAAATGCCTATCGGCACCTATTTTTAAAATGCCAATCGGCAACTATATCTGAAATGCCTATCGGCACCTATATCTGAAATGCCTATCGGCACCTATTTATGAAATGCCTATCGAAAACTACATCTGAAATGCCTATCAGCACCTATATTTAAAATGCCTATCGGCAACCACATCAGAAATGCCTATCGGCACCTATATCTGAAATGCCTTTCGGCATTTATATTTGAAATGCCTATCGACACCTATATTTGAAATGCCTATCGGCACCTATATTTTAAATGCCTATCGGCAACTATATCTGAAATGCCTATCGGCACCTATATCTGAAATGCCTATCGGCACCTATTTTTTAAATGCCTATCTTAAACTACATCTAAAATGCCTATCGGCACCTATTTTTAAAATGCCAATCGGCAACTATATCTGAAATGCCTATCAGCACCTATATTTGAAATGCCTATCGGCAATCATATCTGAAATGCCTATCGACACCTATATTTGAAATACCTACCAGCTTCTATATCTGAAATGCCTATCGGCACCATTTTTTGAAATGCCTATCAGAAACTATATCTGGAATGCCTATCAGCATCTATATTTGAAATGCCTATCGGCAACCATATCTGGAATGCCTATCGGCACCTATATTTGAAATACCTATCGGCAACTATATCTGAAATGCCTATCAGCACCTATATCTGAAATGCCTATCGGCACCAATTTTTGAAATGCCTATCGGAAACTACATCTGAAATGCCTATCGGCACCTATATTTGAAAGGCCTCTCGGCAACCATATCTGAAATGCCTATCGACACCTATATTTGAAATACCTATCGGCTTCTATATCTGAAATGCCTATCGGCACCTATTTTTAAAATGCCAATCGGCAACTATATCTGAAATCCCTATCGGCACCTATATCTGAAATGCCTATCGGCACCAATTTTTGAAATGCCTATCGGAAACTACATCTGGAATGCCTATCAGCACCTATATTGGAAATGCCTATCGGCAAACATATCTGGAATGCCTATCGGCACCTATATTTGAAATGTCTATCGGCTTCTATATCTGAAATGCCTGTCGACACTTATTTTTAAAATGCCAATCGGCAACTATACCTGAAATGCCTATCGGCACCTATATCTAAAATGCCTATCGGCACCTATTTTTAAAATGCCAATCGGCAACTATATCTGAAATGTCTATCGGCACCTATTTTTAAAATGCCAATCGGCAACTATATCTGAAGTGCCTATCGGCACCTATATCTGAAATGCCTATCGACACCTATATTTGAAATACCTATCGGCTTCTATATCTGAAATGCGTATCGGCACCTATTTTTAAAATGCCAATCGGCAACTATATCTGAAGTGCCTATCGGCACCTATATCTGAAATGCCTATCGGCACCTATTTTTGAAATGTTTATCGAAAACTACATCTGAAATGCCTATCAGCACCTATATTTGAAATGCCTATCGGCAACCACATCAGAAATGCCTATCGGCACCTATATCTGAAATGCCTTTCGGCATTTATATCTGAAATGCCTATCGACACCTATAATTGAAATGCCTATCGGCACCTATATTTTAAATGCCTATCGGCAACTATATCTGATATGCCTATCGGCACCTATATCTGAAATGCCTATCGGCATCTATTTTTGAAATGCCTATCGGAAACTACATCTAAAATGCCTATCGGCACGTATTTTTAAAATGCCAATCGGCAACTATATCTGAAATGCCTATCGGCGCCTATATCTGAAATGCCTATCGGGACCTATTTTTGAAATGCCTGTCGGAAACTACATCTGAAATGCCTATCAGCACCTATATTTGAAGTGCCTATCGGCAACCATATATGAAATGCCTATCGACACCTATATTTGAAATACCTATCGGCTTCTATATCTGAAATGCCTATCGGAACATATTTTTGAAATGCCTATCGGAAACTACATCTGAAATGCCCATCATCACCTATATTTGAAGTGCATATCGGCAACCATATCTGAAATGCCTATTGACACCTATATTTGAAATGCCTATCGGCTTCTATATCTGAAATGCCTATCGATACCTATTTTTAAAATGCCAATTGGCAACTATATCTGAAATGCCTATCGGCACCTGTTTTTAAAATGCCAATCGGCAACTATATCTGAAATGCCTATCGGCACCTATATCTGAAATGCCTATCGGCACCTATTTTTGAAATGCCTATCGGAAACTACATCTGAAATGCCTATTAGCACCTATATTTGAAATGCCTATCGGCAACCATATTTGGAATGCCTATCGGCACCTATATTTGAAATGCCTATCGGCTTCTATATCTGAAATGCCTATCGGCACCTATTTTTAAAATGCCAATCGGCAACTATATCTGAAATGCCTATCGGCACCTATATCTGAAATGCCTATCGGCACCTATTTTTGAAATGCCTATCGGAAACTACATCACAAATGCCTATCAGCACCTATATTTGAAATGCCTATCGGCAACCACATCAGAAATGCCTATCGGCACCTATATCTGAAATGCCTTTCGGCATTTATATCTGAAATGCCTATCGACACCTATATTTGAAATGCCTATCGATACCTATATTTTAAATGCCTATCGGCAACTATATCTGATATGCCTATCGGCACCTATATCTGAAATGCCTATCGGCACTTATTTTTGAAATGCCTATCGGAAACTACATCTGGAATGCCTATCAGCACCTATATTTGAAATGTCTATCGGCAACCATATCTGGAATGCCTATCGGCACCTATATTTAAAATGCCTATCGGCATCTATATCTGAAATGCCTATCGACACTTATTTTTAAAATGCCAATCGGCAACTATATCTGAAATGCCTATCGGCACCTATATCTGAAATGCCTATCGGCACTTATTTTTTAAATGCCTATCGGAAACTACATCTGAAATGCCTATCAGCACCTATATTTGAAATGCCTATCGGCAACCACATCAGAAATGCCTATCGGCACCTATATCTGAAATGCCTTTCGGCATTTATATCTGAAATGCCTATCGACACCTATAATTGAAATGCCTATCGGCACCTATATTTTAAATGCCTATCGGCAACTATATCTGATATGCCTATCGGCACCTATATCTGAAATGCCTATCGGCATCTATTTTTGAAATGCCTATCGGAAACTACATCTAAAATGCCTATCGGCACGTATTTTTAAAATGCCAATCGGCAACTATATCTGAAATGCCTATCGGCACCTATATCTGAAATGCCTATCGGGACCTATTTTTGAAATGCCTATCGGAAACTACATCTGAAATGCCTATCAGCACCTATATTTGATGTGCCTATCGGCAACCATATCTGAAATGCCTATCGACACCTATATTTGAAATACCTATCGGCTTCTATATCTGAAATGCCTATCGGCACCTATTTTTAAATGCCAATCGGCAACTATATCTAAAATGCCTATCGGCACCTATATCTGAAATGCCTATTGGCACCAATTTTTGAAATGCCTATCGGAAACTACATCTGAAATGCCTATCAGCACCTATATTTGAAATGCCTATCGGCACCTATATTTTAAATGCCTATCGGCAACTATATCTGATATGCCTATCGGCACCTATATCTGAAATGCCTATCGGCACCTATTTTTGACATGCCTATCGGAAACTACATCTAAAATGCCTATCGGCACCTATTTTTAAAATGCCAATCGGCAACTATATCTGAAATGCCTATCGGGACCTATATCTGAAATGCCTATCGGGACCTATTTTTGAAATGCGTATCGGAAACTACATCTGAAATGCCTATCAGCACCTATATTTGAAGTGCATATCGGCAACCATATCTGAAATGCCTATCGACACCTATATTTGAAATACCTATCGGCTTCTATATCTGAAATGCCTATCGGCACCTATTTTTAAAATGCCAATCGGCAACTATATCTAAAATGCCTATCGGCACCTATATCTGAAATGCCTATTGGCACCAATTTTTGAAATGCCTATCGGAAACTACATCTGAAATGCCTATCAGCACCTAAATTTGAAATGCCTATCGGCAACCATATCTGGAATGCCTATCGGCACGTATATTTGAAATGCCTATGGCCTTCTATATCTGAAATGCCTATCGACACCTATTTTTAAAATGCCAATTGGCAACTATATCTGAAATGCCTATCGGCACCTGTTTTTAAAATGCCAATCGGCAACTATATCTGAAATGCCTATCGGCACCTATATCTGAAATGCATATCGGCACCAATTTTTGAAATGCCTATCGGAAACTACATCTAAAATGCCTACCAGCACCTATATTTGAAATGCCTATCGGCAACCATATCTGGAATGCCTATCGGCACCTATATTTGATATGCCTATCGGCTTCTATATCTGAAATGCCTATCGGCACCTATTTTTAAAATGCCAATCGGCAACTATATCTGAAATGCCTATCGGCACCTATATCTGAAATGCCTATCGGCACCAATTTTTGAAATGCCTATCGGAAACTACATCTGAAATGCCTATCAGCACTTATATTTGAAATGCCTATCGGCAACCATATCTGAAATGCCTATCGACACCTATATTTGAAATACCTATCGGCTTCTATATCTGAAATGCCTTTCGGCACCTATTTTTAAAATGCCAATCGGCAACTATATCTGAAATGCCTATCGGCACCTATATCTGAAATGCTTATCGGCACCAATTTTTGAATTGCCTATCGGAAACTACATCTGAAATGCCTATCAGCACCTATATTTGAAATGCCTATCGGCAACCATATCTGGAATGCCTATCGGCACCTATATTTGAAATGCCTATCGGCTTCTATATCTGAAATGCCTATCGGCCCCTATTTTTAAAATGCCAATCGGCAACTATATCTGAAATGCGTATCGGCACCTATATCGAAAATGCCTATCGGCACCTATTTTTGAAATGCCTATCGGAAACTACATCACAAATGCCTATCAGCACCTATATTTGAAATGCCTATCGGCAACCACATCAGAAATGCCTATCGGCACCTATATCTGAAATGCCTTTCGGCATTTATATCTGAAATGCCTATCGACATCTATATTTGAAATGCCTATCGGCACCTATATTTAAAATGCCTATCGGCTTCTATATCTGAAATCCCTATCGGCACCTATTTTTAAAATGCCAATCGGCAAATATATCTGAAATGCCTATCGGCACCTATATCTGAAATGCCTATCGGCACCTATTTTTGAAATGCCTATCGGAAACTACATCTGAAATGCCTATCAGCACCAATATTTGAAATGCCTATCGGCAACCATATCTGAAATGCCTATCGACACCTATATTTGAAATACCTATCGGCTGCTATATCTGAAATGCCTATCGGCACCTATTTTTAAAATGCCTTTCGGAAACTACATCTGAAATGCCTATCTGCTTCTATATTTGAAATGCCTATCGACAACCATATCTGAAATGCCTATCGACACCTATATTTGAAATACCTATCGGCTTCTAAATCTGAAATGCCTATCGGCACCTGTTTTTAAAATGCCAATCGGCAACTATATCTGAAATCCCTATTGGCACCTATATCTGATATGCCTATCGGCACCAATTTTTGAAATGCCTATCGGAAACTACATCTGAAACGCCTATCAGCACCTATATTTGAAATGCCTATCGGCAACCATATCTGGAATGCCTATCGGCAACCATATCTGGAATGCCTATCGGCACCTATATTTGAAATGCCTATTGGCTTCTATATCTGAAATGCCTATCGGCACCTATTTTTTAAATGCCAATCGGTAACTATATCTGAAATGCCTGTCGGCACCTATATCTGAAATGCCTATCGGCACCTATTTTTGAAATGCCTATCGGAAACTACATCTGAAATGCCTATCAGCACCTATATTTGAAATGCCTATCAGGAACCACATCAGAAATGCCTATCGGCACCTATATCTGAAATGCCATTCGGCATTTATATCTGAAATGCCTATCGACACCTATATTTGAAATGCCTATCGGCACCTATATTTTAAATGCCTATCGGCAACTATATCTGATATGCCTATCGGCACCTATATCTGAAATGCCTATCGGCACCTATTTTTGAAATGCCTATCGGAAACTACATCTAAAATGCCTATCGGCACCTATTTTTAAAATGCCAATTGGCAACTATATCTGAAATGCCTATCGGCACCTATATCTGAAATGCCTATCGGCACCTATATCTGAAATGCCTATCGGCACCTGTTTTTGAAATGCCTATCGGAAACTACATCCGAAATGCCTATTAGCACCTATATTTGAAATGCCTATCGGCAACCATATCTGAAATGCCTATCGACACCTATATTTGAAATACCTATCGGCTTCTATATCTGAAACGCCTATCGGCACCTATTTTTAAAATGCCAATCGGCAACTATATCTGAAATGCCTATCGGCACCTATATCTGAAATGCCTATCGGCACCAATTTTTAAAATGCCTATCGGAAACTACATCTGAAACGCCTATCAGCACCTATATTTGAGATGCCTATCGGCAACCATATCTGGAATGCCTATCGGCACCTATATTTGAAATGCCTATTGGCTTCTATATCTGAAATGCCTATCGGCACCTATTTTTAAAATGCCAATCGGTAACTATATCTGAAATGCCTATCGGCACCTATATCTGAAATGCCTATCGGCACCTATTTTTGAAATGCCTATCGGAAACTACATCTGAAATGCCTATCAGCACCTATATTTGAAATGCCTATCAGGAACCACATCAGAAATGCCTATCGGCACCTATATCTGAAATGCCATTCGGCATTTATATCTGAAACGCCTATCGACACCTATATTTGAAATGCCTATCGGCACCTATATTTTAAATGCCTATCGGCAACTATATCTGATATGCCTATCGGCACCTATATCTGAAATGCCTATCGGCACCTATTTTTGAAATGCCTATTGGAAACTACATCTAAAATGCCTATCGGCACCTATTTTTAAAATGCCAATCGGCAACTATATCTGAAATGCCTATCGGCACCTATATCTGAAATGCCTATCGGCACCTATATCTGAAATGCCTATCGGCACCTGTTTTTGAAATGCCTATCGGAAACTACATCTGAAATGCCTATTAGCACCTATATCTGAAAAGCCTATCGGCACCTATTTTTAAAATGCCAATCGGCAACTATATCTGAAATGCCTATCGGCACCTATATCTGAAATGCCTATCGGCACCAATTTTTGAAATGTCTATCGGAAACTACATCTAAAATGCCTACCAGCACCTATATTTGAAATGCCTATCGGCAACCATATCTGGAATGCCTATCGGCACCTATATTTGATATGCCTATCGGCTTCTATATCTGAAATGCCTATCGGCACCTATTTTTAAAATGCCAATCGGCAACTATATCTGAAATGCCTATCGGCACCTATATCTGAAATGCCTATCGGCACCAATTTTTAAAATGCCTATCGGAAACTACATCTGAAATGCCTATCAGCACTTATATTTAAAATGCCTATCGGCAACCATAACTGAAATGCCTATCGACACCTATATTTGAAATACCTATCGGCTTCTATATCTGAAATGCCTATCGGCACCTATTTTTAAAATGCCAATCGGCAACTATATCTGAAATGCCTATCGGCACCTATATCTGAAATGCTTATTGGCACCAATTTTTGAAATGCCTATCGGAAACTACATCTGAAATGCCTATCAGCACCTATATTTGAAATGCCTAGCGGCAACCATATCTGGAATGCCTATCGGCACCTATATTTGAAATGCCTATCGGCTTCTATATCTAAATTGCCTATCGACACCTATTTTTAAAATGCCTATTGGCAACTATATCTGAAATGCCTATCGGCACCTATATCTGAAATGCCTATTGGTACCTATTTTTGAAATGCCTATCGGAAACTACATCTGAAATGCCTATCAGCACTTATATTTGAAATACCTATCTGCAACCATATCTGGAATGCCTATCGGCACCTATATTTGAAATGCCTATCGGCTTCTATTACTGAAATGCCTATCGGCACCTATTTTTAAAATGCCAATCGGCAACTATATCTGAAATGCCTATCGGCACCTATATCTGAAATGTCTATCGGCACCTATTTTTGAAATGCCTTACGGAAACTACATCTGAAATGCCTATCTGCTCCTATATTTGAAATGCCTATCAGCAACCATATCTGAAATGCCAATAGACACCTATATTTGTAATACCTATCGGCTTCTATATCTGAAATGCCTATCGGCACCTGTTTTTAAAATGCCAATCGGCAACTATATCTCAAATGCCTAGCAGCACCTATATTTGAAATGCCTATCGGCAACAATATCTGGAATGCCTATCGGCACCTATATTTGAAATGCCTATCGGCTTCTATATCTGAAATGCCTATCGGCACCTATTTTTAAAATGCCAATTGGCAACTATATCTGAAATGCCTATCGGCACCTATATCTTAAATGCCTATCGGCACCTATTTTTGAAATGCCTATCGGAAACTACATCTGAAAGGCCTATCAGCACCTATATTTGAAATGCCTATCGGCAACCATATCTGGAATGCCTATCGGCACCTATATTTGAAATGCCTATCAGCTTCTATATCTGAAATGCCTATCGGCACCTATTTTTAAAATGCCAATCGGTAACTATATCTGAAATGCCTATCGGCACCTATATCTGAAATGCCTATCGGCACCAATTTTTGAAATGCCTATCGGAAACTACATCTGGAATGCCTATCAGCACCTATATTTTAAATGCCTATCGGCAAACATATCTGGAATGCCTATCGGCACCTATATTTGAAATGCCTATCGGCTTCTATATCTGAAATGCCTACCGACACTTATTTTTAAAATGCCAATCGGCAACTATATCTGAAATGCCTATCGGCACCTATATCTGAAATGCCTATCGGCACTAATTTTTGAAATGCCTATCGGAAACTACATCTGAAATGCCTATCAGCACCTATATTTGAAATGCCTATCGGCAACCATATCTGAAATGCCTATCGACACATATATTTGAAATACCTATCGGCTTCTATATCTGAAATGCCTATCGGCACCTATTTTTAAAATGCCAATCGGCAACTATATGTGAAGTGCCTATCGGCACCTATATCTGAAATGCCTATCGGCACCTATTTTTGAAATGCTTATCGAAAACGACATCTGAAATGCCTATCAGCACCTATATTTGAAATGCCTATCGGCAACTATATCTGATATGCCTATCGGCACCTATATCTGAAATGCCTATCGGCACCTATTTTTGAAATGCCTATCGGAAACTACTTCTAAAATGCCTATCGGCACCTATTTTTAAAATGCCAATCGGCAACTATATCTGAAATGCCTATCGGCACCTATATCTGAAATGCCTATCGGCACCTATTTTTGAAATGCCTTTCGGTATTTATATCTGAAATGCCTATCGACACCTATATTTGAAATGCCTATCGGCACCTATATTTTAAATGCCTATCGGCAACTATATCTGATATGCCTATCGGCACCTATATCTGAAATGCCTATCGGCACCTATTTTTGAAATGCCTATCGGAAACTACATCTAAAATGCCTATCGGCACCTATTTTTAAAATGCCAATCGGCAACTATATCTGAAATGCCTATCGGCACCTATATCTGAAATGCCTATCGGCACCTATTTTTGAAATGCCTATCGGAAACTACATCTAAAATGCCTATCGGCACCTATTTTTAAAATGCCAATCGGCAACTACATCTGAAATGCCTATCGGCACCTATATCTGAAATGCCTATCGGAACCTATTTTTGAAATGCCTATCGGAAACTACATCTGAAATGCCCATCATCACCTATATTTGAAGTGCATATCGGCAACCATATCTGAAATGCCTATCGACACCTATATTTGAAATGCCTATCGGCTTCTATATCTAAAATGCCTATCGACACCTATTTTAAAAATGCCAATTGGCAACTATATCTGAAATGCCTATCGGCACCTGTTTTTAAAATGCCAATCGGCAACTATATCTGAAATGCCTATCGGCACCTATATCTGAAATGCCTATCGGCACCTATTTTTGAAATGCCTATCGGAAACTACATCTGGAATGCCTATCAGCACCTATATTTTAAATGCCTATCGGCAAACATATCTGGAATGCCTATCGGCACCTATATTTGAAATGCCTATCAGCTTCTATATCTGAAATGGCTATCGGCAACTATTTTTAAAATGCCAATCGGTAACTATATCTGAAATGCCTATCGGCACCTATATCTGAAATGCCTATCGGCACCAATTTTTGAAATGCCTATCGGAAACTACATCTGGAATGCCTATCAGCACCTATATTTTAAATGCCTATCGGCAAACATATCTGGAATGCCTATCGGCACCTATATTTGAAATGCCTATCGGCTTCTATATCTGAAATGCCTATCGACACTTATTTTTAAAATGCCAATCGGCAACTATATCTGAAATGCCTATCGGCACCTATATCTGAAATGCCTATCGGCACTAATTTTTGAAATGCCTATCGGAAACTACATCTGAAATGCCTATCAGCACCTATATTTGAAATGCCTATCGGCAACCATATCTGGAATGCCTATCGGCACGTATATTTGAAATGCCTATTGGCTTCTATATTTGAAATGCCTATCGACACCTATTTTTAAAATGCCAATTGGCAACTATATCTGAAATGCCTATCGGCACCTGTTTTTAAAATGCCAATCGGCAACTATATCTGAAATGCCTATCGGCACCTATATCTGAAATGCCTATCGGCATCAATTTTTGAAGTGCCTATCGGAAACTACATTTAAAATGCCTATCAGCACCTATATTTGAAATGCCTATAGGCAACCATATCTGGAATGCCTATCGGCACCTATATTTGAAATGCCTATCGGCTTCTGTATCTGAAATGCCTATCGGCACCTATTTTTAAAATGCCAATCGGCAACTATATCTAAAATGTCTATCGGCACCTATGTCTGAAATGCCTATTGGCACCAATTTTTGAAATGCCTATCGGAAACTACATCTGAAATGCCTATCAGCACCTATATTTGAAATGCCTATCGGCAACCATATCTGGAATGCCTATCGGCACCTATATTTGAAATGCCTATCGGCTTCTATATCTGAAATGCCTATCGGCACCTATTTTTAAAATGCCAATCGGCAACTATATCTGAAATGCCTATCGGCACCTATATCTGAAATGCCTTTCGGCATTTATATCTGAAATGCCTATCGACACCTATATTTGAAATGCCTATCGGCACCTATATTTGAAATGCCTATCGGCTTCTATATCTGAAATCCCTATCGGCACCTATTTTTAAAATGCCAATCGGCAAATATATCTGAAATGCCTATCGGCACCTATATCTGAAATGCCTATCGGCACCTATTTTTGAAATGCCTATCGGAAACTACATCTGAAATGCCTATCAGCACCAATATTTGAAATGCCTATCGGCAACCATATCTGAAATGCCTATCGACACCTATATTTGAAATACCTATCGGCTTCTATATCTGAAATGCCTATCGGCACCTATTTTTAAAATGCCTTTCGGAAACTACATCTGAAATGCCTATCTGCTCCTATATTTGAAATGCCTATCGACAACCATATCTGAAATGCCTATCGACACCTATATTTGAAATACCTATCGGCTTCTAAATCTGAAATGCCTATCGGCACCTGTTTTTAAAATGCCAATCGGCAACTATATCTGAAATGCCTATCGGCACCTATATCTGAAATGCCTATCGGCACCAATTTTTGAAATGCCTATCGGAAACTACATCTGAAACGCCTATCAGCACCTATATTTGAAATGCCTATCGGCAACCATATCTGGAATGCCTATCGGCACCTATATTTGAAATGCCTATTGGCTTCTATATCTGAAATGCCTATCGGCACCTATTTTTAAAATGCCAGTCGGTAACTATATCTGAAATGCCTATCGGCACCTATATCTGAAATGGCTATCGGCACCTATTTTTGAAATGCTTATCGGAAACTACATCTGAAATGCCTATCAGCACCTATATTTGAAATGCCTATCGGCAACCACATCAGAAATGCCTATCAGCACCTATATCTGAAATGCCATTCGGCATTTATATCTGAAATGCCTATCGACACCTATATTTGAAATGCCTATCGGCACCTATATTTTAAATGCCTATCGGCAACTATATCTGATATGCCTATCGGCACCTATATCTGAAATGCCTATCGGCACCTATTTTTGAAATGCCTATCGGAAACTACATCTAAAATGCCTATCGGCACCTATTTTTAAAATGCCAATCGGCAACTATATCTGAAATGTCTATCGGCACCTATATCTGAAATGCCTATCGGCACCTATATCTGAAATGCCTATCGGCACCTGTTTTTGAAATGCCTATCGGAAACTACATCTGAAATGCCTATTAGCACCTATATTTGAAATGCCTATCGGCAACCATATCTGAAATGCCTATCGACACCTATATTTGAAATACCAATCGGCTTCTATATCTGAAATGCCTATCGGCACCTATTTTTAAAATGCCAATCGGCCACTATATCTGAAATGCCTATCGGCACCTATATTTGAAATGCCTATCGGCACAAATTTTTGAAATGCCTATCGGAAACTACATCTAAAATGCCTATCAGCACCTATATTTGAAATGCCTATCGGCAACCATATCTGGAATGCCTATCGGCACCTATATTTGATATGCCTATCGGCTTCTATATCTGAAATGCCTATCGGCACCTATTTTTAAAATGCCAATCGGCAACTATATCTGAAATGCCTATCGGCACCTATATCTGAAATGCCTATCGGCACCAATTTTTGAAATGCCTATCGGAAACTACATCTGAAATGCCTATCAGCACCTATATTTGAAATGCCTATCGGCAACCATATCTGAAATGCCTATCGACACTTTTATTTGAAATACCTATCGGCTTCTATAGCTGAAATGCCTATCGGCACCTATTTTTAAAATGCCAATCGGCAACTATATCTGAAATGCCTATCGGCACCTATATCTGAAATGCCTATCGGCACCAATTTTTGAAATGCCTATCGGAAACTACATCTGAAATGCCTATCAGCACCTATATTTGAAATGCCTATCGGCTTCTATATCTGAAATCCCTATCGGCACCTATTTTAAAAATGCCAATCGGCGCCTATTTTTGAAATGCCTATCGGAAACTACATCTGAAATGCCTATCAGCACCAATATTTGAAATGCCTATCGGCAACCATATCTGAAATTCCTATCGACACCTATATTTGAAATACCTATCGGCTTCTATATCTGAAATGCCTATCGGCACCTATTTTTAAAATGCCAATTCGCAACTATATCTTAAACGCCTATCGGCACCTATATCTGAAATGCCTATCGGCACCAATTTTTGAAATGTCTATCGGAAACTACATCTGAAATGCCTATCAGCTCCTATATTTGAAATGCCTATCGGCAACCATATTTGGAATGACTATCGGCACCTATATTTGAAATGCCTATCGGCTTCTATATCTGAAATGCCTATCGGCACCTATTTTTAAAATGCCAATCGGCAACTATATCTGAAATGCCTATCGGCACCTATATCTGAAATGCCTATCGGCACCTATTTTTGAAATGCCTATCGGAAACTACATGTAAAATGCCTATCAGCACTTATATTTGAAATGCCTATCGGCAACCAAATCTAGAATGCCTATCGGCACCTATATTTGAAATGCCTATCGGCTTCTATATCTGAAATGCCTATCGGCACCTATATCTGAAATGCCTATCGGCACCTATTTTTGAAATGCCTATCGGAAACTACATCTGAAATGCTTATCAGCACCTATATTTGAAATGCCTATCGGCAACCACATCACAAATGCCTATCGGCACCTACATCTGAAATGCCTTTCGGCATTTATATCTGAAATGCCTATCGACACCTATATTTGTAATGCCTAACGGCACCTATATTTTAAATGCCTATCGGCAACTATATCTGATATGCCTATCGGCACCTATATCTGAAATGCCTATCGGCACCTATTTTTGAAATGCCTATCGGAAACTACATCTAAAATGCCTATCGGCACCTATTTTTAAAATGCCAATCGGAAACTATATCTGAAATGCCTATCGGTACCTATATCTGAAATGCCTATCGGCACCTATTTTTGAAATGCATATCGGACACTACATCTGAAATGCCTATCAGCACCTATATTTGAAATGCCTATCGGCAACCATATCTAAAGTGCCTATCGACACCTATATTTGAAATACCTATCGGCTTCGATATCTGAAATGCCTATCGGCACCTATTTTTAAAATGCCAATCGGCAACTATATCTGAAATGCCTATCGGCACCTATATCTTAAATGCCTATCGGCACCAATTTTTGAAATGCCTATCGGAAACTACATCTGAAATGCCTATCAGCACCTATATTTGAAATGCCTATAGGCAACCATATCTGGAATGCCTATCGGCACCTATATCTGAAATGCCTATCGGCACTTATTTTTTAAATGCCTATCGGAAACTACATCTGAAATGCCTATCAGCACCTATATTTGAAATGCCTATCGGCAACCATATCTGAAATGCCTATCGACACCTATATTTGAAATACCTATCGGCTTCTATATCTGAAATGCCTATCGGCACCTATTTTTAAAATGCCAATCGGCAACTATATCTGAAATGCCTATCGGCACCTATATCTGAAATGCCTATCGGCACCAATTTTTGAGATGCCTATCGGAAACTACATCTGAAATGCCTATCAGCACCTATATTTGAAATGCCTATCGGCAAACATATTTGGAATGCCTATCGGCACCTATATTTGAAATGCCTATCGGCTTCTTTATCTGAAATGCCTATCGGCACCTATTTTTAAAATGCCAATCGGCAATTATATCTGAAATGCCTATCGGCACCTATATCTTAAATGCCTATCGGCACCAATTTTTGAAATGCCTATCGGAAACTACATCTGAAATGCCTATCAGCACCTATATTTGAAATGCCTATCGGCAACCATATCTGAAATGCCTATCGACACCTATATTTGAAATACCTATCGGCTTCGATATCTGAAATGCCTATCGGCACCTATTTTTAAAATGCCAATCGGCAACTATATCTGAAATGCCTATCGGCACCTATATCTTAAATGCCTATCGGCACCAATTTTTGAAATGCCTATCGGAAACTACATCTGAAATGCCTATCAGCACCTATATTTGAAATGCCTATAGGCAACCATATCTGGAATGCCTATCGGCACCTATATCTGAAATGCCTATCGGCACTTATTTTTGAAATGCCTATCGGAAACTACATCTGAAATGCCTATCAGCACCTATATTTGAAATGCCTATCGGCAACTATATCTGATATGCCTATCGGCACCTATATCTTAAATGCCTATCGGCACCAATTTTTGAAATGCCTATCGGAAACTACATCTGAAATGCCTATCAGCACCTATATTTGAAATGCCTATCGGCAACCATATCTGAAATGCCTATCGACACTTTTATTTGAAATACCTATCGGCTTCTATAGCTGAAATGCCTATCGGCACCTATTTTTAAAATGCCAATCGGCAACTATATCTGAAATGCCTATCGGCACCTATATCTGAAATGCCTATCGGCACCAATTTTTGAAATGCCTATCGGAAACTACATCTGAAATGCCTATCAGCACCTATATTTGAAATGCCTATCGGCAACCATATCTGGAATGCCTATCGGCACCTATATTTGAAATACCTATCGGCTTTTATATCTGAAATGCCTATCGGCACCTGTTTTTAAAATGCCAATCGGCAACTATATCTGAAATGCCTATCGGCACCTATATCTGAAATGCCTATCGGCACCAATTTTTGAAATGCCTATCAGAAACTACATCTGAAATGCCTATCAGCACCTATATTTGAAATGCCTATCGGCTTCTATATCTGAAATCCCTATCGGCACCTATTTTAAAAATGCCAATCGGCGCCTATTTTTGAAATGCCTATCGGAAACTACATCTGAAATGCCTATCAGCACCAATATTTGAAATGCCTATCGGCAACCATATCTGAAATTCCTATCGACACCTATATTTGAAATACCTATCGGCTTCTATATCTGAAATGCCTATCGGCACCTATTTTTAAAATGCCAATTCGCAACTATATCTTAAACGCCTATCGGCACCTATATCTGAAATGCCTATCGGCACCAATTTTTGAAATGTCTATCGGAAACTACATCTGAAATGCCTATCAGCTCCTATATTTGAAATGCCTATCGGCAACCATATTTGGAATGACTATCGGCACCTATATTTGAAATGCCTATCGGCTTCTATATCTGAAATGCCTATCGGCACCTATTTTTAAAATGCCAATCGGCAACTATATCTGAAATGCCTATCGGCACCTATATCTGAAATGCCTATCGGCACCTATTTTTGAAATGCCTATCGGAAACTACATGTAAAATGCCTATCAGCACTTATATTTGAAATGCCTATCGGCAACCAAATCTAGAATGCCTATCGGCACCTATATTTGAAATGCCTATCGGCTTCTATATCTGAAATGCCTATCGGCACCTATATCTGAAATGCCTATCGGCACCTATTTTTGAAATGCCTATCGGAAACTACATCTGAAATGCTTATCAGCACCTATATTTGAAATGCCTATCGGCAACCACATCACAAATGCCTATCGGCACCTACATCTGAAATGCCTTTCGGCATTTATATCTGAAATGCCTATCGACACCTATATTTGTAATGCCTAACGGCACCTATATTTTAAATGCCTATCGGCAACTATATCTGATATGCCTATCGGCACATATATCTGAAATGCCTATCGGCACCTATTTTTGAAATGCCTATCGGAAACTACATCTAAAATGCCTATCGGCACCTATTTTTAAAATGCCAATCGGAAACTATATCTGAAATGCCTATCGGTACCTATATCTGAAATGCCTATCGGCACCTATTTTTGAAATGCATATCGGACACTACATCTGAAATGCCTATCAGCACCTATATTTGAAATGCCTATCGGCAACCATATCTAAAGTGCCTATCGACACCTATATTTGAAATACCTATCGACTTCGATATCTGAAATGCCTATCGGCACCTATTTTTAAAATGCCAATCGGCAACTATATCTGAAATGCCTATCGGCACCTATATCTTAAATGCCTATCGGCACCAATTTTTGAAATGCCTATCGGAAACTACATCTGAAATGCCTATCAGCACCTATATTTGAAATGCCTATAGGCAACCATATCTGGAATGCCTATCGGCACCTATATCTGAAATGCCTATCGGCACTTATTTTTTAAATGCCTATCGGAAACTACATCTGAAATGCCTATCAGCACCTATATTTGAAATGCCTATCGGCAACCATATCTGAAATGCCTATCGACACCTATATTTGAAATACCTATCGGCTTCTATATCTGAAATGCCTATCGGCACCTATTTTTAAAATGCCAATCGGCAACTATATCTGAAATGCCTATCGGCACCTATATCTGAAATGCCTATCGGCACCAATTTTTGAGATGCCTATCGGAAACTACATCTGAAATGCCTATCAGCACCTATATTTGAAATGCCTATCGGCAAACATATTTGGAATGCCTATCGGCACCTATATTTGAAATGCCTATCGGCTTCTTTATCTGAAATGCCTATCGGCACCTATTTTTAAAATGCCAATCGGCAATTATATCTGAAATGCCTATCGGCACCTATATCTTAAATGCCTATCGGCACCAATTTTTGAAATGCCTATCGGAAACTACATCTGAAATGCCTATCAGCACCTATATTTGAAATGCCTATCGGCAACCATATCTGAAATGCCTATCGACACCTATATTTGAAATACCTATCGGCTTCGATATCTGAAATGCCTATCGGCACCTATTTTTAAAATGCCAATCGGCAACTATATCTGAAATGCCTATCGGCACCTATATCTTAAATGCCTATCGGCACCAATTTTTGAAATGCCTATCGGAAACTACATCTGAAATGCCTATCAGCACCTATATTTGAAATGCCTATAGGCAACCATATCTGGAATGCCTATCGGCACCTATATCTGAAATGCCTATCGGCACTTATTTTTGAAATGCCTATCGGAAACTACATCTGAAATGCCTATCAGCACCTATATTTGAAATGCCTATCGGCAACCATATCTAAAATACCTATCGACACCTATATTTGAAATACCTATCGGCTTCTATATCTGAAATGCCTATCGGCACCTATTTTTAAAATGCCAATCGGCAACTATATCTGAAATGCCTATCGGCACCTATATCTGAAATGCCTATCAGCACATATTTTTGAAATGCCTATCGGAAACTACATCTGAAATGCCTATCAGCACCTATATTTGAAATGCCTATCGGCAACCATATCTGGAATGCTTATCGGCACCTATATTTGAAATGCCTATCGGCTTCTATATCTGAAATGCCTATCGGCACCTACTTTTAAAATGCCAATCGGCAACTATATCTGAAATGCCTATCTGCACTTCTATCTGAAATGCCTATCGGCACCAATTATTGAAATGCCTGTCGGAAACTACATCTGATATGCCTATCAGCACCTATATTTGAAATGCCTATCGGCAGCCATATCTGGAATGCCTATCGGCACCTATATTTGAAATGCCTATCGGCTTCTATATCTGAAATGCCTATCGGCACCTATTTTTAAAATGCCAATCGGCAACTATATCTGAAATGCCTTTCAGCACCTATATCTGAAATGCCTATCGGCACCTATTTTTGAAATGCCTATCGAAAACTACATCTGAAATGCCTATCAGCACCTATATTTGAAATGCCTATCGGCAACCATATGTGGAATGCCTATCGGCACCTATATTTGAAATGCCTATCGGCTTCTATATCTGAAATGCCTATCGGCACCTATATCTGAAATGCCTATCTTCACCTATATTTGAAATGCCTATCGGAAACTACAGCTGAAATGCCTGTCAGCACCAATATTTGAGATGCCTATCGGCAACCATATCTGAAATGCCTATCGACACCTATATTTGAAATACCTATCGGCTTCTATATCTTAAATGCCTATCGGCACCTATTTTTAAATTGCCAATCGGCAACTATATCTGAAATGCCTATCGGCACCTATATCTGACATGCCTATCGGCACCAATTTTTGAAATGCCTATCGGAAACTACATCTGAAATGCCTATCAGCACCTATATTTGAAATGCCTATCGGCAACCATATCTGGAATGCCTATCGGCACCTATATTTGAAATGCCTATCGGCTTCTATATCTGAAATGCCTATCGGCACCTATTTTTAAAATGCCAATCGGCATCTATATCTGAAATGCCTATCGGCACCTATATCTGAAATGCCTATCGGCACCTATTTTTGAAATGCCTATCGGGAACTACATCTGAAATGCTTATCAGTACCTATATTTGAAATGCCTATCGGCAACCACATCACAAATGCCTATCGGCACCTATATCTGAAATGCCTTTCGGCATTTATATCTGAAATGCCTATCGACACCTATATTTGTAATGCCTATCGGCACCTATATTTTAAATGCCTATCGGCAACTATATCTGATATGCCTATCGGCACCTATATCTGAAATGCCTATCGGCACCTATTTTTGAAATGCCTATCGGAAACTACATCTAAAATGCCTATCGGCACCTATTTTAAAATGCCAATCGGCAACTATATCTGAAATGCCTATCGGCACCTATATCTGAAATGCTTATCGGCACCTATTTTTGAAATGCCTATCGGAAACTACATCTGAAATGCCTATCAGCACCTATATTTGAAATGCCTATCGGCAACCATATCTGAAATGCCTATCGACACCTATATTTGAAATACCTATCGGCTTCTACATCTGAAATGCCTATTGGCACCTATTTTTAAAATGCTAATCGGCAACTATATTTGAAATGCCTATCGGCACCTATATCTGAAATGCCTATCGGCACCAATTTTTGAAATGCCTATCGGAAAATACATCTGAAATGCCTATCAGCACCTATATTTGAAATGCCTATCGGCAACCATATCTGGAATGCTAATCGGCACCTATATTTGAAATGCCTATCGGCTTCTATATCTAAAATGCCTATCGGCACCTACTTTTAAAATGCCAATCGGCAACTATATCTGAAATGCCTATCGGTACCTATATCTGAAATGCCTATCAACACCTATTTTTGAAATGCCTATCAGGAAACTACATCTGAAATGCCTATCAGCACCTATATTTGAAATGCCTATCGGCAACCATATCTGGAATGCCTATCGGCACCTATATTTGAAATGCCTATCGGCTTCTATATCTGAAATGCCTATCGGCACCTATTTTTAAAATGCCAATCGGCTACTATATCTGAAATGCCTTTCGGCACCTATATCTGAAATGCCTATCGGCGCCTATTTTTGAAAACCCTATCGAAAACTACATCTGAAATGCCTATCAGCACCTATATTTGAAATTCCTATCGGCAAAAATATCTGGAATGCCTATCGGCACCTATATTTGAAATGCCTATCGGCTTCTATATCTGAAATCCCTATCGGCACCTATTTTAAAAATGCCAATCGGCAACTATATCTGAAATGCCTATCGGCACCTATATCTGAAATGCCTATCGGCACCTATTTTTGAAATGCCTATCGGAAAATACATCTGAAATTCCTATCAGCACCAATATTTGAAATGCCTGTCGGTAACCATATCTGAAATGCCTATCGACACCTATATTTGAAATACCTATCGGCTTCTATATCTGAAATGCCTATCGGCACCTATTTTTAATGTGCCAATCGGCAACTATATCTGAAATGCCTATCGGCACCTATATCTAAAATGTCTATCGGCACCAATTTTTGAAATGCCTATCGGAAACTACATCTGAAATGCCTATCAGCACCTATATTTGAAATGCCTATCGGCAACCATATTTGGAATGCCTATCGGCACCTACATTTGAAATGCCTATTGGCTTATATATCTGAAATGCATATTGGCACCTATTTTTTAAATGCCAATCGGCAACTATATCTGAAATGCCTATCGGCACCTATATCTGAAATGCCTATCGGCACCTATTTTTGAAATGCCTATCGGAAACTACATCTGAAATGCCTATCAGCACCTATAATTGAAATGCCTATCGGCAACCATATCTGAAATGCCTATCGACACCTATATTTGAAATACCTATCGGCTTCTATATCAGAAATGCCTATCGGCACCTATTTTTAAAATGCCAATCGGCAACTATATCTGAAATGCCTATCGGCACCTATATCTGAAATGCCTATCGGCACCAATTTTTGAAATGCCTATCGGAAACTACATCTGAAATGCCTATCAGCACCTATATTTGAAATGCCTATCGGCAACCATATCTGGAATGCTTATCGGCACCTATATTTGAAATGCCTATCGGCTTCTATATCTGAAATGCCTATCGGCACCTACTTTCAAAATGCCAATCGGCAACTATATCTGAAATGCCTATCGGCACCTATATTTAAAATGCCTATCAGCACCTATTTTTGAAATGCCTATCAGGAAACAACATCTGAAATGCCTATCAGCACCTATATTTGAAATGCCTATCGGCAACCATATCTGGAATGCCTATCGGCACCTATATTTGAAATGCCTATCGGCTTCTATATCTGAAATGCCTATCGGCACCTATTTTTAAAATGCCAATAGGCAACTATATCTGAAATGCCTTTCGGCACCTATATCTGAAATGCCTATCGGCACCTATTTTTGAAATGCCTATCGAAAACAACATCTGAAATGCCTATAAGAACCTATATTTGAAATGCCTATCGGCAACCATATCTGGAATGCCTATCGGCACATATATTTGAAATGTCTATCGGCTTCTATATCTGAAATGCCTATCGGCACATATTTTTAAAATGCCAATCGGCAACTATATCTGAAATGCCTATCATCACCTATATCTAAAATGCCTATCGGCACCTATTTTCGAAATGCCTATCGGAAACTACATCTGAAATGCCTATCAGCACCTATATTTGAAATGCCTATCGGCAACCATATCTGGAATGCCTATCGGCACCTATATTTGAAATGCCGATCGGCTTTTATATCTGAAATGCCTATCGGCACCTATTTTTAAATGCCAATCGGCGACTATATCTGAAATGCCTATCGGCACGTATATCTGAAATGCCTATCGGCACCTATTTTTGAAATGCCTATCGGAAACTACATCTGAAATGCCTATCAGCACCTATATCTGAAATGCCTATCGGCAACCAAATCAGAAATGCCTATCGGCTTCTATATCTGAAATGCCTTTCGGCATTTATATCTGAAATGCCTATCGGCACCTATATTTGAAATGCCTATCGGCACCTATATTTTAAATGCCTATCGGCAACTATATCCTATATGCCTATCGGCACCTATATCTGAAATGCCTATCGGCACCTGTTTTTAAAATACCTATCGGAAAATACACCTGAAATGCCTATCGGCACCTATTTTTAAAATGCCAATCGGCAACTATATCTGAGATGCCTATCGGCACCTATATCTGAGATGCCTATCGGCATCTATTTTTGAATTGCCTATCGGAAACTACATCTGAAATGCCTATCAGCACCTATATCTGAAATGCCTATCGGCAACCATATCTGGAATGCCCATCGTTACCTACATTTAAAATGCCTATCGGCTTCTATATCTGAAATGCCTATCGGCACCTTTTTTTAAAATGCCAATCGGCAACTATATCTGAAATGCCTATCGGCACCTATATCTGAAATGCCTATCGGCACCTATTTTTAAAATGCCAATCGGCAACTATATCTGAAATGCCTATCGGCACCTATAACTGAAATGCCTATCGGCACCTATTTTTGAAATGCCTATCGGAAACTACATCTGAAATGCCTATCGGCACCTATTTTTAAAATGCCAATCGGTAACTATATCTGAAATGCCTATCGGCACCTATATCTGAGATGCCTATCGGCACCTATTTTTGAAATGCCTATCGGAAACTACATCTGAAATTCCTATTAGCACCTATATCTGAAGTGGTTATCGGCAACCATATCTGGAATGCCCATCGGCACCTACATTTGAAATGCCTATCGGCTTCTATATCTGAAATGCCTATCGGCACCTATTTTTAAAATGCCAATCGGCAACTATATCTGAAATGCCTATCGGCACCTATATCTGAAATGCCTATCGGCACCTATTTTTAAAATGCCAATCGGCAACTATATCTGATATGCCTATCGGCACCTATATCTGAAATGCCTATCGGCACCTATTTTTGAAATGCCTATCGGAAAATACATCTGAAATGCCTATCGGCACCTATTTTTAAAATGACATTCGGCAACTATATCTGAAATGCCAATCGACACCTATATTTGAAATACCTATCGACTTCTATATTTGAAATGCCTATCGGCACCTATTTTAAAAATGCCATTCGGCGACTATATCTGAAATGCCTATCGGCACCTATATCTGAAATGCCTATCGGCACTTATTTTTGAAATGCCTATCGGAAACTACATCTGAAATGCCTATCAGCACCTATATTTGAAATGCCTATCGGCAACCATATCTGGAATGCCTATCGGCACCTATATTTGAAATGCCTATCGGCTTCTATATCTGAAATGCCTATCGGCACCTATATCTAAAATGCCTATCGGCACCTATTTTTGAAATGCCTATCGGAAACTACATCTGAAATGCCTATCAGCACCAATATTTGAAAAACCTATCGGCAACCATATCCGGAATGAATATCGGCACCTCTATTTAAAATGCCTATCGGCTTCTATATCTGAAATGCCTATCGGCAACTATTTTTTAAATTCCAATCGGCAACTATATCTGAAATGCCTATCGGCACCTATATCTGAAATGCCTATCGGCACCAGTTTTTGAAGTGCAATCGGAAACTACATCTGAAATGCTTTTCAGCACTTATATTTGAATTGCTTATCGGCAACTATATCTGGAATGCCTATCGGCACCTACATTTGAAATGCCTATCGGCTTCTATATCTGAAATGCCTACCGGCACCTATTTTAAAAATGCCAATCGGCAACTATATCTGAAATGCCTATCGGCACCTATATCTGAAATGCCTATCGGCACCTATTTTTGAAATGCCTATCGGAAACTACATCTGAAATGCTTATCAGTACCTATATTTGAAATGCCTATCGGCAACCACATCACAAATGCCTATCGGCACCTATATCTGAAATGCCTTTCGGCATTTATATCTGAAATGCCTATCGACACCTATATTTGTAATGCCTATCGGCACCTATATTTTAAATGCCTATCGGCAACTATATCTGATATGCCTATCGGCACCTATATCTGAAATGCCTATCGGCACCTATTTTTGAAATGCCTATCGGAAACTACATCTAAAATGCCTATCGGCACCTATTTTAAAATGCCAATCGGCAACTATATCTGAAATGCCTATCGGCACCTATATCTGAAATGTTTATTGGCACCTATTTTTGAAATGCCTATCGGAAACTACATCTGAAATGCCTATCTGCACCTATATTTGAAATGCCTATCGGCAACCATATCTGAAATGCCTATCGACACCTATATTTGAAATACCTATCGGCTTCTACATCTGAAATGCCTATCGGCACCTATTTTTAAAATGCTAATCGGCAAATATATTTGAAATGCCTATCGGCACCTATATCTGAAATGCCTATCGGCACCAATTTTTGAAATGCCTATCGGAAAATACATCTGAAATGCCTATCAGCACCTATATTTGAAATGCCTATCGGCAACCATATCTGGAATGCTAATCGGCACCTATATTTGAAATGCCTATCGGCTTCTGTATCTAAAATGCCTATCGGCACCTACTTTTAAAATGCCAATCGGCAACTATATCTGAAATGCCTATCGGTACCTATATCTGAAATGCCTATCGGCACCTATTTTTGAAATGCCTATCAGGAAACTACATCTGAAATGCCTATCAGCACCTATATTTGAAATGCCTATCGGCAACCATATCTGGAATGCCTATCGGCACCTATATTTGAAATGCCTATCGGCTTCTATATCTAAAATGCCTATCGGCACCTATTTTTAAAATGCCAATCGGCTACTATATCTGAAATGCCTTTCGGCACCTATATCTGAAATGCCTATCGGCGCCTATTTTTGAAAACCCTATCGAAAACTACATCTGAAATGCCTATCAGCACCTATATTTGAAATGCCTATCGGCAACCATATCTGAATGCCTATCGGCACCTATATTTGAAATGCCTATCGGCTTCTATATCTGAAATCCCTATCGGCACCTATTTTAAAAATGCCAATCGGCAACTATATCTGCAATGCCTATCGGCACCTATATCTGAAATGCCTATCGGCACCTATTTTTGAAATGCCTATCGGAAAATACATCTGAAATTCCTATCAGCACCAATATTTGAAATGCCTGTCGGCAACCATATCTGAAATGCCTATCGACACCTATATTTGAAATACCTATCGGCTTCTATATCTGAAATGCCTATCGGCACCTATTTTTAATGTGCCAATCGGCAACTATATCTGAAATGCCTATCGGCACCTATATCTGAAATGTCTATCGGCACCAATTTTTGAAATGCCTATCGGAAACTACATCTGAAATGCCTATCAGCACCTATATTTGAAATGCCTATCGGCAAACATATTTGGAATGCCTATCGGCACCTACATTTGAAATGCCTATCGGCTTATATATCTGAAATGCATATTGGCACCTATTTTTTAAATGCCAATCGGCAACTATATCTGAAATGCCTATCGGCACCTATATCTGAAATGCCTATCGGCACCTATTTTTGAAATGCCTATCGGAAACTACATCTGAAATGCCTATCAGCACCTATATTTGAAATGCCTATCGGCAACCACATCAGAAATGCCTATCGGCACCTATATCTGAAATGCCTTTCGGCATTTATATCTGAAATGCCTATCGACACCTATATTTGAAATGCCTATCGGCACCTATATTTTAAATGCCTATCGGCAACTATATCTGATATGCCTATCGGCACCTATATCTGAAATGCCTATCGGCACCTATTTTTGAAATGCCTATCCGAAACTACATCTAAAATGCCTATCGGCACCTATTTTTAAAATGCCAATCGGCAACTATATCTGAAATGCCTATCGGCACCTATATCTGAAATACCTATCGGCACCTATTTTTGAAATGCCTATCGGAAACTACATCTGAAATGCCTATCAGCACCTATAATTGAAATGCCTATCGGCAACCATATCTGAAATGCCTATCGACACCTATATTTGAAATACCTATCGGCCTCTATATTAGAAATGCCTATCGGCACCTATTTTTAAAATGCCAATCGGCAACTATATCTGAAATGCCTATCGGCACCTATATCTGAAATGCCTATCGGCACCAATTTTTGAAATGCCTATCGGAAACTACATCTGAAATGCCTATCAGCACCTATATTTGAAATGCCTATCGGCAACCATATCTGGAATGCTTATCGGCACCTATATTTGAAATGCCTATCGGCTTCTATATCTGAAATGCCTATCGGCACCTACTTTTAAAATGCCAATCGGCAACTATATCTGAAATGCCTATCGGCACCTATAATTAAAATGCCTATCAGCACCTATTTTTGAAATGCCTATCAGGAAACAACATCTGAAATGCCTATCAGCACCTATATTTGAAATGCCTATCGGCAACCATATCTGGAATGCCTATCGGCACCTATATTTGAAATGCCTATCGGCTTCTATATCTGAAATGCCTATCGGCACCTATTTTTAAAATGCCAATAGGCAACTATATCTGAAATGCCTTTCGGCACCTATATCTGAAATGCCTATCGGCACCTATTTTTGAAATGCCTATCGAAAACTACATCTGAAATGCCTATAAGCACCTATATTTGAAATGCCTATCGGCAACCATATCTGGAATGCCTATCGGCACCTATATTTGAAATGTCTATCGGCTTCTATATCTGAAATGCCTATCGGCACCTATATCTGAAATGCCTATCGGCACCTATATTTGAAATGCCTATCGGAAACTACAGCTGAAATGCCTATCAGCACCAATATTTGAGATGCCAATCGGCAACCATATCTGAAATGCCTATCGACACCTATATTTGAAATACCTATCGGCTTCTATATATGAAATGCCTATCGGCACATATTTTTAAAATGCCAATCGGCAACTATATCTGAAATGCCTATCATCACCTATATCTAAAATGCCTATCGGCACCTATTTTCGAAATGCCTATCGGAAACTACATCTGAAATGCCTATCAGCACCTATATTTTAAATGCCTATCGGCAACCATATCTGGAATGCCTATCGGCACCTATATTTGAAATGCCGATCGGCTTTTATATCTGAAATGCCTATCGGCACCTATTTTTAAATGCCAATCGGCGACTATATCTGAAATGCCTATCGGCACGTATATCTGAAATGCCTATCGGCACCTATTTTTGAAATGCCTATCGGAAACTACATCTGAAATGCCTATCAGCACCTATATCTGAAATGCCTATCGGCAACCAAATCAGAAATGCCTATCGGCACCTATATCTGAAATGCCTTTCGGCATTTATATCTGAAATGCCTATCGGCACCTATATTTGAAATGCCTATCGGCACCTATATTTTAAATGCCTATCGGAACTATATCCTATATGCCTATCGGCACCTATATCTGAAATGCCTATCGGCACCTGTTTTTAAAATACCTATCGGAAAATACACCTGAAATGCCTATCGGCACCTATTTTTAAAATGCCAATCGGCAACTATATCTGAAATGCCTATCGGCACCTATATCTGAGATGCTTATCGGCATCTATTTTTGAAATGCCTATCGGAAACTACATCTGAAATGCCTATCAGCACCTATATCTGAAATGCCTATCGGCAACCATATCTGGAATGCCCATCGTTACCTACATTTAAAATGCCTATCGGCTTCTATATCTGAAATGCCTATCGGCACCTTTTTTTAAAATGCCAATCGGCAACTATATCTGAAATGCCTATCGGCACCTATATCTGAAATGCCTATCGGCACCTATTTTTAAAATGCCAATCGGCAACTATATCTGAAATGCCTATCGGCACCTATAACTGAAATGCCTATCGGCACCTATTTTTGAAATGCCTATCGGAAACTACATCTGAAATGCCTATCGGCACCTATTTTTAAAATGCCAATCTTTAACTATATCTGAAATGCCTATTGGCACCTATATCTGAGATGCCTATCGGCACCTATTTTTGAAATGCCTATCGGAAACTACATCTGAAATTCCTATTGGCACCTATATCTGAAATGGCTATCGGCAACCATATCTGGAATGCCCATCGGCACCTACATTTGAAATGCCTAACGGCTTCTATATCTGAAATGCCTATCGGCACCTATTTTTAAAATGCCAATCGGCAACTATATCTGAAATGCCTATCGGCACCTATATCTGAAATGCCTATCGGCATCTATTTTTAAAATGCCAATCGGCAACTATATCTGATATGCCTATCGGCACCTATATCTGAAATGCCTATCGGCACCTATTTTTGAAATGCCTATCGGAAAATACATCTGAAATGCCTATCGGCACCTATTTTTAAAATGACATTCGGCAACTATATCTGAAATGCAAATCGACACCTATATTTGAAATACCTATCGACTTCTATATTTGAAATGCCTATCGGCACTTATTTTAAAAATGCCATTCGGCGACTATATCTGAAATGCCTATCGGCACCTATATCTGAAATGCCTATCGGCACTTATTTTTGAAATGCCTATCGGAAACTACATCTGAAATGCCTATCAGCACCTATATTTGAAATGCCTATCGGCAACCATATCTGGAATGCCTATCGGCACCTATATTTGAAATGCCTATCGGCTTCTATATCTGAAATGCCTATCGGCACCTATATCTAAAATGCCTATCGGCACCTATTTTTGAAATGCCTATCGGAAACTACATCTGAAATGCCTATCAGCACCAATATTTGAAAAACCTATCGGCAACCATATCCGGAATGAATATCGGCACCTATATTTAAAATGCCTATCGGCTTCTATATCTGAAATGCCTATCGGCACCTATTTTTTAAATTCCAATCGGCAACTATCTCTGAAATGCCTATCGGCACCTATATCTGAAATGCCTATCGGCACCAGTTTTTGAAGTGCCTATCGGAAACTACATCTGAAATGCTTTTCAGCACTTATATTTGAATTGCTTATCGGCAACTATATCTGGAATGCCTATCGGCACCTACATTTGAAATGCCTATCGGCTTCTATATCTGAAATGCCTACCGGCACCTATTTTAAAAATGCCAATCGGCAACTATATCTATAATGCCTATCGGCACCTATATCTGAAATGCCTATCGGCACCTATTTTTGAAATGCCTATCGGAAACTACATCTGAAATGCCTATCAGCACCTATATTTGAAATGCCTATCGGCAACCATATCTGGAATGCCTATTTGCACCTATATTTGAAATGCCTATCGGCTTCTATATCTGAAATGCCTATCGGCACCTATTTTTAAAATGCCTATCGGCAACTATATCTGAAGTGCCTATCGGCACCAATATCTGAAATGCCTATCGGCACCTATTTTTGAAATGCCTATCGAAAACTACATCTGAAATGCCTATCAGCACCTATATTTGAAATTCCTATCGGCAACCACATCAGAAAGTCCTATCGGCACCTATATCTGAAATGCCTTTCGGCATTTATATCTGAAATGCTTATCGACACCTATATTTGAAATGCCTATCGGCACCTATATTTTAAATGCCTATCGGCAACTTTATCTGATATGCCTATCGGCACCTATATCTGAAATGCCTATCGGCACCTATTTTTGAAATGCCTATCGGAAACTACATCTAAAATGCCTATCGGCACCTATTTTTAAAATGCCAATCGGCAACTATATCTTAAATGCCTATCAGCATCTATATTTGAAATGCCTATCGGCAACCATATCTGGAATGCCTATCGGCACCTATATTTGAAATGCCTATCGGCTTTTATATCTGAAATGCCTATCGACACCTATTTTTAAAATGCCAATTGGCAACTATATCTGAAATGCCTATCGGCAACTATATCTGAAATGCCTATTGGCACCTATTTTTGAAATGCCTATCGAAAACTACATCTGAAATGCCTATCAGCACCTATATTTGAAATGCCTATCGGCAACCATATCTGGAATGCCTATCGGCACCTATATTTGAAATGCCTATTGGCTTCTATATCTGAAATGCCTATCGGCACCTATTTTTAAAATGCCAATCGGCAACTATATCTGAAATGCCTATCGGCACCTATATCTGAAATGCCTATCGGCACCTATTCTTGAAATGCCTATCGGAAACTACATCTGAAATGCCTATCAGCACCTATATTTGAAATGCCTATCGGCAACCATATCTGAAATGCCTATCGACACCTATATTTGAAATACCTATCAGCTTCTATATCTGAAATGCCTATCGGCACCTATTTTTAAAATGCCAATCGGTAACTATATCTGAAATGCCTATCGGTACCTATATCTGAAATGCCTATCGGCACCAATTTTTGAAATGCCTATCGGAAACTACATCTGGAATGCCTATCAGCACCTATATTTGAAATGCCTATAGGCAACCATACCTGGAATGCCTATCGGCACCTATATTTGAAATGCCTATCGGCTTCTATATCTGAAATGCCTATCGACACCTATTTTTAAAATGCCAATCGGCAACTATATCTGAAATGCCTATCGGCACATAATTCTGAAATGCCTATCGGCAACTATTTTTAAAATGCCTATCAAAAACTACATCTGAAATGCCTATCAGCACCTATGTTTGAAATGCCTATCGGCAACCATATCTGAAATGCCTATCGACACCTATATTTGAAATACCTATCGGCTTCTATATCTGAAATGCCTATCGGCACCTATTTTTAAAATGCCAATCGGCATCTATATCTGAAATGCCTATCGGCACCTATATCTGAAATGCCTAACGGCACCAATTTTTGAAATGCCTATCGGAAACTACATCTGAAATGCCTATCAGCACCTATATTTGAAATGCCTATCGACAACCATATCTGGAATGCTTATCGGCACCTATATTTGAAATGCCTATCGGCTTCAATATCTGAAATGCCTATCGGCACCTATTTTTAAAATGCCAATCGGCAACTATATCTGAAATGCCAATCGGCAACTATATCTGAAATGCCTATCGGCACCTATATCTGAAATGCCTATCGGCGCCTATATTTAAAATGCCTATCGGCAAACATATCTGGAATGCCTATCGGCACCTATATTTGAAATGCCTATCGGCTTCTATATCTGAAATGCCTATCGGCACATATTTTTAAAATGCCAATCGGCAACTATGTCTGTAATGCCTATCGGCACCTATATCTGAAATGCCTATCGGCACCTATTTTTGAAATGCCTATCGGAAACTACATCTGAAATGCCTATCAGCACCAATATTTGAAATGCCTATCGGCAACCATATCTGAAATGCCTATCGACACCTATATTTGAAATACCTATCGGCTTCTATATCTGAAATGCCTATCGGCACCTATATCTGAAATGCCTATCCGCACCTATTTTTGAAATGCCTATCGGAAACTACATCTGAAATGCCTATCAGCACCTATATTTGAAATGCCTATCGGCTTCTATGTCTGAAATGCCTATCGGCTTCTATGTCTGAAATGCCTATCGGCACCCATTTTTAAAATGCCAATCGGCGACTATACCTGAAATGCCTATCGGCACCTATATCTGAATTGCCTATCGGCACCTATTTTTGAAATGCCTATCGGAAACCAGATCTAAAATGCCTATCGGCACCTATATGTGAAATGCCTATCGGCAACCATATCTGGAATGCCTATCGGCACCTATATTTGAAATGCCTATCGGCTTCTATATCTGAAATGCCTATCGGCAAATATTTTTAAAATGCCAACGGCAACTATATCTGAAATGCCTATCGGCACCTATATCTGAAATGCCTATCGGCACCTATTTTTTGAAATGCCTATCGGAAACTACATCTAAAATGCCTATCAGCACCTATATTTGAAATGCCTATCGACAACCATATCTGGAATGCCTATCGGCACCTATATTTGAAATGCCCATCGGCTTCTATATCTGAAATGCCTATCGGCACCTATTTTTAAAATGCCAATCGGCAACTATATCTGAAATGCCTATCGGCACCTATATCTGAAATGCCTATCGGCACCTATTTTTGAAATGCCTATCGGAATCTACATCTGAAATGCCTATCAGCACCCATATTTGAAATGCCTATCGGCAACCATATCTGGAATGCCTATCGGCACCTATATTTGAAATGCCTATCGGCTTCTATATCTGAAAAGCCTATCGGCACCTATTTTTAATATGTCAAACGGCAACTATATCTGAAATGCCTATCGGCACCTATTTTTGAAATGCCTGTCGGAAACTACATCTGAAATGCCTATCAGCACCTATATTTGAAATGCCTATCGGCAACTATATCTGGGATGCCTATCGGCACCTATATTTGAAATGCCTATCGGCTTCTATATCTAAAATGCCTATAGGCACCTATTTTTAAAATGCCAATCGGCAACTATATCTGAAATGCCTATCGGCACCTATATCTGAAATGCCTATCGGCACCTATTTTTGAAATGCCTATCGGAAACTACATCTGAAATGCCTATCAGCACCTATATTTGAAATGCCTATCAGGAACCATATCTGGAATGCCTATCGGCACCTATATTTGAAATGCCTATTGGCTTCTATATCTGAAATGCCTATCGGCACCTATTTTTAAAATGCCAATCGGCAACTATATCTGTAATGCCTATCGGCACCTATATCTGAAATGCCTATTGGCACCTATTTTTGAAATGCCTATCTGAAACTACATCTGAAATGCCTATCAGCACCAATATTTAAAATGCTTATCGGCAACCATATCTGAAATGCCTATCGACACCTATATTTGAATTACCTATCGGCTTCTATATCTGAAATGCCTATCAGCACCTATTTTTAAAATGACAATCGGCAACTATATCTGAAATGCCTATCGGCACCTATATCTGAAATGCCTATCGGCACCAATTTTTGAAATGCCTATCGGAAACTACATCTGAAATGCCTATCAGCACCTATATTTGAAATGCCTATCGGCAACCATATCTGGAATGCCGATCGGCACCTATATTTGAAATGCCTATCGGCTTCTATATCTGAAATGCCTATCGGCACCTATTTTTAAAATGCCATTTGGCAACTATATCTGAAATGCCTATCGGCACCTATATCTGAAATGCCTATCGGCAACTATTTTTGAAATGCCTATCGGAAACTACATCTGAAATGCCTATCAGCACCTGTATTTGAAATGCCTATCGGCAACCATATCTGAAATGCCTATCGACACCTATATTTGAAATACCTATCGGCTTCTATATCTGAAATGCCAATCGGCACCTATTTTTAAAATGCCAATCGGTAACTATATCTGAAATGCCTATCGGCACCTATATCTGAAATGCCTATCGGCACCAATTTTTGAAATGCCTATTAGAAACTATATCTGGAATGCCTATCAGCACCTATATTTGAAATGCTTATCGGCAATTATATCTGGAATGCCTATCGGCAACTATATTTGAAATGCCTATCGGCTTCTATATCTGAAAGGCCTATCGACACCTATTTTTAAAATGCCAATCGGCAACGATATCTGAAATGCCTATCGGCACCTATATCTAAAATGCCTATCGGCACCTATTTTTGAAATGCCTATCGGAAACTACATCTGAAATGCCTATCAGCACCTATATTTGAAATGCCTATCGGCAACCATATCTGAAATGCCTATCGACACCTATATTTGAAATACCTATCGGCTTCTATATATCTGAAATGCCTATCGGCACCTATTTTTAAAATGCCAATCGGCAACTATATCTGTAATGCCTATCGGCACCTATATCTGAAATGCCTATTGGCACCTATTTTTGAAATGCCTATCTGAAACTACATCTGAAATGCCTATCAGCACCTATATTTAAAATGCCTATCGACAACCATATCTGGAATGCCTATCGGCACCTATATTTGAAATGCCTATCGGCTTCTATATCTGAAAGGCCTATCGACACTTACTTTTAAAATGCCAATCGGCAACGATATCTGAAATGCCTATCGGCACCTATATCTGAAATGCCTATCGGCACCAATTTTTGAAATGCCTATTAGAAACTACATCTGGAATGCCTATCAGGACCTATGTTTGAAATGCTTATCGGCAACCATATCTGGAATGCCTATCGGCACCTATATTTGAAATGCTTATCGGCTTCTATATCTGAAATGCCTATCGGCACCTATTTTTAAAATGCCAATCGGCAACTATATCTGAAATGCCTATCGGCACCTATATCTGAAATGCCTATCGGCACCTATTTTTGAAATGCCTATCGGAAACTACATCTGAAATGCCTATCAGCACCTATATTTGAAATTCCTATCGGCAACCATATCTGGAATGCCTATCGGCACCTATATTTGAAATGCCTATCGGCTTCTATGTCTGCAATGCCTATCGACACCTATTTTTAAAATGCCAATTGGCAACTGTATCTGAAATGCCTATCGGCACCTATATCTGAAATGCCTATCGGTACCTATTTTTGAAATGCCTATCGGAAACTACATCTGAAATGCCTATCAGCACTTATGTTTGAAATGCCTATCGGCAACCATATCTGGAATGCCTATCGGCACCTATATTTGAAATGCCTATCGGCTTCTATATCTGAAATGCCTATCGGCACCTATTTTTAAAATGCCAATCGGCAACTATATCTGAAATGCCTATCGGCACCTATATCTGAAATGCCTATCGGCACCTATTTTTAAAATGCCTTTCGGAAACTACATCTGAAATGCCTATCTGCTCCTATATTTGAAATGCCTATCGGCAAGCATATCTGAAATGCCTATCGACACCTATATTTGAAATACCCATCGGCTTCTATATCTGAAATGCCTATCGGCACCTGTTTTTAAAATGCCAATCGGCAACTATATCTGCAATGCCTATCGGCACCTATATCTGAAATGCCTATCGGCATCAATTTTTGAAATGCCTATCGGAAACTACATCTAAAATACCTATCAGAACCTGTATTTGAAATGCCTATCAGCAACCATATCTGGAATGCCTATCGGCACCTATATTTGAAATCCCTATCGGCTTCTATATCTAAAATGCCTATCGGCACCTATTTTTAAAATGCCAAATGGCAACTATATCTGAAATGCTTATCGGCACCTATATCTGAAATGCCTATCGGCACCTATTTTTGAAATGCCTATCGGAAACTACATCTGAAATGCCTATCAGCACCTATATTTGAAATGCCTATCGGCAACCATATCTGGAATGCCTATCGGCACCTATATTTGAAATGCCTATCGGCTTCTATATCTAAAATGCCTATCGGCACCTATTTATAAAATGCCAATCGGCAACTATATCTGAAATGCCTATCGGCACCTATATCTGAAATGCCTATCGGCACCTATTTTTGAAATGCCTATCGGAAACTACATCTGAAATGCCTATCAGCACCTATATGTGAAATGCCTATCGGCAACCATATCTGAAATGCCTATCGACACCTATATTTAAAATACCTATCGGCTTCTATATCTGAAATGCCTATCGGCACCTATTTTTAAAATGTAAATCGGTAACTATGTCTGAAATGCCTATCGGCACCTATATCTGAAATGCCTATCGGCACTATTTTTTGAAATGCTTATCGGAAACTACATCTGGAATGCCTATCAGCACCTATATTTGAAATGCCTATCGGCAACCATATCTGGAATGCCTATCGGCACCTATATTTGAAATGCCTATCGGCTTCTATATCTGAAATGCCTATCGACACCTATTTTTAAAATGCCTATCGGCAACTATATCTGAAATGCCTATCGGCAACTATATCTGAAATGCCTATCGGCACCTATTTTTGAAATGCCTGTCGAAAACTACATCTGAAATGCCTATCAGCACCTATATTTGAAATGCCTATCGGCAACCATATCTGAAATGCCTATCGGCAACCATATCTGAAATGCCTATCGACACCTATATTTGAAATACCTATCGGCTTCTATAACTGAAATGCCTATCGGCACCTATTTTTAAAATGCCAATCGGCAACTATATCTGAAATGCCTATCGGCACCTATATCTGAAATGCCTATTGGCACCAATTTTTGAAATGCCTATCGAAAACTACATCTGAAATGCCTATCAGCACCTATATTTGAAATGCCTATCGGCAACCATATCTGGAATGCTTATCGGCACCTCTATTTGAAATGCCTATCGGCTTCTATATCTGAAATGCCTATCGGCACCTATTTTTAAAATGCCAATCGGAAACTATATCTGAAATGCCTATCAGCACCTATATCTGAAATGCCTATCGGCACCAATTTTTGAAATGCCTATCGGAAACTACATCTGAAATGCCTATCAGCACCTATATTTGAAATGCCTATCGGCAAACATATCTGGAATGCCTATCGGCACCTATATTTAAAATGCCTATCGGCTTCTATATCTGAAATGCCTATCGGCACCTATTTTTAAAATGCCAATCGGCAACTATATCTGAAATGCCTATCGGCACCTATATCTGAAATGCCTTTCGGCAATTTTATCTGAAATGCCTATCGACACCTATAATTGAAATGCCTATCGGCACCTATATTTTAAATGCCTATCGGCAACTATATCTGATATGCCTATCGGCACCTATATCTGAAATGCCTATCGGCACCTATTTTTGAAATGCCTATCGGAAACTACATCTAAAATGCCTATCGGCACCTATTTTTAAAATGCCAATCGGCAACTATATCTGAAATGCCTATCGGCTCCTATATCTGATATGCCTATCGGCACCTATTTTTGATATGCCTATCGGAAACTACATCTGAAATGCCTATCAGCACCTATATTTGAAATCCCTATCGGCAACCATATCTGGAATGCCTATCGGCACCTATATTTGAAATGCCTATCGGCTTCTATATCTGAAATAGAGCTGTAAAAGTAACGAGAAATTGTGTACCCGCATGTATTCGTTACTAAAACTACAGCACCCGTTACTTTCGTATCGTTACGTTACTCGTTACTTTAGAGTTTTGATACAATCAAGCACTAGCGTCCAGCTGCTTATACAATGACACGAGTGCGACTCGATGCGATACTTCATGCGAGACTCGAACATGAAGTATCGCATCGAGTCGCATTCGCGTCATTGTTAAAATTATTTTAAGAAGAGGTTTATCACAAACAAGTAACAACATACGACAACAATATAATATGGAAATTTCTTTATTGAGACAACATTAACAATTAAAAACTCTGAAACAAAATAAAACATTCTTTAGTAAAATAAATAATAATGAAAAGAAACATTTGAGAAAAACAATAACTATCTCAAATTATTTATCCAAATTTTCAATTTACAAATTATGCACTGTAAGTGTTAATGTTAAAAATATGCAAAAATACAAAATAGGCCTTTATGTTGTGAAAATTATTGCTTACCTCATAAAAAATAGCAACACAACACTTTACACTACTCACCGAGCTACTCACTAAATATTATCTCTTCTAAAATAATGTTACAATGTACGGCGGTATGCCCAGCAATAACGTAATATTATATTTGTATTGTAATGTACCGAACGAATTCAAAATACATCAAAAATGAACGTACACATTACACATACACACGCATACGTACGACGCACGATGTATTCCAGTTCATGTATGATTCGTATTCGTTCGTATAACTATAACGAATCAAACCTGACTCTGTGTCTGTGACCAGCTCTGTGAATCAAACACTGACATACGACAAATGCGAGTAACGAAATTAATTTGTGAGTAACGATTCGGTACTTCGAGTCAGGCGATGTACCCGTTACTCGGTAACGAATACATACGGTTTGCTACAGCTCTAATCTGAAATGCCTATCGACACCTATTTTTAAAATGCCAATTGGCAACTATATCTGAAATGCCTATCGGCACGTATATCTGAAATGCCAATCGGTACCTATTTTTGAAATGCCTATCGGAAACTACATCTGAAATGCCTATCAGCACCTATATTTGAAATGCCTATCGGCAACCATATCTGGAATGCCTATCGGCACCTATATTTGAAATGCCTATCGGCATCTATATCTGAAATGCCTATCGGCACCTATTTTTAAAATGCCAATCGGCAACTATATCTGAAATGCCTATCGGCACCTATATCTGAAATGCCTATCGGCACCTATTTTTAAAATGCCTTTCGGAAACTACATCTGAAATGCCTATCAGCACCTATATTTGAAATGCCTATCGGCAACCATATCTGGAATGCCTATCGGCACCTATATTTGAAATGCCTATCGGCACCTATTTTTAAAATGCCAATCGGCAACTATATCTGTAATGCCTATCGGCACCTATATCTGAAATGCCTATCGGCACCTATTTTTGAAATGCCTATCGGAAACTACATCTGAAATGCCTATCAGCACCTATATTTGTAATGCCTATCGGCAACCATATCTGGAATGCCTATCGGCACCCATAATTGAAATGCCTATCGGCTTCTATATCTGAAATGCCTATCGGCACCTATTTTTAAAATGCCAATCGGCAACTATATCTGAAATGCCTATCGGCATCTATATCTGAAATGCCTATCGGCACCAATTTTTGAAATGTCTATCGGAAACTACATCTGAAATTCCTATCAGCACCTATATTTGAAATGCCTATCGGCAACCATATCTGAAATGCCTTTCGGCACCTATATTTGAAATGCCTATCGGCTTCGATATCTGAAATGCCTACCGACACCTATTTTTAAAATGCCAATTGGCAACTATATCTGAAATGCCTATCGGCACCTATATCTGAAATGCCTATCGGTACCTATTTTTGAAATGCCTATCGGAAACTACATCTGAAATGCCTATCAGCACTTATATTTGAAATGCCTTTCGGCAACCATATCTGGAATGCCTATCGGCACCTATATTTGAAATGCTTATCGGCTTCTATACCTGAAATGCCTATCGGCACCTATTTTTAAAATGTTAACGGCAACTATATCTGAAATGCCTATCGGCACCTATATCTGTAATTCCTATCGGCACCTATTTTTGAAATGCCTATCGGAAACTACATCTGAAATGCCTATCAGCACCTATATTTGAAATGCCTATCGGCAACCATATCTGAAATGCCTATCGACACCTATATTTGAAATGCCTATCGGCTTCTATATCTGAAATACCTATCGGCACCTATTTTTAAAATGCCAATCGGCAACTATATCTGAAATGCCTATCGGCACCTATATCTGAAATGCCTATCGGCACCAATTTTTGAAATGCCTATCGGAAACTACATCTAAAATGCCTATCAGCACCTATATTTGAAATGCCTATCGGCAACCATATCTGGAATGCTTATCGGCACCTATATTTGAAATGCCTATCGGCTTCTACATCTGAAATGCCTATCGGCACCTATTTTTAAAATGCCAATCGGCAACTATATCTGAAATGCCTATCGGCACCTATATCTGAAATGCCTATCGGCACCAATTTTTGAAATGCCTATCGGAAACTACATCTGAAATGCCTGTCAGCACCTATATTTGAAATGCCTATCGGCAACCATATCTATAATGCCAATCGGCACCTATATTTGAAATGCCTATCGGCTTCTATATCTGAAATGCCTATCGGCACCTATTTTTAAAATGCTAATCGGCAACTATATCTGAAATGCCTATCGGCACCTATATCTGAAATGCCTATCGGCACCTATTTTTGAAATGCCTATCGGAAACTACATCTGAAATGCCTATCAGCACCTATATTTGAAATGCCTATCGGCAACCATATCTGGAATGCCTATCGGCACCTATATTTGAAATGCCTTTCGGCTTCTATATCTGAAATGCCTATCGACACCTATTTTTAAAATGCCAATCGGCAACTATATCTGAAGAGCCTATCAGCACTTATATCTGAAATGCCTATCGGCACCTATTTTTGAAATGCCTATCGAAAACTACATCTAAAATGCCTATCAGCACCTATATTTGAAATGCCTATCGGCAACCACATCAGAAATGCCTATCGGCACCTATATCTAAAATGCCTTTCGGCATTTATATCTGAAATGCCTATCGGCACCTATATTTTAAATGCCTATCGGCAACTATATCTGATATGCCTATCGGCACCTATATCTGAAATGCCTATCGGTACCTATTTTTGAAATGCCTATCGAAAACTTCATCTAAAATGCCTATCGGCACCTATTTTTAAAATGCCAATCGGCAACTATATCTGATATGCCTATCGGCACCTATATTTGAAATGCCTATCGGCAATCATATCTGAAATACCTATAGACACCTATATTTGAAATTCCTACCGGCTTCTATATCTGAAATGCCTATCGGCACCTATTTTTAAAATGCCAATCGGCAACTATATCTGAAATGCCTATCGGCACCTATATCTGAAATGCCTATCGGCACCTATTTTTTAAATGCCTATCGGAAACTATATCTGAAATTCCTATCAGCACCTATATTTGAAATGCCTATCGGCAACCATATCTGAAATGCCTATCGACACCTATATTTGAAATACCTATCGGCTTCTATATCTGAAATGCCTATCGGCACCTATTTTTAAAATGCCAATCGGCAACTATATCTGAAATGCCTATCGGCACCTATATCTGAAATGCCTATCGGCACCAATTTTTGAAATGCTTATTGGAAACTACATCTAAAATGTCTATCAGCACTTATATTTGAAATGCCTATCGGCAACCATATCTGGAATGCCTATCGGCACCTATATTTGAAATGCCTATCGGCTTCTATATCTGAAATGCCTATCCGCACCTATTTTAAAAATGCCAATCGGCAACTATATCTGAAATGCCTATCGGCACCTATATCTGAAATGCCTATCGGCACCTATTTTTGAAATGCCTATCGGAAACTATATCTGAAATGCCTATCAGCACCAATATTTGAAATGCCTATCGGCAACCATATCTGGAATGCCTATCAGCACCTATATTTGAAATGCCTATCGGCTTCTATATCTGAAATGCCTATAGGCACCTATTTTTAAAATGCCAATTGGCAACTATATCCGAAATGCCTATCGGCACCTATATCTTAAATGCCTATCGGCACCTATTTTTGAAATGCCTTTCGGAAACTACATCTGAAATGCCTATCTGCTCCTATATTTTAAATGCCTATCGGCAACCATTTCTGAAATGCCTATCGCCACCTATATTTAAAATACCTATCGGCCTCTATATCTAAAATACCTATCGGCACCTGTTTTTAAAATGCCAATCGGCAACTATATCTGAAATGCCTATCGGCACCTATATCTGACATGCCTATCGGCATCAATTTTTGAAATGCCTACCGGAAACTACATCTGAAATGCCTATCAGCACCTATATTTGAAATTCCTATCGGCAACCATATCCGGAATGCCTATCGGTACCTATATTTGAAATGCCTATCGGCTTCAATATCTGAAATGCCTATCGGCACCTATTTTTAAAATGCCAATCGGCAATTATATCTGAAATGCCTGTCGGCACCTATATCTGAAATGCCTATCGGCACCTATTTTTGAGATGCCTATCGGAAACTACATCTGAAATGTTTATCAGCACCAATATTTGAAATGCCTATCGGCAACCATATCTGAAATGCCTATCGACACCTATATTTGAAATACCTATCGGCTTCTATATCTGAAATGCCTATCGGCACCTATTTTTAAAGTGCCAATCGGCACTTATATCTGAAATGCCTATCGGCACCAATTTTTGAAATGCCTATCTGAAACTACATCTGAAATGCCTTTCAGCACTTATATTTGAAATGCCTATCGGCAACCATATTTGGAATGCCTATCGGCACCTATATTTGAAATGCCTATCGGCTTCTATATCTGAAATGCCTATCGGCACCTATTTTTTAAATGCCAATCGGCAACTATATCTGAAATGCCTATCGGCACCTATATCTGAAATGCCTATCGGCACCTATTTTTGAAATGCCTATCGGAAACTACATCTGAAATGCCTATCAGCACCTATATTTGAAATGCATATCGGCAACCACATCAGAAATGCCTATCGGCACCTATATCTGAAATGCCTTTCGGCATTTATATCTGAAATGCCTATCGACACCTATATTTGAAATGCCTATCGGCACCTATATTTTAAATGCCTATCGGCAACTATATCTGATATGCCTATCGGCACCTATATCTGAAATGCCTATCGGCGCCTATTTTTGAAAACCCTATCGAAAACTACATCTAAAATGCCTATCGGCACCTATTTTTAAAATGCCAATCGGCAACTATATCTGAAATGCCTATCGGCACCTATATCTGAAATGCCTATCGGCACCTATTTTTGAAATGCCTATCGGAAACTACATCTGAAATGCCTATCAGCACCTATAATTGAAATGCCTATCGGCAACCATATCTGAAATGCCTATCGACACCTATATTTGAAATACCTATCGGCTTCTATATCAGAAATGCCTATCGGCACCTATTTTTAAAATGCCAATCGGCAACTATATCTGACATGCCTATCGGCACCTATATCTGAAATGCCTATCGGCACCAATTTTTGAAATGCCTATCGGAAACTACATCTGAAATGCCTATCAGCACCTATATTTGAAATGCCTATCGGCAACCATATCTGGAATGCTTATCGGCACCTATATTTGAAATGCCTATCGGCTTCTATATCTGAAATGCCTATCGGCACCTACTTTTAAAATGCCAATCGGCAACTATATCTGAAATGCCTATCGGCACCTATATTTAAAATGCCTATCAGCACCTATTTTTGAAATGCCTATCAGGAAACAACATCTGAAATGCCTATCAGCACCTATATTTGAAATGCCTATCGGCAACCGTATCTGGAATGCCTATCGGCACCTATATTTGAAATGCCTATCGGCTTCTATATCTACAATGCCTATCGGCACCTATTTTTAAAATGCCAATAGGCAACTATATCTGAAATGCCTTTCGGCACCTATATCTAAAATGCCTATCGGCACCTATTTTTGAAATGCCTATCGAAAACTACATCTGAAATGCCTATAAGCTCCTATATTTGAAATGCCTATCGGCAACCATATCTGGAATGCCTATCGGCACCTATATTTGAAATGTCTATCGGCTTCTATATCTGAAATGCCTATCGGCGCCTATATCTGAAATGCCTATCGGCACCTATATTTGAAATGCCTATCGGAAACTACAGCTGAAATGCCTATCGGCACCTATATCTGAAATGCCTATAAGCACCTATATTTGAAATGCCTATCGGCAACCATATCTGGAATGCCTATCGGCACCTATATTTAAAATGCCTATCGGCTTCTATATCTGAAATGCCTATCGGCACCTTTTTTTAAAATGCCAATCGGCAACTATATCTGAAATGCCTATCGGCACCTATATCTGAAATGCCTATCGGCACCTATTTTTAAAATGCCAATCGGCAACTATATCTGAAATGCCTATCGGCACCTATAACTGAAATGCCTATCGGCACCTATTTTTGAAATGCCTATCGGAAACTACATCTGAAATGCCTATCGGCACCTATTTTTAAAATGCCAATCGGTAACTATATCTGAAATGCCTATCGGCACCTATATCTGAGATGCCTATCGGCACCTATTTTTGAAATGCCTATCGGAAACTACATCTGAAATTCCTATTAGCACCTATATCTGAAATGGCTATCGGCAACCATATCTGGAATGCCCATCGGCACCTACATTTGAAATGCCTATCGGCTTCTATATCTGAAATGCCTATCGGCACCTATTTTTAAAATGCTAATCGGCAACTATATCTGAAATGCCTATCGGCACCTATATCTGAAATGCCTATCGGCACCTATTTTTAAAATGCCAATCGGCAACTATACCTGATATGCCTATCGGCACCTATATCTGAAATGCCTATCGGCACCTATTTTTGAAATGCCTATCGGAAAATACATCTGAAATGCCTATCGGCACCTATTTTTAAAATGACATTAGGCAACTATAACTGAAATGCCAATCGACACCTATATTTGAAATACCTATCGACTTCTATATTTGAAATGCCTATCGGCACCTATTTTAAAAATGCCATTCGGCGACTATATCTGAAATGCCTATCGGCACCTATATCTGAAATGCCTATCGGCACTTATTTTTGAAATGCCTATCGGAAACTACATCTGAAATGCCTATCAGCACCTATATTTGAAATGCCTATCGGCAACCATATCTGGAATGCCTATCGGCACCTATATTTGAAATGCCTATCGGCTTCTATATCTGAAATGCCTATCGGCACCTATATTTAAAATGCCTATCGGCACCTATTTTTGAAATGCCTATCGGAAACTACATCTGAAATGCCTATCAGCACCAATATTTGAAATTCCTGTCGGCAACCATATCCGGAATGCCTATCGGCACCTATATTTAAAATGCCTATCGGCTTCTATATCTGAAATGCCTATCGGCACCTATTTTTTAAATTCCAATCGGCAACTATATCTGAAATGCCTATCAACACCTATATCTGAAATGCCTATCGGCACCAGTTTTTGAAGTGCCTATCGGAAACTACATCTGAAATGCTTTTCAGCACTTATATTTGAATTGCTTATCGGCAACTATATCTGGAATGCCTATCGGCACCTACATTTGAAATGCCTATCGGCTTCTATATCTGAAATGCCTACCGGCACCTATTTTAAAAATGCCAATCGGCAACTATATCTGAAATGCCTATCGGCACCTATGTCTGAAATGCCTATCGGCACCTATTTTTGAAATGCCTATCGGAAACTACATCTGAAATGCCTATCAGCACCTATATTTGAAATGCCTATCGGCAACCATATCTGGAATGCCTATCGGCACCTATATTTGAAATGCCTATCGGCTTCTATATCTGAAATGCCTATCGGCACCTATTTTTAAAATGCCTATCGGCAACTATATCTGAAGTGCCTATCGGCACCAATATCTGAAATGCCTATCGGCACCTATTTTTGAAATGCCTATCGAAAACTACATCTGAAATGCCTATCAGCACCTATATTTGAAATGCCTATCGGCAACCATATCTGGAATGCCTATCGGCACCTATATTTGAAATGCCTATTGGCTTCTATATCTGAAATGCCTATCGGCACCTATTTTTGAAATGCCAATCGGCAACTATATCTGAAATGCCTATCGGCACCTATATCTGAAATGCCTATCGGCACCTATTCTTGAAATGCCTATCGGAAACTACATCTGAAATGTCTATCAGCACCTATATTTGAAATGCCTATCGGCAACCATATCTGAAATGCCTATCGACACCTATATTTGAAATACCTATCGGCTTCTATATCTGAAATGCCTATCGGCACCTATTTTTAAAATGCCAATCGGTAACTATATCTGAAATGCCTATCGGTACCTATATCTGAAATGCCTATCGGCACCAATTTTTGAAATGCCTATCGGAAACTACATCTGGAATGCCTATCAGCACCTATATTTGAAATGCCTATAGGCAACCATACCTGGAATGCCTATCGGCACCTATATTTGAAATGCCTATCAGCTTCTATATCTGAAATGCCTATCGACACCTATTTTTAAAATGCCAATCGGCAACTATATCTGAAATGCCTATCGGCACATATTTCTGAAATGCCTATCGGCAACTATTTTTGAAATGCCTATCGGAAACTACATCTGAAAAGCCTATCAGCACCTATGTTTGAAATGCCTATCGGCAACCATATCTGAAATGCCTATCGACACCTATATTTGAAATACCTATCGGCTTCTATATCTGAAATGCCTATCGGCACCTATTTTTAAAATGCCAATCGGCAACTATATCTGAAATGCCTATCGGCACCTATATCTGAAATGCCTAACGGCACCAATTTTTGAAATGCCTATCGGAAACTACATCTGAAATGCCTATCAGCACCTATATTTGAAATGCCTATCGACAACCATATCTGGAATGCTTATCGGCACCTATATTTGAAATGCCTATCGGCTTCAATATCTGAAATGCCTATCGGCACCTATTTTTAAAATGCCAATCGGCAACTATATCTGAAATGCCTATCGGCACCTATATCTGAAATGCCTATCGGCACCTATATTTAAAATGCCTATCGGCAAACATATCTGGAATGCCTATCGGCACCTATATTTGAAATGCCTATCGGCTTCTATATCTGAAATGCCTATCGGCACATATTTTTAAAATGCCAATCGGCAACTATGTCTGTAATGCCTATCGGCACCTATATCTGAAATGCCTATCGGCACCTATTTTTGAAATGCCTATCGGAAACTACATCTGAAATGCCTATCAGCACCAATATTTGAAATGCCTATCGGCAACCATATCTGAAATGCCTATCGACACCTATATTTGAAATACCTATCGGCTTCTATATCTGAAATGCCTATCGGCACCTATATCTGAAATGCCTATCCGCACCTATTTTTGAAATGCCTATCGGAAACTACATCTGAAATGCCTATCAGCACCTATATTTGAAATGCCTATCGGCTTCTATGTCTGAAATGCCTATCGGCTTCTATGTCTGAAATGCCTATCGGCACCCATTTTTAAAATGCCAATCGGCGACTATACCTGAAATGCCTATCGGCACCTATATCTGAATTGCCTATCGGCACCTATTTTTGAAATGCCTATCGGAAACCAGATCTAAAATGCCTATCAGCACCTATATTTGAAATGCCTATCGGCAACCATATCTGGAATGCCTATCGGCACCTATATTTGAAATGCCTATCGGCTTCTATATTTAAAATGCCTATCGGCAACCATATCTGAAATGCCTATCGACACCTATATTTGAAATACTTATCGGCTTCTATATCTGAAATGCCTATCGGCACCTATATATAAAATGCCTATCGGCACCAATTTTTGAAATGCCTATCGGAAACTACATCTGGAATGCCTATCAGCACCTATATTTAAAATGCCTATCGGCAACCATATCTGGATTGCCTATCGGCAACAATATTTGAAATACCTATCGGCTTCTATATCTGAAATGCCTATCGACACCTATTTTTAAAATGCCAATCGGCAACTATATCTGAAATGCCTATCGGCACCTATATCTGAAATGCCTATCGGCACCTATTTTTAAAATGCCAATCGGCAACTATATCTGAAATACCTATCGGCACCTATATCTAAAATGCCTATCGGTACAAATTTTTGAAATGCCTATCGGGAACTACATCTGAAATGCCTATCAGCACCTATATTTGAAATGCCTCTTGGCAACCATATCTGGAATGCTTATCGGCACCTATATTTAAATGCCTATCGGCTTCTATATCTGAAATGCCTATCGGCAAATATTTTTAAAAAGCCAACGGCAACTATATCTGAAATGCCTATCGGCACCTATATCTGAAATGCCTATCGGCCCCTATTTTTTGAAATGCCTATCGGAAACTACATCTAAAATGCCTATCAGCACCTATATTTGAAATGCCTATCGACAACCATATCTGGAATGCCTATCGGCACCTATATTTGAAATGCCCATCGGCTTCTATATCTGAAATGCCTATCGGCACCTATTTTCAAAATGCCAATCGGCAACTATATCTGAAATGCCTATCGGCACCTATATCTGAAATGCCTATCGGCACCTATTTTTGAAATGCCTATCGGAAACTACATCTGAAATGCCTATCAGCACCCATATTTGAAATGCCTATCAGGAACCATATCTGGAATGCCTATCGGCACCTATATTTGAAATGCCTATTGGCTTCTATATCTGAAATGCCTATCGGCATCTATTTTTAAAATGCCAATCGGCAACAATATCTGTAATACCTATCGGCACATATATCTAAAATGCCTATCGGCACAAATTTTTGAAATGCCTATCGGGAACTACATCTGAAATGCCTATCAGCACCTATATTTGAAATGCCTCTCGGCAACCATATCTGGAATGCTTATCGGCACCTATATTTAAATGCCTATCGGCTTCTATATCTGAAATGCCTATCGGCAAATATTTTTAAAATGCCAACGGCAACTATATCTGAAATGCCTATCGGCACCTATATCTGAAATGCCTATCGGCACCTATTTTTGAAATGCCTATCGGAAACTACATCTGAAATGCCTATCAGCACATATATTTGAAATGCCTATCGGCAACTATATCTGGGATGCCTATCGGCACCTATATTTGAAATGCCTATCGGCTTCTATATCTGAAATGCCTATCGGCACCTATTTTTAAAATGCCAATCGGCAACTATATCTGAAATGCCTATCGGCACCTATATCTGAAATGCCTATCGGCACCTATTTTTGAAATGCCTATCGGAAACTACATCTGAAATGCCTATCAGCACCTATATTTGAAATGCCTATCAGGAACCATATCTGGAATGCCTATCGGCACCTATATTTGAAATGCCTATTGGCTTCTATATCTGAAATGCCTATCGGCATCTATTTTTAAAATGCCAATCGGCAACAATATCTGTAATGCCTATCGGCACCTATATCTGAAATGCCTATTGGCACCTATTTTTGAAATGCCTATCTGAAACTACATCTGAAATGCCTATCAGCACCAATACTTAAAATGCTTATCGGCAACCATATCTGAAATGCCTATCGACACCTATCTTTGAATTACCTATCGGCTTCTATATCTGAAATGCCTATCAGCACCTATTTTTAAAATGCCAATCGGCAACTATATCTGAAATGCCTATCGGCACCTATATCTGAAATGCCTATCGGCACCAATTTTTGAAATGCCTATCGGAAACTACATCTGAAATGCCTATCAGCACCTATATTTGAAATGCCTATCGGCAACCATATCTGGAATGCCGATCGGCACCTATATTTGAAATGCCTATCGGCTTCTATATCTGAAATGCCTATCGGCACCTATTTTTAAAATGCCATTTGGCAACTATATCTGAAATGCCTATCGGCACCTATATCTGAAATGCCTATCGGCAACTATTTTTGAAATGCCTATCGGAAACTACATCTGAAATGCCTATCAGCACCTATATTTGAAATGCCTATCGGCAACCATATCTGAAATGCCTACCGACACCTATATTTGATATACCTATCGGCTTCTATATCTGAAATGCCAATCGGCACCTATTTTTAAAATGCCAATCGGTAACTATATCTGAAATGCCTATCGGCACCTATATCTGAAATGCCTATCGGCACCAATTTTTGAAATGCCTATTAGAAACTACATCTGGAATGCCTATCAGCACCTATATTTGAAATGCTTATCGGCAACCATATCTGGAATGCCTATCGGCAACTATATTTGAAATGCCTATCGGCTTCTATATCTGAAAGGCCTATCGACACCTATTTTTAAAATGCCAATCGGCAACGATATCTGAAATGCCTATCGGCACCTATATCGGAAATGCCTATCGGCACCTATTTTTGAAATGCCTATCGGAAACTACATCTGAAATGCCTATCAGCACCTATATTTGAAATGCCTATCGGCAACCATATCTGAAATGCCTATCGACACCTATATTTGAAATACCTATCGGCTTCTATATATCTGAAATGCCTATCGGCACCTATTTTTAAAATGCTAATCGGCAAATATATTTGAAATGCCTATCGGCACCTATATCTGAAATGCCTATCGGCACCTATATCTGAAATGCCTATCGGCACCAATTTTTTATATGCCTATCGGAAACTACATCTGAAATGCATATCAGCAACTATATTTGAAATGCCTATCGGCAACCATATCTGGAATGCTTATCGGCACCTATATCTGAAATGCCTATCGGCACCTATTTTTAAAATGCCAATCGGGAACTATATCTGAAATGCCTATCGGCACCTATAACTGAAATGCCTATCGGCACCAATTTTTGAAATGCCTATCGGAAACTACATCTGAAATGCCTGTCAGCACCTATATTTGAAATGCCTATCGGCAACCATATCTGGAATGCCAATCGGCACCTATATTTGAAATGCCTATCGGCTTCTATATCTGAAATGCCTATCGGCACCTATTTTTAAAATGCTAATCGGCAACTATATCTGAAATGTCTATCGGCACCTATATCTGAAATGCCTTTCGGCACCTATTTTTGAAATGCCTATCGGAAACTACATCTAAAATGCCTATCAGCACCTATATTTGAAATGCCTATCGGCTTCTATATCTGAAATGCCTATCGGCACCTATTTTTAAAATGCCAATCGGCAACTATATCTGTAATGCCTATCGGCACCTATTTTTTTAATTGTCTATCGGAAACTACATCTGTAATGCCTATCAGCACCTATATTTGAAATGCCTATCGGCAACCATATCTGGAATGCCTATCGGCACCTATATTTGAAATGCATATCGGCTTCTATATCTGAAATGCCTATCGGCACCTATTTTTAAAATGCCTATCGGCAACCATATCTGAAATGCCTATCGACACCTATATTTGAAATACCTATCGGCTTCTATATCTGAAATGCCTATCGGCACCTATTTTTTTAATTGTCTATCGGAAACTACATCTAAAATGCCTATCAGCACCTATATTTGAAATGCCTATCGGCAACCATATCTGGAATGTCTATCGGCACCTATATTTGAAATGCATATCGGCTTCTATATCTGAAATGCCTATCGGCACCTATTTTTAAAATGCCTATCGGCAACCATATCTGAAATGCCTATCGACACCTATATTTGAAATACCTATCGGCTTCTATATCTGAAATGCCTATCGGCACCTATATCTGAAATGCCTATCGAAACCTATTTTTGAAATGCCTATCGGAAACTACATCTGGAATGCCTATCAGCACCTATATTTGAAATGCCTATCGGCTTCTATATCTGAAATGCGTATCGGCACCTATTTTTAAAAAAACAATCGGCAACTATATCCGAAATGCCTACCGGCACCTATATCTGAAATGCCTATCGGCACCTATTTTTGAAATGCCTTTCGGAAACTACATCTGAAATGCCTATCAGCACCTATATTTGAAATGCCTATCGGCAACCATATCTGAAATGCCTATCGACACCTATATTTGAAATACCTATCGGCTTCTATATCTGAAATGCGTATCGGCACCTATTTTTAAAATGCCAATCGGCAACTATATCCGAAATGCCTACCGGCACCTATATCTGAAATGCCTATCGGCACCTATTTTTGAAATGCCTTTCGGAAACTACATCTGAAATGCCTATCAGCACCTATATTTGAAATGCCTATCGGCAACTATATCTGAAATGCCTATCGACACCTATATTTGAAATACCTATCGGCTTCTATATCTGAAATGCCTATCGGCACCTATTTTCAAAATGCCAATCGGCAACTATATCTGAAATGCCTATCGGCACCTATATCTGAAATGCCTATCGAAACCTATTTTTGAAATGCCTTTCGGAAACTACATCTGAAATGCCTATCTGCTCCTATATTTGAAATGCCTATCGGCAACCATATCTGAAATGCCTATCGCCACCTATATTTGAAATACCTATCGGCCTCTATATCTGAAATGCCTATCGGCACCTGTTTTAAAATGCCAATCGCCAACTAATTCTGAAATGCCTATCGGCACCTATATCTGACATGCCTATCAGCATCAATTTTTTAAATGCCTATCGGAAACTACATTAAAATTGCCTATCAGCACCTATATTTGAAATGCCTATCGGCAACCATATCTGGAATGCCTATCGGCACCTATATTTGAAATGCCTGTCGGCTTCTCTATCTGAAATGCCTATCGGCACCTATTTTTTTAATTGCCTATCGGAAACTACATCTAAAATGCCTATCGGCACCTATTTTTAAAATGCCAATCGGCAACTATATCTGAAATGCCTAACGGCCCCTATTTTTAAAATGCCAATCGGCAACTATATCTGAAATGCCTATCGGCACCTATATCTGAAATGCCTATCGGCATCAATTTTTGAAATGTCTATCGGAAACTACATCTAAAATGCCTATCAGCACCTATATTTGAAATGCCTATCGGCAACCATATCTGGAATGCCTATCGGCACCTATATTTGAAATGCCTATCGGCTTCTATACCTGAAATGCCTATCGGCACCTATTTTTAAAATGCCAATTGGCAACTATATCTGAAATGCCTATCCGCACCTATATCTGAAATGCCTATCGGCACCGATTTTTGAAATGCCTACCGGAAACTACAGCTGAAATGCCTATCAGCATCTATATTTGAAATGCCTATCGGCAACCATATCTGGAATGCTTATCGGCACCTATATTTGAAATGCCTATCGGCTTCTATATCTGAAATGCCTATGCACCTATTTTTAAAATGCCAATCGGCAACTCTATCTGAAATGCCTATCAGCACCTATATCTGAAATGCCTATCGGCACCTATTTTTCAAATGCCTATCGGAAACTACATCTGAAATGCCTATCTGCACCTATATTTGAAATGCCTATCGGCAACCATATCTGGAATGCCTATCGGCACCTATATTTGAAATGCCTATCGGCTTCTATAACTGAAATGCCTATCGGCACCTATTTTTAGAATGCCAATGGGCAACTATATCTGAAATGCCTATCGGCACCTATATCTAAAATGCCTATCGGCACCTATTTTTGAAATGCCTTTCGAAAACTACATCTGAAATACCTATCTGCTCCTATATTTGAAATGCCTATCGGCAGCCATATCTGAAATGCTAACGACACCTATATTTGAAATACCTATCGGCTTCTATATCTGAAATGCCTATCGGCACCTGTTTTTAAAATGCCAATCGGCAACTATATCTAAAATGCCTATCAGCGCCTATATCTGAAATGCCTATCGGCAGCAATTTTTGAAATGCCTATCGGAAACTACATCTAAAATGCCTATCAGCACCTATATTTGAAATGCCTATCGGCTTCTATATCTGAAATGCCTATCGGCACCTATTTTTAAAATGCCAATTGGCAACTATATCTGAAATGCCTATCGGCACCTATATCTGATATGCCTATCGGCACCTATTTTTGAAATGCCTATCGGAAACTACATCTGAAATGCCTATCAGCACCTATATTTGAAATGCCTATCGGCAGCAATATCTGGAATGCCTATTGGCACCTATATTTGAAATGCCTATCGGCTTCTATATCTGAAATGCCTATCGGCACATATTTTTAAAATGCCATTTGGCACCTATTTTTGAAATGTCTATCGGAAACTACATCTGAAATGCCTATCAGCACCTATATTTGAAATGCCTATCGGCAACCATATCTGAAATGCCTATCGGCACCTATATCTGAAATGCCTATCGGCATCAATTTTTGAAATGCCTATCGGAAACTACATCTGGAATGCGTATCAGCACCTATATTTGAAATGCCTATCGGCAACCATATCTGGAATGCCTATCGGCACCTATATTTGAAATGCCTATCGGCACCTATATTTGAAATGCCTATCGGCTTCTATATCTGAAATGCCTATCGGCACCTATTTTTAAAATGCCAATCGGCAACTATATCTGAAGTGCCTATCGGCACCTATATCTGAAATGCCTATCGGCACCTATTTTTGAAATGCATATCAAAAACTACATCTGAAATGTCTATCAGCACCTATTTTTGAAATGCCTATCGGAAACTACATCTAAAATGCCTATCGGCACCTATTTTTAAAATGCCAATCGGCAACTATATCTGAAATGCCTATCGGCACCTATATCTGAAATGCCTATCGGCACCTATTTTTGAAATGCCTATCGGAAACTACATCTGTAATGCCTATCAGCATCTATATTTGAAATGCCTATCGGCAACCATATCTGAAATGCCTATTGACACCTATATTTGAAATACTTATCGGCTTCTATATCTAAAATGCCTATTGGCACCTATTTTTAAAATGCCAATCGGTAACTATATCTGAAATGCCTATCGGCACCTATTTCTGAAATGCCTATCGGCACCAATTTTTGAAATGCCTATCGGAAACTACATCTGAAATGCCTATCAGCACTTATATTTGAAATGCCTATCGGCAACCATATCTAGAATGCCTATCGGCACCTATATTTAAAATGCCTATCGGCTTCTATATCTGAAATGCCTATCGAAACCTATTTTTAAAATTCCAATCTGAAACTATATCTGAAATGCCTATCGGCACCTATATTTGAAATGCCTATCGGCTTCTATATCTGAAATGCCTATCGGCACCTATTTTTAAAATGCCAATCGGCAACTATATCTGAAGTGCCTATCGGCACCTATATCTGAAATGCCTATCAGCACCTATATTTGAAATGCCTATCGGCAACCATATCTGGAATGCCTATCGGCACCTATATTTGAAATGCCTATCGGCTTCTATATCTGAAATGCCTATCGACACCTATTTTTAAAATGCCAATTGGCAACTATATCTGAAATGCCTATCGGCTCCTATATCTGAAATGCCTATCGGTACCTATTTTTGAAATGCCTATAGGAAACTACTTCTGAAATGCCTATCAGCACTTATATTTGAAATGCCTATCGGCAACCATATCTAGAATGCCTATCGGCACCTATATTTAAAATGCCTATCGGCTTCTATATCTGAAATGCCTATCGAAACCTATTTTTAAAATTCCAATCTGAAACTATATCTGAAATGCCTATCGGCACCTATATCTGAAATGCCTATCGGCACTTATTTTTGAAATGCCTATCGGAAAATACATCTAAAATGCCTATCGACACCTATATTTGAAATACCTATCGGCTTCTATATCTGAAATGCCTATCGGCACCTGTTTTTAAAATGCCAATCGGCAACTATATCTGAAATGCCTATCGGCACCTATATCTGAAATGCCTATCGGCATCAATTTTTGAAATGCCTATCGGAAACTACATCTAAAATGCCTATCAGCACCTATATTTGAAATGCCTATCGGCAACCATATCTGGAATGCCTATCGGCACCTATATTTGAAATGCCTATCGGCTTCTATATCTGAAATGCTTATCGGCACCTATTTTTAAAATGCCAAAAGACAACTATATCTGAAATGCCTATCGGCACCTATATCTGAAATGCCTATCGGCACCTATTTTTGAAATGCCTATCGGAAACTACACCTGAAAGTCCTATCAGCACCTATATTTGAAATGCCTATCGGCAACCATATCTGGAATGCCTATCGGCACCTATACTTGAAATGCCTATCGGCTTCTATATCTGTAATGCCTATCGGCACCTATTTTTAAAATGCCAATCGGCAACTATATCTGAAATGCCTATCGACACCTATATCTGAAATGCCTATCGGCACCTATTTTTGAAATGCCTATCGGAAACTACATCTGAAATGCCTATCAGCACCTATATTTGAAATGCCTATCGGCAACCATATCTGAAATGCCTATCGACACCTATATTTGAAATGCCTATCGCCTTCTATATCTGAAATGCCTATCGGCACCTATTTTTAAAATGCCAATCGGCAACTATAACTGAAATGCCTATCGGCACCTATATCTGAAATGCCTATCGGCACCTATTTTTGAAATGCCTATCAGCACCTATATTTGAAATGCCTATCGGCAACCATATCTGGAATGCCTATCGGCACCTATATTTGAAATGCCTATCGGCTTCTATATCTGAAATGCCTATCGGCAACCACATCAGAAATGCCTATCGGCACCTATATCTGAAATGCCTTTCGGCATTTATAGCTGAAATGCCTATCGACACCTATATTTGAAATGCCTATCGGCACCTATATTTTAAATGCCTATCGGCAGCTATATCTGATATGCCTATCGGCACCTATATCTGAAATGCCTATCGGCACCTATTTTTGAAATGCCTATCGGAAACTACATCTAAAATGCCTATCGGCACCTATTTTTAAAATGCCAATCGGCAACTATTTCTGAAATGCCTATCGGCACCTATATCTGAAATGCCTATCGGCACCTATTTTTGAAATGCCTATCGGAAACTACATCTGAAATGCCTATCAGCACCTATATGTGAAATGCCTATCGGCAACCATATCTGGAATGCCTATCGGCACCTATATTTGAAATGCCTATCGGCTTCTATATCTGAAATGCCTAACGGCCCCTATTTTTAAAATGCCAATCGGCAACTATATCTGAAATGCCTATCGGCACCTATATCTGAAATGCCTATCGGCATCAATTTTTGAAATATCTATCGGAAACTACATCTAAAATGCCTATCAGCACCTATATTTGAAATGCCTATCGGCAACCATATCTGGAATGCCTATCGGCACCTATATTTGAAATGCCTATCGGCTTCTATATCTGAAATGCCTATCGGCACCTATTTTTAAAATGCCAATTGGCAACTATATCTGAAATGCCTATCCGCACCTATATCTGAAATGCCTATCGGCACCTATTTTTGAAATGCCTATCGGAAACTACATCTGAAATGCCTATCAGCACCTATATTTGAAATGCCTATCGGCAACCATATCTGGAATGCCTATCGGCACCTATATTTGAAATGCCTATCGGCTTCTATATCTGAAATGCCTATCGCACCTATTTTTAAAATGCCAATCGGCAACTATATCTGAAATGCCTATCTGCACCTATATCTGAAATGCCTATCGGCACCTATTTTTGAAATGCCTATCGGAAACTACATCTGAAATGCCTATCAGCACCTATATTTGAAGTGCCTATCGGCAACCATATCTGGAATGCCTATCGGCACCTATATTTGAAATGCCTATCGGCTTCTATATCTGAAATGCCTATCGCACCTATTTTTAAAATGCCAATCGGCAACTATATCTGAAATGCCTATCGGCACCTATATCTGAAATGCCTATCGGAAACTACATCTGAAATGCCTATCAGCACCTATATTTGAAATGCCTATCGGCAACCATATTTGGAATGCCTATCGGCTTCTATATCTGAAATGCCTATCGGCACCTATTTTTAAAATGCCAATCGGCAACTATATCTGAAATGCCTATCGGCACCTATATCTGAAATGCTTATCGGCACCTATTTTTGAAATGCTTATCGGAAACTACATCTGAAATGCCTATCAGCACCTATATTTGAAATGCCTATCGGCAACCATATCTGAAATGCCTATCGGCATCTATATCTAAAATGCCTATCGTCACCTATATCTAAAATGCCTATAAGCACCAATTTTTGAAATGCCTATCGGAAACTACATCTGAAATGCATATCAGCACCTATATTTGAAATGCCTATCGGCAACCATATCTGGAATGCCTATCGGCACCTATATTTGAAATGCCTATCGGCTTCTATATCTGAAATGCCTATCGCACCTATTTTTAAAATGCCAATCGGCAACTATATCTGAAATGCCTATCTGCACCTATATCTGAAATGCCTATCGGCACCTATTTTTGAAATGCCTATCGGAAACTACATCTGAAATGCCTATCAGCACCTATATTTGAAGTGCCTATCGGCAACCATATCTGGAATGCCTATCGGCACCTATATTTGAAATGCCTATCGGCTTCTATATCTGAAATGCCTATCGCACCTATTTTTAAAATGCCAATCGGCAACTATATCTGAAATGCCTATCGGCACCTATATCTGAAATGCCTATCGGAAACTACATCTGAAATGCCTATCAGCACCTATATTTGAAATGCCTATCGGCAACCATATTTGGAATGCCTATCGGCTTCTATATCTGAAATGCCTATCGGCACCTATTTTTAAAATGCCAATCGGCAACTATATCTGAAATGCCTATCGGCACCTATATCTGAAATGCCTATCGGCACCTATTTTTGAAATGCCTATCGGAAACTACATCTGAAATGCCTATCAGCACCTATACATTGCATTTAAGCTGTACTACGTTTAAAATTCTTAACTTTGCTAATCCAAAGTACTTATTTGAAAAATTCAAAAAAAGAACAGCATTGCATACTAGAAATATTAGAGATAAAAATCAATTAAATTTTCCATTCTGTAATAGCACAATATATCAAGGTTCTTTTATTTATAACGCTATAAAACAGCATAATGCCATTCCCAAAATACTCCTTCAAAAACTATCTTATAAAAATTTTAAATTAAAACTAAAAGCAGAATTATTGTCGAAACAATTAATACACATTATTATTATATTTTCATATTGATGTATTTATTTATTTATTCTGATGATCTGCCAAAAAAAAAAAAAAAACTTTGTTACAGAGAGCATATAATAATAATGATAATAATAATTATTTGTAAATATACCTAAGTATATGTCACATATTGTTTATATGTAAAAATGTAAGATGGTTAAGTAGAACAGCCATTGGCTGGACTTCGCCAAAATAAAGAATTTTTCTATTTCTATTTCTATTTCTATTTCTATTTGAAATGCCTATCGGCAACCATATCTGGAATGCCTATCGGCACCTATATTTGAAATGCCTATCGGCACCTATATCTGAAATGCCTATCGGCACCTATTTTTGAAATGCCTATCGGAAACTACATCTGAAATGCCTATCAGCACCTATATTTGAAATGCCCATCGGCAATTATATCTGGAATGCCTATCAGCACCTATATTTGAAATGCCTATCTGCAACCATATTTGGAATGCCTATCGGCACCTATATTTGAAATGCCTATCGGTTTCTATATCTAAAATGCCTATCGGCACATATTTTTAAAATGCCAATCGGCAACTATATCTGAAATGCCTATCGGCACCTATATCTGAAATGCCTATCGGCACCTATTTTTGAAATGCCTATCGGAAACTACATCTGAAATGCCTATCAGCACCTATATTTGAATTGCCTATCGGCAACCATATCTGAAATGCCTATCGGCTTCTATATCTGAAATGCCTATTGTCACCTATATCTGAAATGCCTATCGGCACCTATTTTTGAAATGCCTATCGGAAACTACATCTGAAATGCCTATCAGCACCTATATTTGAAATGCCTATCGGCAACCATATCTGAAATGCCTATCGGCTTCTATATCTGAAATTCCTATCGTCACCTATATCTAAAATGCCTATCGGCACCAATTTTTGAAATGCCTATCGGAAACTACATCTGAAATGCCTATTAGCACCTATATTTGAAATGCCTATCGGCAACCACATCAGAAATGCCTATCGGCACCTATATCTGAAATGCCTTTCGGCATTTATATCTGAAGTGCCTATCGGCACCTATATCTGAAATGCCTATCGGCTCCTATTTTTGAAATGCCTATCAAAAACTACATCTAAAATGCCTATCAGCACCTATATTTGAAATGCCTATCGGCAACCACATCAGAAATGCCTATCGGCACCTATATCTGAAATGCCTTTCGGCATTTATATCTGAAATGCCTATCGACACCTGTATTTGAAATGCCTATCGGCACCTATATTTATAATGCCTTTCGGCAACTATATCTGATATGCCTATCGGCACCTATATCTGAAATGCCTATCGGCACCTATTTTTGAAATGCCTATCGGAAACTACATCTAAAATGCCTATCGGCACCTATTTTTAAAATGCCAATCGGCAACTATATCTGAAATGCCTATCGGCACCAATATCTGAAATGCCTATCGGCACCTATTTTTTAAATGCCTATCGGAAACTACATCTGAAATGCCTATCAGCACCTATATTTGAAATGCCTATCGGCAACCATATCTGAAATGCCTATTGACACCTATATTTGAAATAATCGGCTTCTGTGACGCACTGGACGTACAGATTAATAATCGTTGATGGAAGGTTGTGGAAAGGGGACGTCGATCAACGTTCATACACCGAAGATATAATGACGAACAAGTCACGTTGAAAAATATAATTTTTATGCTGATATGTTACAAAATACAATGTTGTCCTTGTGCCGGCTTTATGATGATAATGTGTACTTTCTTGTATTGATAGGTGCTCACTTGTATTGCAAGACCCTTATAATTGTGGTAAATATGGGATAGCTCTCGCCACAATTAGGGTTGCTAGAACTGAACAGCTTGATTAATTAAATACTATTATAATTTTTTAAATTTTAAAACATAATTCAAGCAAGAATTTTGATAAAACGAATAAAGTCGACACAAGGACATGTTACATAAATAGAAATAATAAGGTTTTATAATGATTATAATTTCGATCAGAGGCGGCGAATAAATTAATTTTATTAAATTTAGTAAAGTAACAACAGTGTTGTTACAGCCACCCCTGCTCGGTGAAAAAAAAAAAACAAACAAACAGAGACAGACAATAATTACTTCGATTTAGCATAAATTGAGAAATCGAGATTAGCAAATAAAAAAAATATATTAAATAAGATTAATTGTCAAAATCATTAAGTAGATGACGTCGTCAACGTCTGGTGTTGAATTTCCGCAGGTGCTGAACATGAGTGCGATAAGTCCTGTTGGTGAGATCGTCTTGTAGTTCGACTGATACTGGCGTCGTAAATCTAAGTATTCTCCTGGGTGTCGACCACTTGGGAAGGAATTTCTTGCTGCGATTTCCTGGAGTTGGAGGAACGAATACACGTTGTAGAACCAGCTCACCAGGTTGAAATTGGTGTACAGCAGGCCGACGACGATCATAATACTTCTTTCGTCGAAGCATACTGGCGTCAAGAACACGGGCGACTTCTTGTTCATCTGGAACGCGGTCTGGAGATACTAGCTTGACTACATCCCAGAGGTTATCTAGCGGTCGATTTAACTGGCGACCTAAAAACAATGATGCTGGCGATGTTCCGGTGGCCTCGTGCACGGTGTTGTTGAACGAATAGCACAACCACTTCAGCTGTTCATCCCAGTACTTGTGACGATCTGAACACTGCTTCAAGAGAATTGTCATGCCGGCGACGATGTTCCTGTTCACACGTTCGGATGCGTTGGCGGCCGGGTGGTAGGGTGTAGTCGTAATTCTCTTTATACCGAAGCGTAGGCAGTGCTCTCTGAAGGATTGGCTAGTAAAACATTTGGCATTGTCACTTACCAACATCTGAGGAGGCCCATAACGGCACCATAAATCTTCGAGTCGTCTCAGTGTAGCGTCGGTCGTCGATCGAACAGTAGGCATTATCTCAACCCATTTAGAAAAGGCATCAACTAGTACAAGTGCATAGCAGTTTCTTCTGGAAGTGATGTTCATTGGGCCGATGTAGTCTATATAAACCTTCTGCCATACAGCCGTCGGAAGTTCTGAATGCATAGGTGCACCTGCATGTTCGTTAGAAGCCTTGCAGCGTTGGCACAGCTCACATGATCTGACATATGTTCGAACGTCTTGGTACAGGCCGCTCCACCAGAATCTCCGGGCAATATCCCTGTAAGATTTAGTCATGCCAGGATGCGAACTCATCTTAGTGTCATGGTAGTAATAGATGATCATGTTGCGTATTGACACAGGAACATAAATTCTCCACAATTTATTTTTACCAACGCGTTTCATCAATACACCGGATCTTATCTTGAAATCTTTTACATCCTCTCCTGCTTGGAGTCGCTGGCGGATGCCTTCACAGAACGGATCGGTTATTTGATGATTTTTAATGCTGATAAAGGATTGTGGTATATTCGTCAATACATTTACGGCCTCAATTGGAGTTGTGTCTTGCTTCAGGTCGTCGTCATGTTGGTCGTATAGGCGAGATAAAGCATCGGCGACGGTGTTCACAGTCCCGCCAATATGGATGATATCAAACTCGAATTTGGAAACTTCGAGGACCCAGCGACCGACTCGACCGAGTTGCCGTTTATGACTAGCAAGCCAGGAGAGCGCGCCGTTGTCGACTTGAAGTGTAAATTTTCGCCCAAGTAGATAATCTTCGAACTTCCTCAAGCCAAAAATCATACCAAGAACTTCCTTTTCGTATGTAGTATACCGCTGCTCCGCCGGAAGTAATTTGCGGCTAGCGTATTGAATCGGGTGAAGACCATCAGGAGAATCTTGCAGAAATACAGCTCCAACAGCCATATCACATGCGTCGGTTCGCAATATGAACTGTTGGTTGAAGTCGGGATACTTTAAAACCGGAGCTGTGGTAAGTTTCTCTTTTAAAATATTAAATGCTGATAATTGTTCATCTTGTATATCAAATTTAACACCCTTTTGTTTCAGACGATTCAATGGAGCGGCGATCCGTGCATATTCAGGAATGAACTTAGCGAAGAATGACGTCATCCCGAGGAAGGAACGAAGCTGCTTTATATTTTTAGGCGGTGCGAGTTTCTGGATAACTTGAACCTTTTCAGGATCTACATGGATACCATCGCCGCTGATAATATTTCCCAGGAAACGAAGACGAGCCATGCAGAAGACGGATTTGGTTGGATTAGCGGTAAGACCCTCTTGACGTAATCGATCAAGAACAATCCTGAGATGTTCAAGATGGTCATTGATGTTAGCGCTGTACACTAGAAGATCATCAAAATATGGCAGTACAAACTTGAAGCGTAGATCTCCAAAAATGTCGGTGATGATGCGATTCAAGGCACTCGGAGATACAGCTAATCCAAACGGTACATGCGTAAAACGGTATTGGCCTTGTGGAGTCACAAAGGCAGTTATATTTTTCGATTTCTCTGTCAGTGGTATTTGATAAAAGGCACTAGTGAGATCGATAGATGAAAACACCGAAGAGCCATGCAGTGTCATAAAAACATCTTCTAATTTAGGCGAAGGAAAAGCATCAAAGACAATGTTCTTGTTCAATTGCCTGTAGTCAACGCATAGTCTTGGAGAACCGTCTCTTTTGGTAATCAAAAATGCAGGAGATGCATATGGACTGATGCATTTTTCAACGATGCCTTTGTCGATTAATTTGTTGACATGCTCTTGCATCACTAAAGCCTTTGGTGGTGTTAAGGTGTACGGCGATTTTCGAACCGGTTTCTTATCTTTCAGACAAATATTTAAGGTGTATCGGTCAGTGTGGCCAATATCATCGGTCAAAACGTCTTTATAATCAGTTATCAGTCGTTTAATACCATTTTCTTGTGCATCGGTAAGATTGTATGGTTGTTCGAGAAGAAGAGAGATAGCTTTATCATCAATCGACATGTATCCCAAAGGAATTTTTGTTTCATTGATGGCAAATTCTAATGAATTCGCATTGAAATTGAGAATAGCTCGCATGTGTCGGAGGCTATGATTCCCAAGGATCATCGGAAATGATAAATCTGGAACAATCAGGAAGGTAAGTCTCCACGTGAAGGATTCGATCTTGATTATACAACTCGCTGACTTCCGAATTGGTACAAAACGCCCATCAGCTATCTTGACTTGAGATTTAAATTTGGTGATTTTTATTTTCTTGCAGGTTTTTAATTGATCGACGACTTTTGGATGGAGGAAATTGGCAGAAGCACCAGTATCAACGATGCATTGAAATGATTTATTGTCAATGGAGAGTTTAATGAAAGGTAAGTATGGTTTATTAGAATTATTTTTCTTCAGAAGGAATGGTGTGTGAGTGGAACAAAGTATGCGATTCCTTCTGGAGTGATCTAGTTTTTTGGAAAATGTCTTTTCACAGGTGCAGATGCGGATTTAGAAGATTCTTCACGAGTTTTCGCCGTTTCGAGACGACGGTGGTAATCTTCTAAGCGTCGAGCGACAGCATGAAGTTCATCTATCGTTGGCGGCATTGGCATATCTTTCAAACTAGTCAGGGTACTGAAGTTTAAATTCGTCCAGATTTGAAGAATTAATTTCTCCTTAGAGCAGTTCATGTTGAGAGCTTTAGATTTGGACAAAATATCGTTGATAAAGCTTCTAAACGATTCGTCGGGTCGTTGTGTTCTGCGAACCAGATCATTCACTAGTTGATTGTGCGACACTGGCGAAATAAATTCTCGTAACAGTGCCGGTTTGAGTGAACTCCAGTCGTCAAGACGTTGAACAGCATGCGCCCACCATATTCTCAAGGTATCGTGAACTTTATTTAATAAGGATTTCAGAAGTCGTTGTTCGGGAGCCAACTGTAAATCAATAACAGATTGAACTTCCTGTATGAAATCGATTAATTTTCTTGAATTGTCGCCTGAACAATGTGATATCGAAGATGTGATTTCTTTGGCGTCGATTTTAAAATCACAATCGTTTTGCGCTAACATAAGACGGTTAGTATTTCTATTTAACATATCAACTTGATCTATAAGCGTCGATGTCATGCGTATTTGCGTTGCAGCCGCTTTAGCTAATGGAGATGGTTCGTCTGGAACATAGGTCGGCTCCGCTCGGACTGAAGATACGGGTGTACCATAAACTGACGTCGTATGTGTAATTGCCACAGTTGTTTGAGGTGACAAAAACGATAATGCGGTAGCTCCAATATCTGCAGGATTAACGTCCTGCTGAGCCGGTAGTTGTGTTCTTTGACTTGTTGTAATTGAACTTGAAGACGGAAGATTAAATTGTTGATCGGTGGTTGTAGTTGTCAAGGTCGTTAAAGCTGTTGAAACATTGTCTTGCCCAACTCGATCACTTGCACCCAAATATGGTGGAGAATTTGGTTGCGTTTCTTCCTTCTTCTTATTCTGGCTTCTCGTTTGCGTCATCTTCATATTCGGTGTTGAAATTGAACGAAAACTACGCTCTGCTTACCAATTCTGTGACGCACTGGACGTACAGATTAATAATCGTTGATGGAAGGTTGTGGAAAGGGGACGTCGATCAACATTCATACACCGAAGATATAATGACGAACAAGTCACGTTGAAAAATATAATTTTAATGCTGATATGTTACAAAATACAATGTTGTCCTTGTGCCGGCTTTATGATGATAATGTGTACTTTCTTGTATTGATAGGTGCTCACTTGTATTGCAAGACCCTTATAATTGTGGTAAATATGGGATAGCTCTCGCCACAATTAGGGTTGCTAGAACTGAACAACTTAATCAAATACTATTATAAATTTTTAAATTTTAAAACTCAATTCAAGCAAGAATTTTGATAAAACGAATAAAGTCGACACAAGGACATGTTACATAAATAGAAATAATAAGGTTTTATAATGATTATAATTTCGATCAGAGGCGGCGAATAAATTAATTTTATTAAATTTAGTAAAGTAACAACAGTGTTGTTACACTTCCATATCTGAAATGCCTATCGGCACCTATATCTGAAATGCCTATCGGCACATATTTTTGAAATGCCTATCGGAAACTACATCTGAAATGCCTATCAGCACCTATATTTGAAATGCCTATCGGCAACCATATCTAAAATGCCTATCGGCTTCTATATCTGAAATGCCTTTCGTCACCTATATCTGAAATGCCTATCGGCACCAATTTTTGAAATGCCTATCGGAAACTACATCTGAAATGCCTATCAGCACCTATATTTAAAATGCCTATCGGCAGCAATATCTGGAATGCCTATCGGCACCTATATTTGAAATGCCTATCGGCTTCTATATCTGAAATGCCTATCGGCACATATTTTTAAAATGCCAATCGGCAACTATATCTGAAATGCCTATCGGCACCTATATCTGAAATGCCTATTGGCACCTATTTTTGAAATGCCTATCGGAAACTACATCTGAAATGCCTATCAGCACCTATATTTGAAATGCCTATCGGCAACCATATCTGAAATGCCTATCGGCACTTATATCTGAAATGCCTATCGGCATCAATTTTTGAAATGCCTATCGGAAACTACATCTGGAATGCCTATCAGCACCTATAATTGAAATGCCTATCGGCAACCATATCTGGAATGCCTATCGGCACCTATATTTGAAATGCCAATCGGCAACTATATCTGAAATGCCTATCGGCACCTATATCTGAAATGCCTATTGGCACCTATTTTTGAAATGCCTATCGGAAACTACATCTGAAATGCCTATCAGCACCTATATTTGAAATGCCTATCGGCAATCATATCTGGAATGCCTATCGGCACCTATATTTGAAATGCCTATCGGCTTCCATATCTGAAATGCCTATCGGCACCTATTTTTAAATTGCCAATCGGCAACTATATCTGTAATGCCTATCGGCACCTATATCTGAAATGCCTATCGGCACCAATTTTTGAAATGCCTATCGGAAATTACATCTGAAATGCCTATCAGCACCTATATTTGAAATGCCTAACGGCAACCATATCTGTAATGCCTATCGGCACCTATATTTGAAATGCCTATCGGCTTCTATATCTGAAATGCCTATCGGCACCTATTTTTAAAATGCCAATCGGTAACTATATCTGAAGTGCCTATCGGCACCTATATCTTAAATGCCTATCGGCACCTATTTTTGAAATGCCTATCAAAAACTACATCTGAAATGCCTATCAGCACCTATTTTTGAAACGCCCTATCGGAAACTACATCTAAAATGCCTATCGGCACCTATTTTTAAAATGCCAATCGGCAACTATATCTGAAATGCCTATCGGCACCTATATCTGAAATGCCTATCGGCACCTATTTTTGAAATGCCTGTCGGAAACTACATCTGTAATGCCTATCAGCACCTATATTTGAAATGCCTATCGGCAACCATATCTGAAATGCCTATTGACACCTATATTTGAAATACTTATCGGCTTCTATATCTAAAATGCCTATCGGCACCTATTTTTAAAATGCCAATCGGTAACTATATCTGAAATGCCTATCGGCACCTATTTCTGAAATGCCTATCGGCACCAATTTTTGAAATGCCTATCGGAAACTACATCTGAAATGCCTATCAGCACCTATATTTGAAATGCCTATCGGCAACCATATCTGGAATGCCTATCGGCACCTATATTTGAAATGCCTATCGGCTTCTATATCTGAAATGCCTATCGACACCTATTTTTAAAATGCTAATTGGCAACTATATCTGAAATGCCTATCGGCTCCTATATCTGAAATGCCTATCGGTACCTATTTTTGAAATCCCTATCGGAAACTACTTCTGAAATGCCTATCAGCACTTATATTTGAAATGCCTATCGGCAACCATATCTAGAATGCCTATCGGCACCTATATTTAAAATGCCTATCGGCTTCTATATCTGAAATGCCTATCGAAACCTATTTTTAAAATTCCAATCGGAAACTATATCTGAAATGCCTATCGGCACCTATATCTGAAATGCCTATCGGCACCTATTTTTGAAATGCCTATCGGAAATTACATCTAAAATGCCTATCGACACCTATATTTGAAATACCTATCGGCTTCTATATCTGAAATTCCTATCGGCACCTGTTTTTAAAATGCCAATCGGCAACTATATCTGAAATGCCTATCGGCATCAATTTTTGAAATGCCTATCGGAAACTACATCTAAAATGCCTATCAGCACCTATATTTGAAATGCCTATCAGCAACCATATCTGGAATGCCTATCGGCACCTATATTTAAAATGCCTATCGGCTTCTATATCTGAAATGCTTATCGGCACCTATTTTTAAAATGCCAATTGGCAACTATATCTGAAATGCCTATCGGCACCTATATCTGAAATGCCTATCGGCACCTATTTTTGAAATGCCTATCGGAAACTACACCTGAAAGTCCTATCAGCACCTATATTTGAAATGCCTATCGGCAACCATATCTGAAATGCCTATCGGCACCTATATTTGAAATGACTATCGGCTTCTATATCTGTAATGCCTATCGGCACCTATTTTTAAAATGCCAATCGGCAACTATATCTGAAATGCCTATCGACACCTATATCTGAAATGCCTATCGGCACCTATTTTTGAAATCCCTATCGGAAACTACATCTGAAATCCCTATCAGCACCTATATTTGAAATGCCTATCGGCAACCATATCTGAAATGCCTATCGACACCTATATTTGAAATACCTATCGGCTTCTATATCTGAAATGCCTATCGGCACCTATTTCTAAAATGCCAATCGGTAACTATATCTTAAATGCCTATCGGCACCTATATCTGAAATGCCTATCGGCACCAATTTTTGAAATGCCTATCTGAAACTACATCTGGAATGCCTATCAGCACCTATATTTGAAATGCCTATCGGCAACCATATCTGGAATGCCTATCGGCATCTATATTTGAAATGCCTGTCGGCTTCTATATCTGAAATGCCTATCGACACCTATTTTTAAAATGCCAATCGGCAACTATATCTGAAATGCCTATCGATACCTATATCTGAAATGCCTATCGGCACCAATTTTTGAAATGCCTATCGGAAACTACATCTGAAATACCTATCAGCACCTATATTTGAAATGCCTATCGGCAACCATATCTGACATGCCTATCGACACCTATATTTGAAATACCTATCGGCTTCTATATCTGAAATGCCTATCGGCACCTATTTTTAAAATGCCAATCGGCAACTATATCTGAAATGCCTATTGGCACCTATATCTGAAAAGCCTATCGGCACCAATTTTTGAAATGCCTATCGGAAACTACATCTGAAATGCCTATCAGCACCTATATTTGAAATGCCTATCGGCAACCATATCTGGAATGCTTATCGGCACCTATATTTGAAATGCCTATCGGCTTCTATATCTGAAATGCTTTTCGGCACCTATTTTTAAAATGCCAATCGGCAACTATATCTGAAATGCCTATCGGCACCTATATCTAAAATGCCTATCGGCACCTATTTTTGAAATGCCTATCGGAAACTACATCTGAAATGCCTATCAGCACCTATATTTGAAATGCCTATCGGCAACCATATCTGGAATGCTTATCGGCACCTATATTTGAAATGCCTATCGGCTTCTATATCTGAAATGCCTATCGGCACCTATTTTTAAAATGCCAATCGGCAACTATATCTGAAATGCCTATCGGCACCTATAAATGAAATGCCTATCGGCACCAATTTTTGAAATGCCTATCGAAAACTACATCTGAAATGCCTATCAGCACCTATATTTAAAATGCCTATCGGCAACCACATCAGAAATGCCTATCGGCACCTATATCTAAAATGCCTTTCGGCATTTATATCTGAAATGCCTATCGACACCTATATTTGAAATGCCTATCAGCACCTATATTTTAAATGCCTATCGGCAACTATATCTGATATGCCTATCGGCACCTATATCTAAAATGCCTATCGGCACCTATTTTTGAAATGCCTTTCGGAAACTACATCTAAAATGCCTATCGGCACCTATTTTTAAAATGCCAATCGGCAACTATATCTGAAATGCTTAACGGCACCTATATCTGAAATGCCTATCGGCACCTATTTTTGAAATGCCTATCGGAAACTACATCTGAAATGCCTATCAGCACCTATATTTGAAATGCCTATCGGCAACCATATCTGGAATGCCTATCGGCACCTATATTTGAAATGCCTATCAAAACCTATTTTTGAAATGCCTATCGAAAACTACATCTGAAATGCCTATCAGCACCTATATTTGAAATGCCTATCGGCAACAACATCAGAAATGCCTATCGGCACCTATATCTGAAATGCCTTTCGGCATTTATATCTGAAATGCCTATCGACACCTATATTTGAAATGCCTATCGGCACCTATATTTTAAATGCCTATCGGCAACTATATCTGATATGCCTATCGGCACCTATATCTGAAATGCCTATCGGCACCTATTTTTGAAATGCCTATCGGAAACTACATCTAAAATGCCTATCGGCACCTATTTTTAAAATGCCAATCGGCAACTATATCTGAAATGCCTATCGGCACATATGTCTGAAATGCCTATCGGCACCTATTTTTGAAATGCCTATCGGAAACTACATCTGAAATGCCTATCACCACCTATATTTGAAATGCCTATCGGCAACCATATCTGAAATGCCTATCGACACCTATATTTGAAATACCTATCGGCTTCTATATCTGAAATGCCTATCGGCACCTATTTTTAAAATGCCAATCGGCAACTATATCTGAAATGCCTATCGGCACCAATTTTTGAAATGCCTATCGGAAACTACATCTGAAATGCCTATCAGCACTTATATTTAAAATGCCTATCAGCAACCATGTCTTGAATGCCTATCGCCACCTATATTTGAAATGCCTGTCGGCTTCTATATCTGAAATTCCTATCGGCACCTATTTTTAAAATGCCAATCGGCAACTATATCTGAAATGCCTGTCAGCTTCTATATCTGAAATGCCTATCGGCACCTATTTTTGAAATGCCTATCGGCACCTATTTTTGAAATGCCTATCGGAAACTACATCTAAAATGCCTATCGGCACCTATTTTTTAAATGCCAATCGGCAACTATATCTGAAATGCCTATCGGCACCAATATCTGAAATGCCTATCGGCACCTATTTTTGAAATGCCAATCGGAAACTACATCTGAAATGTCTATCAGCACGTATATTTGAAATGCCTATCGGCAACCATATCTGAAATGCCTATTGACACCTATATTTGAAATACCTATCGGCTTCTATATCTGAAATGCCTATCGGCACCTATTTTTAAAATGCCAATCGGCAACTATATCTAAAATGCCTATCGGCACCTATATCTGAAATGCCTATCGGCACCAATTTTTGAAATGCGTATCGGAAACTACATCTGGAATGCCTATCAGCACCTATATTTGAAATGCCTATCGGCAACCATATCTGGAATGCCTATCGACACCTATATTTGAAATGCCTATCGGCTTCTATATCTGAAATGCCTATCGACACCTATTTTTAAAATGCCAATTGGCAACTTTATCTGAAATGCCTATCGGCTCCTATATCTGAAATGCCTATCGGTACCTATTTTTGAAATGCCTATCGGAAACTACTTCTGAAATGCCTATCAGCACTTATATTTGAAATGCCTATCGGCAACCATATCTGGAATGCCTATCGGCACCTATATTTGAAATGCCTATCGGCTTCTATATCTGAAATGCCTATCGAAACCTATTTTTAAAATTCCAATCGGAAACTATATCTGAAATGCCTATCGGCACCTATATCTGAAATGCCTATCGGCACCTATTTTTAAAATGCCAATTGGCAACTATATCTGAAATGCCTATCCGCACCTATATCTGAAATGCCTATCGGCACCTATTTTTGAAATGCCTATCGGAAACTACATCTGAAATGCCTATCAGCACCTATATTTGAAATGCCTATCGGCAACCATATCTGGAATGCCTATCGGCACCTATATTTGAAATGCCTATCGGCTTCTATATCTGAAATGCCTATCGCACCTATTTTTAAAATGCCAATCGGCAACTCTATCTGAAATGCCAATCGGCACCTATGTCTGAAATGCCTATCGGCACCTATTTTTGAAATGCCTATCGGAAACTACATCTGAAATGCCTATCTGCACCTATATTTGAAATGCCTATCGGCAACCATATCTGGAATGCCTATCGGCACCTATATTTGAAATGCCTATCGGCTTCTATATCTGAAATGCCTATCGGCACCTATTTTTAAAATGCCAATTGGCAACTATATCTGAAATGCCTATCTGCACCTATATCTGAAATGCCTATCGGCACCTATTTTTGAAATGCCTATCGGAAACTACATCTGAAATGCCTATCAGCACCTATATTTGAAATGCCTATCGGCAACCATATCTGGAATGCCTATCGGCACCTATATTTGAAATGCCTATCGGCTTCTATATCTGAAATGCCTATCGCACCTATTTTTAAAATGCCAATCGGCAACTATATCTGAAATGCCTATCGGCACCTATATCTGAAATGCCTATCGGAAACTACATCTGAAATGCCTATCAGCACCTATATTTGAAATGCCTATCGGCAACCATATTTGGAATGCCTATCGGCTTCTATATCTGAAATGCCTATCGGCACCTATTTTTAAAATGCCAATCGGCAACTATATCTGAAATGCCTATCGGCACCTATATCTGAAATGCTTATCGGCACCTATTTTTGAAATGCTTATCGGAAACTACATCTGAAATGCCTATCAGCACCTATATTTGAAATGCCTATCGGCAACCATATCTGAAATGCCTATCGGCATCTATATCTAAAATGCCTATCGTCACCTATATCTAAAATGCCTATAAGCACCAATTTTTGAAATGCCTATCGGAAACTACATCTGAAATGCATATCAGCACCTATATTTGAAATGCCTATCGGCAACCATATCTGGAATGCTTATCGGCACCTATATTTGAAATGCCTATCGGCTTATATATCTGAAATGCCTATCGGCACCTATTTTTAAAATGCCAATCGGCAACTATATCTGAAATGCCTATCGGCACCTATATCTGAAATGCCTATCGGCACCTATTTTTGAAATGCCTATCGGAAACTACATCTGAAATGCCTATCAGCACCTATACATTGCATTTAAGCTGTACTACGTTTAAAATTCTTAACTTTGCTAATCCAAAGTACTTATTTGAAAAATTCAAAAAAAGAACAGCATTGCATACTAGAAATATTAGAGATAAAAATCAATTAAATTTTCCATTCTGTAATAGCACAATATATCAAGGTTCTTTTATTTATAACGCTATAAAACAGCATAATGCCATTCCCAAAATACTCCTTCAAAAACTATCTTATAAAAATTTTAAATTAAAACTAAAAGCAGAATTATTGTCGAAACAATTAATACACATTATTATTATATTTTCTTATTGATGTATTTATTTATTTATTCTGATGATCTGCCAAAAAAAAAAAAAAACTTTGTTACAGAGAGCATATAATAATAATGATAATAATAATTATTTGTAAATATACCTAAGTATATGTCACATATTGTTTATATGTAAAAATGTAAGATGGTTAAGTGGAACAGCCATTGGCTGGACTTCGCCAAAATAAAGAATTTTTCTATTTCTATTTCTATTTCTATTTCTATTTCTATTTGAAATGCCTATCGGCAACCATATCTGGAATGCCTATCGGCACCTTTATTTGAAATGCCTATCGGCACCTATATCTGAAATGCCTATCGGCACCTATTTTTGAAATGCCTATCGGAAACTACATCTGAAATGCCTATCAGCACCTATATTTGAAATGCCCATCGGCAATTATATCTGGAATGCCTATCAGCACCTATATTTGAAATGCCTATCTGCAACCATATTTGGAATGCCTATCGGCACCTATATTTGAAATGCCTATCGGTTTCTATATCTAAAATGCCTATCGGCACATATTTTTAAAATGCCAATCGGCAACTATATCTGAAATGCCTATCGGCACCTATATCTGAAATGCCTATCGGCACCTATTTTTGAAATGCCTATCGGAAACTACATCTGAAATGCCTATCAGCACCTATATTTGAATTGCCTATCGGCAACCATATCTGAAATGCCTATCGGCTTCTATATCTGAAATGCCTATTGTCACCTATATCTGAAATGCCTATCGGCACCTATTTTTGAAATGCCTATCGGAAACTACATCTTAAATGCCTATCAGCACCTATATTTGAAATGCCTATCGGCAACCATATCTGAAATGCCTATCGGCTTCTATATCTGAAATTCCTATCGTCACCTATATCTAAAATGCCTATCGGCACCAATTTTTGAAATGCCTATCGGAAACTACATCTGAAATGCCTATCAGCACCTATATTTGAAATGCCTATCGGCAACCACATCAGAAATGCCTATCGGCACCTATATCTGAAATGCCTTTCGGCATTTATATCTGAAGTGCCTATCGGCACCTATATCTGAAATGCCTATCGGCACCTATTTTTGAAATGCCTATCAAAACCTACATCTAAAATGCCTATCAGCACCTATATTTGAAATGCCTATCGGCAACCACATCAGAAATGCCTATCGGCACCTATATCTGAAATGCCTTTCGGCATTTATATCTGAAATGCCTATCGACACCTATATTTGAAATGCCTATCGGCACCTATATTTTTAATGCCTTTCGGCAACTATATCTGATATGCCTATCGGCACCTATATCTGAAATGCCTATCGGCACCTATTTTTGAAATGCCTATCGGAAACTACATCTAAAATGCCTATCGGCACCTATTTTTAAAATGCCAATCGGCAACTATATCTGAAATGCCTATCGGCACCAATATCTGAAATGCCTATCGGCACCTATTTTTTAAATGCCTATCGGAAACTACATCTGAAATGCCTATCAGCACCTATATTTGAAATGCCTATCGGCAACCATATCTGAAATGCCTATTGACACCTATATTTGAAATAATCGGCTTCTGTGACGCACTGGACGTACAGATTAATAATCGTTGATGGAAGGTTGTGGAAAGGGGACGTCGATCAACGTTCATACACCGAAGATATAATGACGAACAAGTCACGTTGAAAAATATAATTTTTATGCTGATATGTTACAAAATACAATGTTGTCCTTGTGCCGGCTTTATGATGATAATGTGTACTTTCTTGTATTGATAGGTGCTCACTTGTATTGCAAGACCCTTATAATTGTGGTAAATATGGGATAGCTCTCGCCACAATTAGGGTTGCTAGAACTGAACAGCTTGATTAATTAAATACTATTATAATTTTTTAAATTTTAAAACATAATTCAAGCAAGAATTTTGATAAAACGAATAAAATCGACACAAGGACATGTTACATAAATAGAAATAATAAGGTTTTATAATGATTATAATTTCGATCAGAGGCGGCGAATAAATTAATTTTATTAAATTTAGTAAAGTAACAACAGTGTTGTTACAGCCACCCCTGCTCGGTGAAAAAAAAAAACAAACAAACAGAGACAGACAATAATTACTTCGATTTAGCATAAATTGAGAAATCGAGATTAGCAAATAAAAAAAATATATTAAATAAGATTAATTGTCAAAATCAGTAAGTAGATGACGTCGTCAACGTCTGGTGTTGAATTTCCGCAGGTGCTGAACATGAGTGCGATAAGTCCTGTTGGTGAGATCGTCTTGTAGTTCGACTGATACTGGCGTCGTAAATCTAAGTATTCTCCTGGGTGTCGACCACTTGGGAAGGAATTTCTTGCTGCGATTTCCTGGAGTTGGAGGAACGAATACACGTTGTAGAACCAGCTCACCAGGTTGAAATTGGTGTACAGCAGGCCGACGACGATCATAATACTTCTTTCGTCGAAGCATACTGGCGTCAAGAACACGGGCGACTTCTTGTTCATCTGGAACGCGGTCTGGAGATACTAGCTTGACTACATCCCAGAGGTTATCTAGCGGTCGATTTAACTGGCGACCTAAAAACAATGATGCTGGCGATGTTCCGGTGGCCTCGTGCACGGTGTTGTTGAACGAATAGCACAACCACTTCAGCTGTTCATCCCAGTACTTGTGACGATCTGAACACTGCTTCAAGAGAATTGTCATGCCGGCGACGATGTTCCTGTTCACACGTTCGGATGCGTTGGCGGCCGGGTGGTAGGGTGTAGTCGTAATTCTCTTTATACCGAAGCGTAGGCAGTGCTCTCTGAAGGATTGGCTAGTAAAACATTTGGCATTGTCACTTACCAACATCTGAGGAGGCCCATAACGGCACCATAAATCTTCGAGTCGTCTCAGTGTAGCGTCGGTCGTCGATCGAACAGTAGGCATTATCTCAACCCATTTAGAAAAGGCATCAACTAGTACAAGTGCATAGCAGTTTCTTCTGGAAGTGATGTTCATTGGGCCGATGTAGTCTATATAAACCTTCTGCCATACAGCCGTCGGAAGTTCTGAATGCATAGGTGCACCTGCATGTTCGTTAGAAGCCTTGCAGCGTTGGCACAGCTCACATGATCTGACATATGTTCGAACGTCTTGGTACAGGCCGCTCCACCAGAATCTCCGGGCAATATCCCTGTAAGATTTAGTCATGCCAGGATGCGAACTCATCTTAGTGTCATGGTAGTAATAGATGATCATGTTGCGTATTGACACAGGAACATAAATTCTCCACAATTTATTTTTACCAACGCGTTTCATCAATACACCGGATCTTATCTTGAAATCTTTTACATCCTCTCCTGCTTGGAGTCGCTGGCGGATGCCTTCACAGAACGGATCGGTTATTTGATGATTTTTAATGCTGATAAAGGATTGTGGTATATTCGTCAATACATTTACGGCCTCAATTGGAGTTGTGTCTTGCTTCAGGTCGTCGTCATGTTGGTCGTATAGGCGAGATAAAGCATCGGCGACGGTGTTCACAGTCCCGCCAATATGGATGATATCAAACTCGAATTTGGAAACTTCGAGGACCCAGCGACCGACTCGACCGAGTTGCCGTTTATGACTAGCAAGCCAGGAGAGCGCGCCGTTGTCGACTTGAAGTGTAAATTTTCGCCCAAGTAGATAATCTTCGAACTTCCTCAAGCCAAAAATCATACCAAGAACTTCCTTTTCGTATGTAGTATACCGCTGCTCCGCCGGAAGTAATTTGCGGCTAGCGTATTGAATCGGGTGAAGACCATCAGGAGAATCTTGCAGAAATACAGCTCCAACAGCCATATCACATGCGTCGGTTCGCAATATGAACTGTTGGTTGAAGTCGGGATACTTTAAAACCGGAGCTGTGGTAAGTTTCTCTTTTAAAATATTAAATGCTGATAATTGTTCATCTTGTATATCAAATTTAACACCCTTTTGTTTCAGACGATTCAATGGAGCGGCGATCCGTGCATATTCAGGAATGAACTTAGCGAAGAATGACGTCATCCCGAGGAAGGAACGAAGCTGCTTTATATTTTTAGGCGGTGCGAGTTTCTGGATAACTTGAACCTTTTCAGGATCTACATGGATACCATCGCCGCTGATAATATTTCCCAGGAAACGAAGACGAGCCATGCAGAAGACGGATTTGGTTGGATTAGCGGTAAGACCCTCTTGACGTAATCGATCAAGAACAATCCTGAGATGTTCAAGATGGTCATTGATGTTAGCGCTGTACACTAGAAGATCATCAAAATATGGCAGTACAAACTTGAAGCGTAGATCTCCAAAAATGTCGGTGATGATGCGATTCAAGGCACTCGGAGATACAGCTAATCCAAACGGTACATGCGTAAAACGGTATTGGCCTTGTGGAGTCACAAAGGCAGTTATATTTTTCGATTTCTCTGTCAGTGGTATTTGATAAAAGGCACTAGTGAGATCGATAGATGAAAACACCGAAGAGCCATGCAGTGTCATAAAAACATCTTCTAATTTAGGCGAAGGAAAAGCATCAAAGACAATGTTCTTGTTCAATTGCCTGTAGTCAACGCATAGTCTTGGAGAACCGTCTCTTTTGGTAATCAAAAATGCAGGAGATGCATATGGACTGATGCATTTTTCAACGATGCCTTTGTCGATTAATTTGTTGACATGCTCTTGCATCACTAAAGCCTTTGGTGGTGTTAAGGTGTACGGCGATTTTCGAACCGGTTTCTTATCTTTCAGACAAATATTTAAGGTGTATCGGTCAGTGTGGCCAATATCATCGGTCAAAACGTCTTTATAATCAGTTATCAGTCGTTTAATACCATTTTCTTGTGCATCGGTAAGATTGTATGGTTGTTCGAGAAGAAGAGAGATAGCTTTATCATCAATCGACATGTATCCCAAAGGAATTTTTGTTTCATTGATGGCAAATTCTAATGAATTCGCATTGAAATTGAGAATAGCTCGCATGTGTCGGAGGCTATGATTCCCAAGGATCATCGGAAATGATAAATCTGGAACAATCAGGAAGGTAAGTCTCCACGTGAAGGATTCGATCTTGATTATACAACTCGCTGACTTCCGAATTGGTACAAAACGCCCATCAGCTATCTTGACTTGAGATTTAAATTTGGTGATTTTTATTTTCTTGCAGGTTTTTAATTGATCGACGACTTTTGGATGGAGGAAATTGGCAGAAGCACCAGTATCAACGATGCATTGAAATGATTTATTGTCAATGGAGAGTTTAATGAAAGGTAAGTATGGTTTATTAGAATTATTTTTCTTCAGAAGGAATGGTGTGTGAGTGGAACAAAGTATGCGATTCCTTCTGGAGTGATCTAGTTTTTTGGAAAATGTCTTTTCACAGGTGCAGATGCGGATTTAGAAGATTCTTCACGAGTTTTCGCCGTTTCGAGACGACGGTGGTAATCTTCTAAGCGTCGAGCGACAGCATGAAGTTCATCTATCGTTGGCGGCATTGGCATATCTTTCAAACTAGTCAGGGTACTGAAGTTTAAATTCGTCCAGATTTGAAGAATTAATTTCTCCTTAGAGCAGTTCATGTTGAGAGCTTTAGATTTGGACAAAATATCGTTGATAAAGCTTCTAAACGATTCGTCGGGTCGTTGTGTTCTGCGAACCAGATCATTCACTAGTTGATTGTGCGACACTGGCGAAATAAATTCTCGTAACAGTGCCGGTTTGAGTGAACTCCAGTCGTCAAGACGTTGAACAGCATGCGCCCACCATATTCTCAAGGTATCGTGAACTTTATTTAATAAGGATTTCAGAAGTCGTTGTTCGGGAGCCAACTGTAAATCAATAACAGATTGAACTTCCTGTATGAAATCGATTAATTTTCTTGAATTGTCGCCTGAACAATGTGATATCGAAGATGTGATTTCTTTGGCGTCGATTTTAAAATCACAATCGTTTTGCGCTAACATAAGACGGTTAGTATTTCTATTTAACATATCAACTTGATCTATAAGCGTCGATGTCATGCGTATTTGCGTTGCAGCCGCTTTAGCTAATGGAGATGGTTCGTCTGGAACATAGGTCGGCTCCGCTCGGACTGAAGATACGGATGTACCATAAACTGACGTCGTATGTGTAATTGCCACAGTTGTTTGAGGTGACAAAAACGATAATGCGGTAGCTCCAATATCTGCAGGATTAACGTCCTGCTGAGCCGGTAGTTGTGTTCTTTGACTTGTTGTAATTGAACTTGAAGACGGAAGATTAAATTGTTGATCGGTGGTTGTAGTTGTCAAGGTCGTTAAAGCTGTTGAAACATTGTCTTGCCCAACTCGATCACTTGCACCCAAATATGGTGGAGAATTTGGTTGCGTTTCTTCCTTCTTCTTATTCTGGCTTCTCGTTTGCGTCATCTTCATATTCGGTGTTGAAATTGAACGAAAACTACGCTCTGCTTACCAATTCTGTGACGCACTGGACGTACAGATTAATAATCGTTGATGGAAGGTTGTGGAAAGGGGACGTCGATCAACATTCATACACCGAAGATATAATGACGAACAAGTCACGTTGAAAAATATAATTTTAATGCTGATATGTTACAAAATACAATGTTGTCCTTGTGCCGGCTTTATGATGATAATGTGTACTTTCTTGTATTGATAGGTGCTCACTTGTATTGCAAGACCCTTATAATTGTGGTAAATATGGGATAGCTCTCGCCACAATTAGGGTTGCTAGAACTGAACAACTTAATCAAATACTATTATAAATTTTTAAATTTTAAAACTCAATTCAAGCAAGAATTTTGATAAAACGAATAAAGTCGACACAAGGACATGTTACATAAATAGAAATAATAAGGTTTTATAATGATTATAATTTCGATCAGAGGCGGCGAATAAATTAATTTTATTAAATTTAGTAAAGTAACAACAGTGTTGTTACACTTCCATATCTGAAATGCCTATCGGCACCTATATCTGAAATGCCTATCGGCACATATTTTTGAAATGCCTATCGGAAACTACATCTGAAATGCCTATCAGCACCTATATTTGAAATGCCTATCGGCAACCATATCTAAAATGCCTATCGGCTTCTATATCTGAAATGCCTTTCGTCACCTATATCTGAAATGCCTATCGGCACCAATTTTTGAAATGCCTATCGGAAACTACATCTGAAATGCCTATCAGCACCTATATTTAAAATGCCTATCGGCAGCAATATCTGGAATGCCTATCGGCACCTATATTTGAAATGCCTATCGGCTTCTATATCTGAAATGCCTATCGGCACATATTTTTAAAATGCCAATCGGCAACTATATCTGAAATGCCTATCGGCACCTATATCTGAAATGCCTATTGGCACCTATTTTTGAAATGCCTATCGGAAACTACATCTGAAATGCCTATCAGCACCTATATTTGAAATGCCTATCGGCAACCATATCTGAAATGCCTATCGGCACTTATATCTGAAATGCCTATCGGCATCAATTTTTGAAATGCCTATCGGAAACTACATCTGGAATGCCTATCAGCACCTATAATTGAAATGCCTATCGGCAACCATATCTGGAATGCCTATCGGCACCTATATTTGAAATGCCAATCGGCAACTATATCTGAAATGCCTATCGGCACCTATATCTGAAATGCCTATTGGCACCTATTTTTGAAATGCCTATCGGAAACTACATCTGAAATGCCTATCAGCACCTATATTTGAAATGCCTATCGGCAATCATATCTGGAATGCCTATCGGCACCTATATTTGAAATGCCTATCGGCTTCCATATCTGAAATGCCTATCGGCACCTATTTTTAAATTGCCAATCGGCAACTATATCTGTAATGCCTATCGGCACCTATATCTGAAATGCCTATCGGCACCAATTTTTGAAATGCCTATCGGAAATTACATCTGAAATGCCTATCAGCACCTATATTTGAAATGCCTAACGGCAACCATATCTGTAATGCCTATCGGCACCTATATTTGAAATGCCTATCGGCTTCTATATCTGAAATGCCTATCGGCACCTATTTTTAAAATGCCAATCGGTAACTATATCTGAAGTGCCTATCGGCACCTATATCTTAAATGCCTATCGGCACCTATTTTTGAAATGCCTATCAAAAACTACATCTGAAATGCCTATCAGCACCTATTTTTGAAACGCCCTATCGGAAACTACATCTAAAATGCCTATCGGCACCTATTTTTAAAATGCCAATCGGCAACTATATCTGAAATGCCTATCGGCACCTATATCTGAAATGCCTATCGGCACCTATTTTTGAAATGCCTATCGGAAACTACATCTGTAATGCCTATCAGCACCTATATTTGAAATGCCTATCGGCAACCATATCTGAAATGCCTATTGACACCTATATTTGAAATACTTATCGGCTTCTATATCTAAAATGCCTATCGGCACCTATTTTTAAAATGCCAATCGGTAACTATATCTGAAATGCCTATCGGCACCTATTTCTGAAATGCCTATCGGCACCAATTTTTGAAATGCCTATCGGAAACTACATCTGAAATGCCTATCAGCACCTATATTTGAAATGCCTATCGGCAACCATATCTGGAATGCCTATCGGCACCTATATTTGAAATGCCTATCGGCTTCTATATCTGAAATGCCTATCGACACCTATTTGTAAAATGCTAATTGGCAACTATATCTGAAATGCCTATCGGCTCCTATATCTGAAATGCCTATCGGTACCTATTTTTGAAATCCCTATCGGAAACTACTTCTGAAATGCCTATCAGCACTTATATTTGAAATGCCTATCGGCAACCATATCTAGAATGCCTATCGGCACCTATATTTAAAATGCCTATCGGCTTCTATATCTGAAATGCCTATCGAAACCTATTTTTAAAATTCCAATCGGAAACTATATCTGAAATGCCTATCGGCACCTATATCTGAAATGCCTATCGGCACCTATTTTTGAAATGCCTATCGGAAATTACATCTAAAATGCCTATCGACACCTATATTTGAAATACCTATCGGCTTCTATATCTGAAATTCCTATCGGCACCTGTTTTTAAAATGCCAATCGGCAACTATATCTGAAATGCCTATCGGCATCAATTTTTGAAATGCCTATCGGAAACTACATCTAAAATGCCTATCAGCACCTATATTTGAAATGCCTATCAGCAACCATATCTGGAATGCCTATCGGCACCTATATTTAAAATGCCTATCGGCTTCTATATCTGAAATGCTTATCGGCACCTATTTTTAAAATGCCAATTGGCAACTATATCTGAAATGCCTATCGGCACCTATATCTGAAATGCCTATCGGCACCTATTTTTGAAATGCCTATCGGAAACTACACCTGAAAGTCCTATCAGCACCTATATTTGAAATGCCTATCGGCAACCATATCTGAAATGCCTATCGGCACCTATATTTGAAATGACTATCGGCTTCTATATCTGTAATGCCTATCGGCACCTATTTTTAAAATGCCAATCGGCAACTATATCTGAAATGCCTATCGACACCTATATCTGAAATGCCTATCGGCACCTATTTTTGAAATCCCTATCGGAAACTACATCTGAAATCCCTATCAGCACCTATATTTGAAATGCCTATCGGCAACCATATCTGAAATGCCTATCGACACCTATATTTGAAATACCTATCGGCTTCTATATCTGAAATGCCTATCGGCACCTATTTCTAAAATGCCAATCGGTAACTATATCTTAAATGCCTATCGGCACCTATATCTGAAATGCCTATCGGCACCAATTTTTGAAATGCCTATCTGAAACTACATCTGGAATGCCTATCAGCACCTATATTTGAAATGCCTATCGGCAACCATATCTGGAATGCCTATCGGCATCTATATTTGAAATGCCTGTCGGCTTCTATATCTGAAATGCCTATCGACACCTATTTTTAAAATGCCAATCGGCAACTATATCTGAAATGCCTATCGATACCTATATCTGAAATGCCTATCGGCACCAATTTTTGAAATGCCTATCGGAAACTACATCTGAAATACCTATCAGCACCTATATTTGAAATGCCTATCGGCAACCATATCTGACATGCCTATCGACACCTATATTTGAAATACCTATCGGCTTCTATATCTGAAATGCCTATCGGCACCTATTTTTAAAATGCCAATCGGCAACTATATCTGAAATGCCTATTGGCACCTATATCTGAAAAGCCTATCGGCACCAATTTTTGAAATGCCTATCGGAAACTACATCTGAAATGCCTATCAGCACCTATATTTGAAATGCCTATCGGCAACCATATCTGGAATGCTTATCGGCACCTATATTTGAAATGCCTATCGGCTTCTATATCTGAAATGCTTTTCGGCACCTATTTTTAAAATGCCAATCGGCAACTATATCTGAAATGCCTATCGGCACCTATATCTAAAATGCCTATCGGCACCTATTTTTGAAATGCCTATCGGAAACTACATCTGAAATGCCTATCAGCACCTATATTTGAAATGCCTATCGGCAACCATATCTGGAATGCTTATCGGCACCTATATTTGAAATGCCTATCGGCTTCTATATCTGAAATGCCTATCGGCACCTATTTTTAAAATGCCAATCGGCAACTATATCTGAAATGCCTATCGGCACCTATAAATGAAATGCCTATCGGCACCAATTTTTGAAATGCCTATCGAAAACTACATCTGAAATGCCTATCAGCACCTATATTTAAAATGCCTATCGGCAACCACATCAGAAATGCCTATCGGCACCTATATCTAAAATGCCTTTCGGCATTTATATCTGAAATGCCTATCGACACCTATATTTGAAATGCCTATCAGCACCTATATTTTAAATGCCTATCGGCAACTATATCTGATATGCCTATCGGCACCTATATCTAAAATGCCTATCGGCACCTATTTTTGAAATGCCTTTCGGAAACTACATCTAAAATGCCTATCGGCACCTATTTTTAAAATGCCAATCGGCAACTATATCTGAAATGCTTAACGGCACCTATATCTGAAATGCCTATCGGCACCTATTTTTGAAATGCCTATCGGAAACTACATCTGAAATGCCTATCAGCACCTATATTTGAAATGCCTATCGGCAACCATATCTGGAATGCCTATCGGCACCTATATTTGAAATGCCTATCAAAACCTATTTTTGAAATGCCTATCGAAAACTACATCTGAAATGCCTATCAGCACCTATATTTGAAATGCCTATCGGCAACAACATCAGAAATGCCTATCGGCACCTATATCTGAAATGCCTTTCGGCATTTATATCTGAAATGCCTATCGACACCTATATTTGAAATGCCTATCGGCACCTATATTTTAAATGCCTATCGGCAACTATATCTGATATGCCTATCGGCACCTATATCTGAAATGCCTATCGGCACCTATTTTTGAAATGCCTATCGGAAACTACATCTAAAATGCCTATCACCACCTATATTTGAAATGCCTATCGGCAACCATATCTGAAATGCCTATCGACACCTATATTTGAAATACCTATCGGCTTCTATATCTGAAATGCCTATCGGCACCTATTTTTAAAATGCCAATCGGCAACTATATCTGAAATGCCTATCGGCACATATGTCTGAAATGCCTATCGGCACCTATTTTTGAAATGCCTATCGGAAACTACATCTGAAATGCCTATCACCACCTATATTTGAAATGCCTATCGGCAACCATATCTGAAATGCCTATCGACACCTATATTTGAAATACCTATCGGCTTCTATATCTGAAATGCCTATCGGCACCTATTTTTAAAATGCCAATCGGCAACTATATCTGAAATGCCTATCGGCACCAATTTTTGAAATGCCTATCGGAAACTACATCTGAAATGCCTATCAGCACTTATATTTAAAATGCCTATCAGCAACCATGTCTTGAATGCCTATCGCCACCTATATTTGAAATGCCTGTCGGCTTCTATATCTGAAATTCCTATCGGCACCTATTTTTAAAATGCCAATCGGCAACTATATCTGAAATGCCTGTCAGCTTCTATATCTGAAATGCCTATCGGCACCTATTTTTGAAATGCCTATCGGCACCTATTTTTGAAATGCCTATCGGAAACTACATCTAAAATGCCTATCGGCACCTATTTTTTAAATGCCAATCGGCAACTATATCTGAAATGCCTATCGGCACCAATATCTGAAATGCCTATCGGCACCTATTTTTGAAATGCCAATCGGAAACTACATCTGAAATGTCTATCAGCACGTATATTTGAAATGCCTATCGGCAACCATATCTGAAATGCCTATTGACACCTATATTTGAAATACCTATCGGCTTCTATATTTGAAATGCCTATCGGCACCTATTTTTAAAATGCCAATCGGCAACTATATCTAAAATGCCTATCGGCACCTATATCTGAAATGCCTATCGGCACCAATTTTTGAAATGCGTATCGGAAACTACATCTGGAATGCCTATCAGCACCTATATTTGAAATGCCTATCGGCAACCATATCTGGAATGCCTATCGACACCTATATTTGAAATGCCTATCGGCTTCTATATCTGAAATGCCTATCGACACCTATTTTTAAAATGCCAATTGGCAACTTTATCTGAAATGCCTATCGGCTCCTATATCTGAAATGCCTATCGGTACCTATTTTTGAAATGCCTATCGGAAACTACTTCTGAAATGCCTATCAGCACTTATATTTGAAATGCCTATCGGCAACCATATCTGGAATGCCTATCGGCACCTATATTTGAAATGCCTATCGGCTTCTATATCTGAAATGCCTATCGAAACCTATTTTTAAAATTCCAATCGGAAACTATATCTGAAATGCCTATCGGCACCTATATCTGAAATGCCTATCGGCACCTATTTTTAAAATGCCAATTGGCAACTATATCTGAAATGCCTATCCGCACCTATATCTGAAATGCCTATCGGCACCTATTTTTGAAATGCCTATCGGAAACTACATCTGAAATGCCTATCAGCACCTATATTTGAAATGCCTATCGGCAACCATATCTGGAATGCCTATCGGCACCTATATTTGAAATGCCTATCGGCTTCTATATCTGAAATGCCTATCGCACCTATTTTTAAAATGCCAATCGGCAACTCTATCTGAAATGCCTATCGGCACCTATGTCTGAAATGCCTATCGGCACCTATTTTTGAAATGCCTATCGGAAACTACATCTGAAATGCCTATCTGCACCTATATTTGAAATGCCTATCGGCAACCATATCTGGAATGCCTATCGGCACCTATATTTGAAATGCCTATCGGCTTCTATATCTGAAATGCCTATCGGCACCTATTTTTAAAATGCCAATTGGCAACTATATCTGAAATGCCTATCTGCACCTATATCTGAAATGCCTATCGGCACCTATTTTTGAAATGCCTATCGGAAACCACATCTGAAATGCCTATCAGCACCTATATTTGAAATGCCTATCGGCAACCATATCTGGAATGCCTATCGGCACCTATATTTGAAATGCCTATCGGCTTCTATATCTGAAATGCCTATCGCACCTATTTTTAAAATGCCAATCGGCAACTATATCTGAAATGCCTATCGGCACCTATATCTGAAATGCCTATCGGAAACTACATCTGAAATGCCTATCAGCACCTATATTTGAAATGCCTATCGGCAACCATATTTGGAATGCCTATCGGCTTCTATATCTGAAATGCCTATCGGCGCCTATTTTTAAAATGCCAATCGGCAACTATATCTGAAATGCCTATCGGCACCTATATCTGAAATGCTTATCGGCACCTATTTTTGAAATGCTTATCGGAAACTACATCTGAAATGCCTATCAGCACCTATATTTGAAATGCCTATCGGCAACCATATCTGAAATGCCTATCGGCATCTATATCTAAAATGCCTATCGTCACCTATATCTAAAATGTCTATAAGCACCAATTTTTGAAATGCCTATCGGAAACTACATCTGAAATGCATATCAGCACCTATATTTGAAATGCCTATCGGCAACCATATCTGGAATGCTTATCGGCACCTATATTTGAAATGCCTATCGGTTTATATATCTGAAATGCCTATCGGCACCTATTTTTAAAATGCCAATCGGCAACTATATCTGAAATGCCTATCGGCACCTATATCTGAAATGCCTATCGGCACCTATTTTTGAAATGCCTATCGGAAACTACATCTGAAATGCCTATCAGCACCTATACATTGCATTTAAGCTGTACTACGTTTAAAATTCTTAACTTTGCTAATCCAAAGTACTTATTTGAAAAATTCAAAAAAAGAACAGCATTGCATACTAGAAATATTAGAGATAAAAATCAATTAAATTTTCCATTCTGTAATAGCACAATATATCAAGGTTCTTTTATTTATAACGCTATAAAACAGCATAATGCCATTCCCAAAATACTCCTTCAAAAACTATCTTATAAAAATTTTAAATTAAAACTAAAAGCAGAATTATTTTCGAAACAATTAATACACATTATTATTATATTTTCTTATTGATGTATTTATTTATTTATTCTGATGATCTGCCAAAAAAAAAAAAAAACTTTGTTACAGAGAGCATATAATAATAATGATAATAATAATTATTTGTAAATATACCTAAGTATATGTCACATATTGTTTATATGTAAAAATGTAAGATGGTTAAGTGGAACAGCCATTGGCTGGACTTCGCCAAAATAAAGAATTTTTCTATTTCTATTTCTATTTCTATTTCTATTTGAAATGCCTATCGGCAACCATATCTGGAATGCCTATCGGCACCTATATTTGAAATGCCTATCGGCACCTATATCTGAAATGCCTATCGGCACCTATTTTTGAAATGCCTATCGGAAACTACATCTGAAATGCCTATCAGCACCTATATTTGAAATGCCCATCGGCAATTATATCTGGAATGCCAATCAGCACCTATATTTGAAATGCCTATCTGCAACCATATTTGGAATGCCTATCGGCACCTATATTTGAAATGCCTATCGGTTTCTATATCTAAAATGCCTATCGGCACATATTTTTAAAATGCCAATCGGCAACTATATCTGAAATGCCTATCGGCACCTATATCTGAAATGCCTATCGGCACCTATTTTTGAAATGCCTATCGGAAACTTCATCTGAAATGCCTATCAGCACCTATATTTGAATTGCCTATCGGCAACCATATCTGAAATGCCTATCGGCTTCTATATCTGAAATGCCTATTGTCACCTATATCTGAAATGCCTATCGGCACCTATTTTTGAAATGCCTATCGGAAACTACATCTGAAATGCCTATCAGCACCTATATTTGAAATGCCTATCGGCAACCATATCTAAAATGCCTATCGGCTTCTATATCTGAAATGCCTTTCGTCACCTATATCTGAAATGCCTATCGGCACCAATTTTTGAAATGCCTATCGGAAACTACATCTGAAATGCCTATCAGCACCTATATTTAAAATGCCTATCGGCAGCAATATTTGGAATGCCTATCGGCACCTATATTTGAAATGCCTATCGGCTTCTATATCTGAAATGCCTATCGGCACATATTTTTAAAATGCCAATCGGCAACTATATCTGAAATGCCTATCGGCACCTATATCTGAAATGCCTATTGGCACCTATTTTTGAAATGCCTATCGGAAACTACATCTGAAATGCCTATCAGCACCTATATTTGAAATGCCTATCGGCAACCATATCTGAAATGCCTATCGGCACTTATATCTGAAATGCCTATCGGCATCAATTTTTGAAATGCCTATCGGAAACTACATCTGGAATGCCTATCAGCACCTATATTTGAAATGCCTATCGGCAACCATATCTGGAATGCCTATCGGCACCTATATTTGAAATGCCAATCGGCAACTATATCTGAAATGCCTATCGGCACCTATATCTGAAATGCCTATTGGCACCTATTTTTGAAATGCCTATCGGAAACTACATCTGAAATGCCTATCAGCACCTATATTTGAAATGCCTATCGGCAATCATATCTGGAATGCCTATCGGCACCTATATTTGAAATGCCTATCGGCTTCCATATCTGAAATGCCTATCGGCACCTATTTTTAAATTGCCAATCGGCAACTATATCTGTAATGCCTATCGGCACCTATATCTGAAATGCCTATCGGCACCAATTTTTGAAATGCCTATCGGAAATTACATCTGAAATGCCTATCAGCACCTATATTTGAAATGCCTAACGGCAACCATATCTGTAATGCCTATCAGCACCTATTTTTGAAATGCCCTATCGGAAACTACATCTAAAATGCCTATCGGCACCTATTTTTAAAATGCCAATCGGCAACTATATCTGAAATGCCTATCGGCACCTATATCTTAAATGCCTATCGGCACCTATTTTTGAAATGCCTATCGGAAACTACATCTGTAATGCCTATCAGCACCTATATTTGAAATGCCTATCGGCAACCATATCTGAAATGCCTATTGACACCTATATTTGAAATACTTATCGGCTTCTATATCTAAAATGCCTATCGGCACCTATTTTTAAAATGCCAATCGGTAACTATATCTGAAATGCCTATCGGCACCTATTTCTGAAATGCCTATCGGCACCAATTTTTGAAATGCCTATCGGAAACTACATCTGAAATGCCTATCAGCACCTATATTTGAAATGCCTATCGGCAACCATATCTGGAATGCCTATCGGCACCTATATTTGAAATGCCTATCGGCTTCTATATCTGAAATGCCTATCGACACCTATTTTTAAAATGCCAATTGGCAACTATATCTGAAATGCCTATCGGCTCCTATATCTGAAATGCCTATCGGTACCTATTTTTGAAATCCCTATCAGAAACTACTTCTGAAATGCCTATCAGCACTTATATTTGAAATGCCTATCGGCAACCATATCTAGAATGCCTATCGGCACCTATATTTAAAATGCCTATCGGCTTCTATATCTGAAATGCCTATCGAAACCTATTTTTAAAATTCCAATCGGAAACTATATCTGAAATGCCTATCGGCACCTATATCTGAAATGCCTATCGGCACCTATTTTTGAAATGCCTATCGGAAATTACATCTAAAATGCCTATCGACACCTATATTTGAAATACCTATCGGCTTCTATATCTGAAATTCCTATCGGCACCTGTTTTTAAAATGCCAATCGGCAACTATATCTGAAATGCCTATCGGCATCAATTTTTGAAATGCCTATCGGAAACTACATCTAAAATGCCTATCAGCACCTATATTTGAAATGCCTATCGGCAACCATATCTGAAATGCCTATCGGCACCTATATTTGAAATGACTATCGGCTTCTATATCTGTAATGCCTATCGGCACCTATTTTTAAAATGCCAATCGGCAACTATATCTGAAATGCCTATCGACACCTATATCTGAAATGCCTATCGGCACCTATTTTTGAAATCCCTATCGGAAACTACATCTGAAATCCCTATCAGCACCTATATTTGAAATGCCTATCGGCAACCATATCTGAAATGCCTATCGACACCTATATTTGAAATACCTATCGGCTTCTATATCTGAAATGCCTATCGGCACCTATTTCTAAAATGCCAATCGGTAACTATATCTTAAATGCCTATCGGCACCTATATCTGAAATGCCTATCGGCACCAATTTTTGAAATGCCTATCTGAAACTACATCTGGAATGCCTATCAGCACCTATATTTGAAATGCCTATCGGCAACCATATCTGGAATGCCTATCGGCATCTATATTTGAAATGCCTGTCGGCTTCTATATCTGAAATGCCTATCGACACCTATTTTTAAAATGCCAATCGGCAACTATATCTGAAATGCCTATCGGCACCTATATCTGAAATGCCTATCGGCACCTATTTTTGAAATGCCTATCGGAAACTACATCTGAAATGCCTATCAGCACCTATATTTGAAATGCCTATCGGCAACCATATCTGAAATGCCTATCGACACCTATATTTGAAATACCTATCGGCTTCTATATCTGAAATGCCTATCGGCACCTATTTCTAAAATGCCAATCGGTAACTATATCTTAAATGCCTATCGGCACCTATATCTGAAATGCCTATCGGCACCAATTTTTGAAATGCCTATCTGAAACTACATCTGGAATGCCTATCAGCACCTATATTTGAAATGCCTATCGGCAACCATATCTGGAATGCCTATCGGCATCTATATTTGAAATGCCTGTCGGCTTCTATATCTGAAATGCCTATCGACACCTATTTTTAAAATGCCAATCGGCAACTATATCTGAAATGCCTATCGGCACCTATATCTGAAATGCCTATCGGCACCTATTTTTTAAATGCCTATCGGAAACTACATCTGAAATGCCTATCAGCACCTATATTTGAAATGCCTATTGGCAACCATATCTGGAATGCCTATCGGCACCTATATTTGAAATGCCTATCGGCTTCTATATCTGAAATGCCTATCGGCACCTATTTTTAAAATGCCAATCGCCAACTATATCTAAAAAACCTATCGACACCTATATCTGAAATGCCTATCGGCACCTATTTTTGAAATGCCTATCGGAAACTACATCTGAAATGCCTATCAGCACCTATATTTGAAATGCCTATCGGCAACCATATCTGAAATGCCTATCGACACGTATATTTGAAATACCTATCGGCTTCTATATCTGAAATGCCTATCGGCACCTATTTTTAAAATGCCAATCGGTAACTATATCTGAAATGCCTATCGGCACCTATATCTGAAATGCCTATCGGCACCAATTTTTGAATTGCCTATCGGAAACTACATCTGGAATGCCTATCAGCATCTATATTTGAAATGCCTATCGGCAACCATATCTGGAATGCCTATCGGCACCTATATTTGAAATGCCTATCGGCTTCTATATCTGAAATGCCTATCGACACCTATTTTTAAAATGCCAATCGGCAACTATATCTGAAATGCCTATCGGCAACTATATCTGAAATGCCAATCGGCACCTATTTTTGAAATGCTTGTCGGAAAATACATCTAAAATGCCTATCAGCACCTATATTTGAAATGCCTATCGCAACCATATCTGGAAAGCCTATCGGCACCTATATTTGAAATGCCTATCGGCTTCTATATCTGAAATGCCTATCGGCACCTATTTTTAAAATGCCAATCGGCAACTATATATGAAATGCCTATCGGCACCTATATCTGAAATGGCTATCGGCACCTATTTTTGAAATGCCTATCGGCTTCTATATCTGAAATGCCTATCGGCACCTATTTTTAAAATGCCAATCGGCAACTATATCTGAAATGCCTATCGGCACCTATATCTGAAATGCCTATCAGCACCTATAATTGAAATGCCTATCGGCAACCATATCTGGAATGCCTATCGGCACCTATATTTGAAATGCCTATCGGCTTCTATATCTGAAATGCCTTTCGGCACCTATTTTTAAAATGCCAATCGGCAACTATATCTGAAGTGCCTATCGGAACCTATATCTGAAATGCCTATCGGCACCTATTTTTGAAATGCCTATCGAAAACGACATCTGAAATGCCTATCAGCACATATATTTGAAATGCCTATCGGCAACCACATCAGAAATGCCTATCGGCACCTATATCTGAAATGCCTTTCGGCATTTATATCTGAAATGCCTATCGACACCTATATTTGAAATGCCTATCAGCACCTATATTTTAAATGCCTATCGGCAACTATATCTGTTATGCCTATCGGCACCTATATCTGAAATGCCTATCGGCACCTATTTTTTAAATGCCTATCGGAAACTACATCTAAAATGCCTAACGGCACCTATTTTTAAAATGCCAATCGGCAATTATATCTGCAATGCCTATCGGCACCTATATCTGAAATGCCTATCGGCACCTATTTTTGAAATGCCTATCGGAAACTACATCTGAAATGCCTATCAGCACCTATATTTGAAATGCCTATCGGCAAACATATCTGAAATGCCTATCGACACCCCTTATTTGAAATACCTATCGGCTTCTATATCTAAAATGCCTATCGGCACCTATTTTTAAAATGCCAATCGGCAACTATATCCGAAATGCCTATCGGCACCTATTTTCGAAATGCTTATCGGAAACTACATCTAAAATGCCTAACGGCACCTATTTTTAAAATGCCAATCGGCACCTATATCTGAAATGCCTATCGGCACCTATTTTTTAAATGCCTATCGACACCTATATTTGAAATACCTATCGGCTTCTATATCTGAAATGCCTATCAACACCTATTTTTAAAATGCCAATCGGCAACTATATCTGAAATGCCTATCGGCACCTATATCTGAAATGCCTATCGGCACCAATTTTTGAAATGCCTATCGGAAACTAATCTGAAATGCCTATCAGCACCTATATTTGAAATGCCTATCGGCAAACATATCTGGAATGCTTATCAACACCTATATTTGAAATGCCTATAGGCTTCTATATCTAAAATGCCTATCGACACCTATTTTTAAAATGCCAATCGGCAACTATATCTGAAAAGCCTATCGGCACTTATATCTGAAATGCCTATCGGCACCTATTTTTGAAATGCCTATCGGAAACTACATCTGAAATGCCTATCAGCACCTATATTTGAAATGCCTATCGGCAACCATATCTGGAATGCCTATCGGCACCTATATTTGAAATGCCTATCGGCTTCTATATCTGAAATGCCTAACGGCACCTATATCTGAAATGCTTATCGGCACCAATTTTTGAAATGCCTATCGGAAACTACATCTGGAATGCCTATCAGCACCTATATTTGAAATGCCTAACGGCAACCATATCTGGAATGCCTATCGGCACCTATATTTGAAATGCTTATCGGCTTCTATATCTGAAATGCCTATCGACACCTATTTTTAAAATGCCAACGGCAACTATATCTGAAATGCCTATCGGCACCTATATCTGAAATGCCTATCGGCACCTATTTTTGAAATGTTTTCGGAAACTACATCTGAAATGCCTATCTGCTCCTATATTTGAAATGCCTATCGGCATACATATCTGAAATGCCTATCGACACCTATATTGAAAATACGTATCGGCTTCTATATCTGAAATGCCTATCGGCACCTGTTTTTAAAATGCCAATCGGCAATTTTTTCTGAAATGCCTATCGGCACCTATATCTGAAATGCCAATCGGCACCAATTTTTGAAATGCCTATCGGAAACTACATCTGGAATGCCTATCAGCACCTATATTTGAAGTGCCTATCGGCAACTATATCTGAAATGCCTATCGACACCTATATTTGAAATACCTATCGGCTTCTATATCTGAAATGCCTATCGGCACCTATTTTTAAAATGCCAATCGGTAACTATATCTGAAATGCCTATCGGCACCTGTATCTGAAATGCCTATCGGCACCAATTTTTGAAATGCCTATCGGAAACTACATCTGGAATGCCTATCAGCACCTATATTTGAAATGCCTAACGGCAACCATATCTTAAATGCCTATCGGCACCTATATTTGAAATGCCTATCGGCTTTTATATCTGAAATGCCTATCGGCACCTATTTTTAAAATGCCAATCGGCAACTATATCTAAAGTGCCTATCGGCACCTATATCTGAAATGCCTATCGGCACCTATTTTTGAAATGCCTATCGAAAACTACATCTGAAATGCCTATCAGCACCTATATTTGAAATGCCTATCGGCAACCACATCAGAAATGCCTATCGGCACCTATATCTGAAATGCCTTTCGGCACTTATATTTGAAATGCCTATCGGCAACCATATCTGGAATGCCTATCGGCACCTATATTTGAAATGCCTATCGGCTTTTAAATCTGAAATGCTTATCGGCACCTATTTTTAAAATGCCAATTGGCAACTATATCTGAAATGCCTATCGGCACCTATATCTGAAATGCCTATCGGCACTTATTTTTGAAATGCCTATCGGAAACTACATCTGAAAGTCCTATCAGCACCTATATTTGAAATGCCTATCGGCTTCTATATCTGAAATGCCTATCGGCACCTATTTTTAAAATGCCAATCGGCAACTATATCTGAAATGCCTATCGACACCTATATCTGTAATGCCTATCGGCACCTATTTTTGTAATGCCTATCGGAAACTACATCTAAAATGCCTATCAGCACCTATATTTGAAATGCTTATCGGCAACTATATCTGGAATGCCTATCGGCACCTATATTTGAAATGCCTATCGGCTTCTATATCTGAAATGCTGATCGGCACCTATTTTTAAAATGCCAATTGGCAACTATATCTGAAATGCCTATCGGCACCTATAACTGAAATGCCAATCGGCACCTATTTTTGAAATGCCTATCGGAAACTACATCTGAAATGCCTATCAGCACCTATATTTGAAATGCCTATCGGCAACCATATCTGAAAGGCCTATCGGCTTCTATATCTGAAATGCCTATCATCACCTATATCTAAAATGCCTATCGGCACCAATTTTTGAAATGCCTATCGGAAACTACATCTGATATGCCCATCAGCATCTATATTTGAAATGCCTATCGGCAACCATATCTGAAATGCCTATCGACACCTATATTTTAAATACCTATCGGCTTCTATATCTGAAATGCCTATCGGCACCTATTTTCAAAATGCCATTCGGCAACTATATCCGAAATGCCTATCGGCACCTATATCTGAAATGCCTATCGGCACAAATTTTTGAAATGCCTATCGGAAACTACATCTGAAATGCTTATCAGCACCTATATTTGAAATGCCTAACGGCAACCATATCTGGAATGCCTATCGGCACCTATATTTGAAATGCCTATCGGCTTCTATATCTGAAATGCCTATCGACACCTATTTTTGAAATGCCTATCGAAAACTACATCTGAAATGCCTATCAGCACCTATATTTGAAATGCCTATCGGCAACCATATCTGAAATGCCTATCGGCATCTATATTTGAAATGCCTATCGGCTTCTATATCTGAAATGCCTATCGACACCTATAACTGAAATGCCTATCGGCACCTATTTTTATAATGCCAATCGGTAACTATATCTGAAATGCCTATCGGCACCTATATCTGAAATGCCTATCGGCACCAATTTTTGAAATGCCTATCGGAAACTACATCTGGAATGCCTATCAGCACCTATATTTGAAATGCCTATCGGCAACCATATCTGGAATGCCTATCGGCACCTATATTTGAAATGCCTATCGGCTTCTATATCTGAAATGCCTATCGACACCTATTTTTAAAATGCCAATTGGCAACTATATCTGAAATGCCTATCGGCACATATATCTGAAATGCCTATCGGTACCTATTTTTGAAATGCCTATCGGAAACTACATCTGAAATGCCTATCAGCACCTATATTTGAAATGCCTATCGGCAACCATATCTGAAATGCCTATTGGCACCTATTTTTAAAATGCCTATCGGCAACTATATCTGGAATGCTTATCGGCATATATATTTGAAATGCCTATCGGCTTCTATAACTGAAATGCCTATCGGCACCTATTTTTAAAATGCCAATCGGCAACTATATCTGGAATGCCTATCGGCACCTATATCTAAAATGCCTATCGGCACCTATTTTTGAAATGCCTATCAAAAACTACATTTGAAATGCCTATCAGCACCTATATTTGAAATGCCTATCGGCAACCATATCTGGAATGACTATCGGCACCTATATTTGAAATGCCTATTGGCTTCTATATCTGTAATGCCTATCGGCACATATTTTTAAAATGCCAATCGGCAACTATATCTGAAATGCCTATCGGCACCTATATCTGAAATGCCTATCGGCACCTATTTTTGAAATGCCTATCGGAAACTACATCTGAAATGCCTATCAGCACCTATATTTGAAATGCCTATTTGCAACCATATCTAGAATGCCTATCGGCACCTATATTTGAAATGCCTATCGGCTTCTATATCTGAAATGCCTATCGGCACCTATTTTTAAAATGCCAATCGCCAACTATATCAGAAAAACCTATCGACACCTATATCTGAAATGCCTATCGGCACCTATTTTTGAAATGCCTATCGGAAACTACATCTGAAATGCCTATCAGCACCTATATTTGAAATGCCTATCGGCAACCATATCTGAAATGCCTATCGACACGTATATTTGAAATACCTATCGGCTTCTATATCTGAAATGCCTATCGGCACCTATTTTTAAAATGCCAATCGGTAACTATATCTGAAATGCCTATCGGCACCTATATCTGAAATGCCTATCGGCACCAATTTTTGAATTGCCTATCGGAAACTACATCTGGAATGCCTATCAGCATCTATATTTGAAATGCCTATCGGCAACCATATCTGGAATGCCTATCGGCACCTATATTTGAAATGCCTATCGGCTTCTATATCTGAAATGCCTATCGACACCTATTTTTAAAATGCCAATCGGCAACTATATCTGAAATGCCTATCGGCAACTATATCTGAAATGCCAATCGGCACCTATTTTTGAAATGCTTGTCGGAAACTACATCTAAAATGCCTATCAGCACCTATATTTGAAATGCCTATCGGCAACCATATCTGGAAAGCCTATCGGCACCTATATTTGAAATGCCTATCGGCTTCTATATCTGAAATGCCTATCGGCACCTATTTTTAAAATGCCAATCGGCAACTATATATGAAATGCCTATCGGCACCTATATCTGAAATGGCTATCGGCACCTATTTTTGAAATACCTATCGGCTTCTATATCTGAAATGCCTATCGGCACCTATTTTTAAAATGCCAATCGGCAACTATATCTGAAATGCCTATCGGCACCTATATCTGAAATGCCTATCAGCACCTATAATTGAAATGCCTATCGGCAACCATATCTGGAATGCCTATCGGCACCTATATTTGAAATGCCTATCGGCTTCTATATCTGAAATGCCTTTCGGCACCTATTTTTAAAATGCCAATCGGCAATTATATCTGAAATGCCTATTGGCACCTATTTTTAAAATGCCTATCGGCAACTATATCTGGAATGCTTATCGGCATATATATTTGAAATGCCTATCGGCTTCTATAACTGAAATGCCTATCGGCACCTATTTTTAAAATGCCAATCGGCAACTATATCTGGAATGCCTATCGGCACCTATATCTAAAATGCCTATCGGCACCTATTTTTGAAATGCCTATCAAAAACTACATTTGAAATGCCTATCAGCACCTATATTTGAAATGCCTATCGGCAACCATATCTGGAATGACTATCGGCACCTATATTTGAAATGCCTATTGGCTTCTATATCTGTAATGCCTATCGGCACATATTTTTAAAATGCCAATCGGCAACTATATCTGAAATGCCTATCGGCACCTATATCTGAAATGCCTATCGGCACCTATTTTTGAAATGCCTATCGGAAACTACATCTGAAATGCCTATCAGCACCTATATTTGAAATGCCTATTGGCAACCATATCTAGAATGCCTATCGGCACCTATATTTGAAATGCCTATCGGCTTCTATATCTGAAATGCCTATCGGCACCTATTTTTAAAATGCCAATCGCCAACTATATCAGAAAAACCTATCGACACCTATATCTGAAATGCCTATCGGCACCTATTTTTGAAATGCCTATCGGAAACTACATCTGAAATGCCTATCAGCACCTATATTTGAAATGCCTATCGGCAACCATATCTGAAATGCCTATCGACACGTATATTTGAAATACCTATCGGCTTCTATATCTGAAATGCCTATCGGCACCTATTTTTAAAATGCCAATCGGTAACTATATCTGAAATGCCTATCGGCACCTATATCTGAAATGCCTATCGGCACCAATTTTTGAATTGCCTATCGGAAACTACATCTGGAATGCCTATCAGCATCTATATTTGAAATGCCTATCGGCAACCATATCTGGAATGCCTATCGGCACCTATATTTGAAATGCCTATCGGCTTCTATATCTGAAATGCCTATCGACACCTATTTTTAAAATGCCAATCGGCAACTATATCTGAAATGCCTATCGGCAACTATATCTGAAATGCCAATCGGCACCTATTTTTGAAATGCTTGTCGGAAACTACATCTAAAATGCCTATCAGCACCTATATTTGAAATGCCTATCGGCAACCATATCTGGAAAGCCTATCGGCACCTATATTTGAAATGCCTATCGGCTTCTATATCTGAAATGCCTATCGGCACCTATTTTTAAAATGCCAATCGGCAACTATATATGAAATGCCTATCGGCACCTATATCTGAAATGGCTATCGGCACCTATTTTTGAAATACCTATCGGCTTCTATATCTGAAATGCCTATCGGCACCTATTTTTAAAATGCCAATCGGCAACTATATCTGAAATGCCTATCGGCACCTATATCTGAAATGCCTATCAGCACCTATAATTGAAATGCCTATCGGCAACCATATCTGGAATGCCTATCGGCACCTATATTTGAAATGCCTATCGGCTTCTATATCTGAAATGCCTTTCGGCACCTATTTTTAAAATGCCAATCGGCAATTATATCTGCAATGCCTATCGGCACCTATATCTGAAATGCCTATCGGCACCTATTTTTGAAATGCCTATCGGAAACTACATCTGAAATGCCTATCAGCACCTATATTTGAAATGCCTATCGGCAAACATATCTGAAATGCCTATCGACACCCCTTATTTGAAATACCTATCGGCTTCTATATCTAAAATGCCTATCGGCACCTATTTTTAAAATGCCAATCGGCAACTATATCCGAAATGCCTATCGGCACCTATTTTCGAAATGCTTATCGGAAACTACATCTAAAATGCCTAACGGCACCTATTTTTAAAATGCCAATCGGCACCTAAATCTGAAATGCCTATCGGCACCTATTTTCTAAATGCCTATCGACACCTATATTTGAAATACCTATCGGCTTCTATATCTGAAATGCCTATCAACACCTATTTTTAAAATGCCAATCGGCAACTATATCTAAAATGCCTATCGGCACCAATTTTTGAAATGCCTATCGGAAACTACATCTGATATGCCCATCAGCACCTATATTTGAAATGCCTATCGGCAACCATATCTGAAATGCCTATCGACACCTATATTTTAAATACCTATCGGCTTCTATATCTGAAATGCCTATCGGCACCTATTTTCAAAATGCCATTCGGCAACTATATCCGAAATGCCTATCGGCACCTATATCTGAAATGCCTATCGGCACAAATTTTTGAAATGCCTATCGGAAACTACATCTGAAATGCTTATCAGCACCTATATTTGAAATGCCTAACGGCAACCATATCTGGAATGCCTATCGGCACCTATATTTGAAATGCCTATCGGCTTCTATATCTGAAATGCCTATCGACACCTATTTTTGAAATGCCTATCGAAAACTACATCTGAAATGCCTATCAGCACCTATATTTGAAATGCCTATCGGCAACCATATCTGAAATGCCTATCGGCATCTATATTTGAAATGCCTATCGGCTTCTATATCTGAAATGCCTATCGACACCTATAACTGAAATGCCTATCGGCACCTATTTTTATAATGCCAATCGGTAACTATATCTGAAATGCCTATCGGCACCTATATCTGAAATGCCTATCGGCACCAATTTTTGAAATGCCTATCGGAAACTACATCTGGAATGCCTATCAGCACCTATATTTGAAATGCCTATCGGCAACCATATCTGGAATGCCTATCGGCATCTATATTTGAAATGCCTATCGGCTTCTATATCTGAAATGCCTATCGACACCTATAACTGAAATGCCTAACGGCACCTATTTTTATAATGCCAATCGGTAACTATATCTGAAATGCCTATCGGCACCTGTTTTTAAAATGCCAATCGGCAACTATATCTGAAGTGCCTATCGGCACCTATATCTGAAATGCCTATCGGCACCTATTTTTGAAATGCCTATCGAAAACTACATCTGAAATGCCTATCGGCACCTATATTTGAAATGCCTATCGGCAACCATATCTGGAATGCCTATCGGCATCTATATTTGAAATGCCTATCGGCTTCTATATCTGAAATGCCTATCGACACCTATAACTGAAATGCCTATCGGCACCTATTTTTATAATGCCAATCGGTAACTATATCTGAAATGCCTATCGGCACCTATATCTGAAATGCCTATCGGCACCAATTTTTGAAATGCCTATCGGAAACTACATCTGGAATGCCTATCAGCACCTATATTTGAAATGCCTATCGGCAACCATATCTGGAATGCCTATCGGCACCTATATTTGAAATGCCTATCGGCTTCTATATCTGAAATGCCTATCGACACCTATTTTTAAAATGCCAATTGGCAACTATATCTGAAATGCCTATCGGCACATATATCTGAAATGCCTATCGGTACCTATTTTTGAAATGCCTATCGGAAACTACATCTGAAATGCCTATCAGCACCTATATTTGAAATGCCTATCGGCAACCATATCAGTAGATGATAATAGGTATGTCCTGGATCAACCGATTTGATGACGTTTCAGATCGCAGAATCGCCCATTTTTACCCCCTCCACTTTTAATAATTTGTGCAATATTTGCATGGTGGTCGTCAACGACGACTCTCTCGAAGTTCTTCGTTAATAGCCCCCTACCCCACCGCCCCCTCTTCCGCCCCCCCATCCGACGACAAGAGTTCGTCGAGACGTTGCAACGGGGTTATTTTTTTACTGATGCGTTTGAATGGTATATTGTAGTTTATTGCAAAAGATAACCCCAGGTAGGTATGCAATCTGCAATACATGAGCTAGAGAGTTGTCTTCGATATTTTAATCGCCTACAACGTAGGCAGCCCGCACAGCTTTTTTTTTCATGCCAGAGCGAGTGTGTTTTCGAACTCGGGACTTTTAGATCGGCGTGCCGCGACTAAACCAAGTGAGCTATTGGGTTGACTTGCCACAGCGCCATTAAAGTGTGTATATAAACACGTCGCGTTACACAGAAACACGTCGCTTCTATGATCATTTAAGGTTGTACATTGTTATCAAGTACAATATGTATAATTGGAATTTATTACAATAGGTTATAATAATAAGCATGTATTTTATTTATATCAAACTCTTTATTTATTTAAAACATCATATTATTATAAAAATCTTCCTAGTAGCTTTTTTATAGGTTCAGACAGGAAAAATTCTAGAGGTTAGATAAAAGAATATTACTTCTATAATAATTGCCCTCGCAATAAGTTTTATTAATTTGTTAGCTTTGCACCTCTCCAAACTGTTCACTTTTACAATACATCACTCACGTACTATGCTATAAAACTGCAATGAGCTGTTATTTGTCAATAGCTAAACGTTGAGAAATTAAATTAATTACTACTCAATAATAAACCTGAAATAACAAATAACTTGCATAATTGTTTTAAACATAAAGTTTGTTTTATTTTATTACAATAAAGGTTAGATTACGTCTACTCAATAATAAACCTGAAATAACAAATAACTTACATAATTGTTCAAACATAAAGTTTGTGTATTTTATTACAAGATTACGTCTACAAAATACATAACATGCAATTAAACGGTACAAAACATTATATTAGAGCTCGTCACCGGTATCCTCGACAACCATTATCACGGCTCCTAGTTTTCATATGGGTCCACCGTACAAAAAATTAACAATGGGGAATAATATCAAGTGCAATCTATGCGACAAAAAAATGTAGCATTGCAATACGTAGATATTATACAGACTGTTTAATTATCAAAGCATGTATTTAACATTTTTTATTAACATCAAATTTTCTTATTTATTTTATTTTAAAACATCATATTATTATAAAAATCTTCCTAGTAGCTTTTTATAGGTTCATACAGGAATAAATATTAGCGAACAGATAGACGGATATTCCATTTGTTTTTTTATCAAGAAGATAGACAGACAGACAGATAGACAGAACCATTTTTATGCTTTTTAGTACGTAAGTTTATTCATGATATTGAGTAATTACTTTGATTACGTTATTATATATTATTATATAAATCATTATTATTAGAAATCACACTGAAATAAAAATTGTTATTTATACTTTAAAACGAGTGTTCACAACAATCTGCAGAGATACTTTTAACATTAAGGTTCCTATCGAGAGAAAGAGAGAGGGAGTTCTCGTGTCTCTATTTTCAAAAAAAAACAGCTCATAAGAAATCATATTATCCAAGCGTTGTTTGGTTGTAGAAGTTTGTAAAAAGGGGGGGAGAGAGACTTTAAAGGTTTATATAAGGCCCTAGTTTATGTAACTTGAATATTACAAAGCTATAAATAGAACGTCAATCTGAAAAAAAGAGGCAGAAAGCATTGAGCTTTCGAGCAGTCAACAACGAAGAAGAAGAATTAAATAATTAACATGGCAGATAATACGAAATTTGAAGTTAAACGTTTTGGAATAAATGGTACACGTTTGATTTTTAAGATCAAAGAAGAACCTAAAGGGAATACAGGCGATTCCGTTTTATGGATCAAAAGTGCAATCAACGAGGTCATAGAATATATTACAAGTGAACTGACACCTGAAGACTACGTGGGAATTAGCTTTAACAGCTTGGATCACTCAACGGGTAAAAAAGGATATTTACCCTTTCGAAAAGCTAAAAATTTAACACTTGGAGACGTATGGAGTATTCTAAGCGGAATACATCAATCTTGTGGACAGGCATTAAACACAGATAAATTTCAAATGAGTGTTACATACGCGAGAAAAACCATAAAGTAATGAACATGTATTATTTAGAAAAATAAAGAATTTTAAAAGACATTTATACCGTGTTTTGTTTATCAGCCTGTAAACGTATTATTATTCAACGACCTTCTATGCAAATTAGTGATGCATGTGATGCGTGTGTAGGTTGTCATAATACCATATACTTTTACTTATATGTATTATACTGTTTATATGAAAGTAAATTCTTGCATGAATGTGTGTAGACATCGTTGTTTTTTTGCAGTGGGAGTAATGAACAAGATTGTATGCAAACATAGCTGGTTTTAAATGATGCACAAAAAAGTTATAACATAAGACGTGTGCTAATATTTATGTACAATACTTATTAAGCTATATTATGACCATAATATAATATTTGAAGTGTATGTATTGCAGGTGATAATGAAGTCGGACTTTCATATCGAAATAATGAAACCTGAAGTCTTTGTATGATATTCACCTACATAACCTACGTTACATGAACGTATTGCGATCACTTGAGGCAGACAATTTGTCATATTATGTTAGATAGACGTGTTAGTATTTATTGTTATTCAAAAAAAGAGCAATATCAACTTTAACTTTAGAGTCGTTTCAAAAAATGCAAATAGGATATTTTTTATGACAATGTACGTATTAATGTTAAATTCTAGCACTATTTATAGGTTGTCCACTAATCTTAAGAGAATAGATTTGTTCCAATCTCTCTCTAAAAAAAGAAGGCATTATTATCGTCACACTCATGTGTATTAGATAAAAAGCGTTCCAGCCGAGGTATCAGGGGGGGTGGTCAAATGGTCCTTTAATAGCTCCATACGAATTTGTCATCGTTTGTGCACAATTTGTAAAGCGATTATTGCAAACTAATCATTTAAAAACGTTTGCCTCTGTTTAATACTGACTAGTGACAATTCTTTATTTATTTCACAGTTGTTTTGGCGAAAAATGAATGACGAAAGCAATGGCTATATATTTTCTATAACATTAAAAACGTTATTACTTTTTTTATTTAATTACGAAAACTTTTGTATATTTTAATTGAATCATAATCAAAAATGTTGGACGATTGCGTTACTTTTTAGTAGATTTACAAAACCCTAAGATCGGAAAATATTAATTAGTATGACAAAGTTAGGAGTTATGCCAAGTTTCAACCTTCATTGACATTTTGTATGACTAAGATACAAAAATACATATTTACGTCTACATTATTTTTAAGATTACAAAATACTGAAAATAAGCAAGGTAATCTTAATCAATAAAAAAAGACATTTGTAAATATTTATTGCTTTTTATTAATAGCGACACATACAGAAATATAATAATACAAACACTGTTATAAATGATAATAATTAAAAACATCAGTACTTATTAAACAAGATTAATAACATTATTTACAATACAAATGCTTAGTGACAACAGAACTTAATACTATGTTGCTTTACCTATATCTAAAAATATATCATTTATTATTAGACAAAATAACGCAAATATCTTACTTTAAGTATTATTTGAAAATATATTCTACAACAGTTAAAAATATCTTCTCTCTTTCTCTCTAGAAGTAAAATTATATTTTAATCTTATATTATCAAACCAAACGCAATAATTTCTTTTAATTATTTTTATTATGATAGTTTTTGTGCTTTTTTATAGCCAAATGGCAAAGAATAATCATCATAAAATTTTCTTTTTATCGAATTTGGCTCGAAAGTCTTTGTCGTTTCACATGTGATTATATTTAAATCGTGTGTACGTCTAAACGATTTATCAGACACGATAACTTTATTGTTGTCAGTATTTATTTTTAGAGTAAAATTTTTCATGACATTAAAATTTATTTTTTCTAAATTTGTATAATTTAACGTTATTCCTTTCACTTTTATTACGGAAAAATAAATTTTTTTTTCAGGTGAATAACCAACGTAAGCATAAGATTTAGGACCACCTGAACAAAATTCCACTATATAACTGTCAGGTCCAAAATCTTTACAAAGTTCATCTGTCATGTCTCCTAAGAATTCACCTGTTTTTATAGGATTTTCAACATGTGAAACAAATATTGTAGAATCGGTATCTAAATATAAACATTTTTCTTGTAATTTTTCCAGGTATTTATACAACTCAAGTCTGGCTTGAGCCGTAACATAACTGGCTATGACAGGGTTAACAGTTCTTAGTTTACATAGTGAATCGTCAACGTATTGATAATTTACAGCTATTACTTCATCATTAATTGTCTTTATAAAATTTATTTCTATCGCGGGGTTTACAGATAACGAATACCAATCAGCCGGGTTTCTAATTATCGTAGTATTTGCTAACCTTTCAACTTGACCAAATTTTCCCCAGAAACTATTAAGCATTAACTTAGCTAAAGCTCTAAGTCCCGGATTTTTTTTAATATTAGAGTAATCTAATTGGACGCCTTCTGAAGACAAATATTTGTCAATGTATGACCTTTTCTGCTCTTCAGTGAGACATCCAGATGGCCAATCATCGCTCTCTTGCTTGAGTTTGACAAATTTATTTACAAAATCAGAAAACAAACCGCCAAATTTTGTTTCTTCATTATATTTGGTAGATTTATAACTCCATATCTCGTAGACCTTAAATATTTTATAACCCAAATCTACGGCTTTTGCAATCTCTTCAAAAACCCACGTGCCTGTTAGCATTCGCTCTTCAACTGTGTGTGTACAGTCGGTTTGTTGCATATTTTCACCACAGGTTTTGCATAGTAAAAACATTAATTTACTATGCATTTTCACTGGAAGAACTGGAAAATACAATGATTCAGGAGGTAACACGTCACATTTAATCAAACCACACAGATTTGTCAACCCTTTTTCGTGTATACGTTGCATACACTCTTCACTTCCTATATAAATTTCTGGGTGACCGATAGGAAAACGACCATATTTACATATATAAGGGTATAGGGAACAAATGTCGTAATAATATATTTTTTCATTGTTTTTAACTTTATAGTACTCGACAATATTGCTAGTTCTTCCACCGTAGAACGCATCGCGAGAAAGTATAGGCGTGAATTTCATAATGGGATGAATCGCTGTCCATTGCATATCTGGTTTATTTTCTAACATTCTTTTAAATTCACATTCCCATACTTCAACAACTTCGTAACCTTTAGCTGCTATTCTCTCCGTGTTGTTTTTCGTTTTTTCATATAAACTATTAAAAGTTGTGTACGGATGTCTGAATAAGGAGAATTCTCTTGAAGTATTAAAACAAGAAGGACAACCGTGCCAAAAACATCCATGAAACTGAAATACTTGCTTTGTTGCGTTACAGTATCCATCGACTCGTAATCTAGAACCTGGTATGACAACTTCTCTAGAGTTTCCAGCATGCTGAATAGAAATATTTCGCGTTTTTTCCTCCCAGATCAACCATTGCAAGGCTATAGCCGAGTGCTTATCAGCTAATCTATATCCTTGAGCAGGTATTAGACCAATTGTTTCAGGTTTTAAAAATAATCGACGAAACATTAAATTACAGGCGCTGGCTATAGTTGTCGCTTCAATAAAAGGACAAACGTTGCATTCTTTAAGAAAAAGTCTTCTAAAATTTAGACAGGCCTGTTCTAATATTTTTACATCCATTTGACAGTATTCTATCAGCTCCTTTTTAAAATCAAAAACGTAGTTTTGATCACACTTTTGACGATACCAATTTCTAAAACACTCTCTGTTATCATCGTTTTCTCTAATCTGCTGTGTTAATTCTGCGTCCTTATATTTCTGAGTTGTCGATTTTGGTTTCAGTCTATCTACCTCAAAGAACTTAATGTCAGGCATAGGTCCAATGTAATTTTCATTAACTTTTTTATTAAACATGTACGGAAAGTATCCTTTTTTCAAATCTATATTTAGCCCGAAAGTTTTAGGCAACGCCGATAAAGACATTGGAAAGTAGTTGAAGGAATCTATGAATTTTACATTATCTACTTTCATCATTATGATTTTTGTGCCTTTTGTTAATAATTCAGGTTTTATAGATGTTTTTTCTACTATGTATTTTAGGGGGAATATTCCATCGAAAGCTTGCAAATTATGTGCTAAAATCACCACTTCTTTATATATTTCTCTTATACCCAGAACGTATTCCATGAAGAAATTTACACAACTTTCACCATACATATATTTTTCTACACTACCGCACAGTTGACAAACATCACCCCGTTCGCTATCAATACACTTAAAACATCTTATTTTGAAAACTATTAGATTTGGTTCATGCACCATAGTATTCTGATCGTACAAAGATAAAGGTCGTTCCTGTCGTGTTTCAACGTCAAAAAATATGAACGCGTATCCTGTTTCTGGTGGTATTTTATTATCAGCTTGTATGTAACAGAGATGCGTGGTTTCGTCTTTTTTTATGTAGCTTGATTTACACATTGTGCAATAGTTTTCATTACAGATGTGTGTTTTTTTCAGACTTTTATTTATAATTCTGAAACATTCACTGCATTTTTGTTTTTTATCGCATATTTGTGTTTCTTTGTGAATGTGAAAGCAGGACAGCCCTTTAAAAGATCTGTTACATTCGTAACATTTCAAGAAAGTGTCGCCTTGTTTCTTCACACATGATCCTTCACACCTTTTACACATATTTTTGCATAAGTGTTTATCTTTTTCGCTGTAAGGTGTATGACAATCTTCACAGAAGTATGAGGACACAAATGCTGCTGTAAGAGAGTTGATAACGTTATAGTGCCCCTCGTGATATAAAAGATTGATTCTACAGTTTGCTTCTTCGTTCAGACCTTCATAAAAAAGTTGACGACCTTTCGTAGCGTACTTGTAAACTACTATTTTGAAATCTTTTAAATGTGCTTGAAATTGTTGCAGGGTTGTAATTCCCGAGCCTTCTTCAGGTATAGAAATTTTGGCCTCATTCAGAAGCTCAAGGGCTCTGGTTTTTTGAAGACTGTCCGTTTTTCTGAGTTTTACGTACTCGGGATTATTGGTTTTTTGAGCTATTGCTACCACCAGAGCTCTCGGAAGACATAAGCTATCTGTGTTTTTAATAACAACAATACCTTTCCGTTTAAGACATTCTTCATCAAAGGAATTAAATTTCGTACTCGTTTTCCTTTTGCCTCTACCTCCTGGTATTTTGAATGAGGTTACGGTCATTTCAAACGTATCGGTGTTTTGAGAGCCGACATTGGATTGAAAAATGGCACCTATTATATTCCAAACATCACCAAAGGTGACATGACGTGCTTGACGAAACGATAGAAAACCTGGTCCTTTAGCGTCCTTGTCAGCTATGTTGAAAGTGATACCCATGTATGATTCCGGATCCACGTCTTCTAGTAAATCAGTTATAACTTCATTTATTCCCTCTTTAATCCATTCGGCTCCGTTAGCTTCCATGGGTATATCTTTCAACTTAAAGCTTAACTTTTTCCCCGATATATCAAATTTTCTCACTAAACTATGTTCTTCATTAACTTTTTCGTATTTTTTTTCTTTCGTTTTATTATTGTCAACGTGTTCTGGAGTGTTGATTTCTTTTTTCTCATCTTTGCAGACAGTTTCGTTTTTATTAATCTGCTCCATTGTCGCAGTTTATAGTCACACAGTAATAAGGACAGATCTGGTTGTTGTTGACAGCTGCAAGACAATTAAACAAATTCAGTTTTTGGCATTTCCTTTTATACAATAAAATGTATGCTTGAAAAATGTGTAGTTATATAAGTAAAGCCTTGCAGGAAAATGTGGAACATATGCACTGATATCAAACATTTGCATCATAAATTATTATCGCACACAGTCTTTCAAAATGCCACATCTTACATTATGCCGAAAATGAGTTGTGCTCAGTACATTAACAATAGCAAACAAGAGTAATGTATTTCGGAATATTATGTATAAACAAATAAAAATATATCTATTGTAATAATAATAACAACAGACATATTTCAAAGATAAATTTTTATCTCGCAACAGGAATAAATCGCATTTGAATAATTAACAAAATAATAAACTCTCATTCAAAAGAACCAGCACTGTTGCGTTCGTCTGAAGTTAAGGTAGTTCACACGCGACAGTCGTAGACAAATGTATAAGTAGCAACAGTTAGAGATTCGCCGTGCTAAAGACTTGTATTTTTTTGTAAGAGACTGTACTCGACATATTTAATATAAGCTTTAATATACAGATACAATCCTATACAGTTACAATAGGTATGATGGCAGATTTTTAAAAATCCCGTTCTATAATGTAGGTTCACGTCTACTATTTCCGAAAAAAGCATTATTTCAATAATAAATTAAAATTTTAACGCAAATTATTGCATTTTTTATCTTTCTATTTTGAAGTAATAGCGAAAACGCTTGTGACGTCACGCCTCTGTGACAGCTGACATTAGATGTTGTATTTATGGGTGTAGAGCTGTGGTGCAGAGGTATTTCGCAGAAAGATATGTAAATTTACTTAATGATATGATTTATATTAAGTATTTTCTTAAAAGTAGGTAGGTACTTAGTAGTAAAAAAATAGTATGACTTTCTTTAGTTGCAAGCTAACTAACCTCAAAAATAACTTATGACATAAGTGTTATAAAATATCACAAAACCACGAATAAACAACACATCAACTAATTAAATGATGCTGAAGTGAATGTTCGCAACAAAAATTTAAGCGATACGGTGATTATTTACTTCAAGTGTTTATGTTTTCTTTGATTTACAAAGGCGTGATGTCGTTCGGTGTTTCAATTAACATGGCCGATTGCAGTATTTAAAAACTTTTATTTTATTAAAAATCTTATTAATCTCAATGTTTATATTAACACTGGATCATTTTTAAAAATCTTTTCAACATATTTTTGTCTCAAAACCAGTTCTTCTTCGATTCTTTTATACTGTCATCATGCAAGTACAATAACAATATTTTTTATTTTAAAACTCTATATTTTTTAACAAATCGGTAAAAATTCAGTTTTTTCAAAAAAATTTATAATTTTTGAATTTACAATATAATTTTTGAATTTACAATGTATTCGTTTTTTTTAAGAAATATACTAAGAACCGTTTTCGAGATATTTTTGGAATTTAGATACTCGTTTTCTTTATACGTGGTATATCTCCAGTATGTTAATTATGCACATTTTGATTGCTATTATCTCTTTTTTACAGTCGGTGAAAAAATTATTTTTTGAAATTAAATATAAAGCACTTTTATTCACCTCGTACTTCAATTTTATTAAATTCCTAAGAAAAGCCTTTTTTACAAGTGAACAACCTTAATTTAATTGTTTTGTAAGGTATTTGTCCTATTTAACTTAACCTTTATTAGTACTGTCACTATAAAGTTGATAATAGAAGTGTATAGGAGAGAGCATTTTCAAATGAAATCATATTGTTTCAACGTATTAAGGATTTACGCTCCCCTTGGCACTCGAAAAAGGTATAAAAATAAACTTTTTTTTGACGCTGCAGCTATTAAGTAATAAAATGATCTTTCTTTTACACATATAGGGAAATAGTAGTTTTATGAAGAATTTGCAATATTAACAATTAAAAATGGTGGAATTATGAGCCGATAAGTAGGACACTCTTTTGAAAATTTTTCCTGATGGTATACTTGATTTCTCTGTTGGGCCATTTTTTGAAACATAATTTTTCCCTATTTAGAAGGACAATAGCTAAAATGTCACGTAAGAGAAAGAGTTTTTTTATACAGAAAATAACAGCTGTCTGGAAAAAAAACTCGAATTTGTACTGAAATTTTGACATTAAAATTTATAACATTGCACCTCAATAAAAAACCCTGTCACCTTTTAGATAATATTATAAAAAAAATAAGTGCTGTAATTTTTAACTAAATCGGCAGTTGAGTAGAGATCTTGAGATATATCGTGTACACCGATTTGAAAAGAGTAGTTTCGAGAAAAAATGCTAAAGAAAAACTAACTGGTAGAATTTTCTGTGAGTCTAATATAAACTAGTTCCTACTTTGAGTACTCTAATCTATAGTGTAATACAGAAATATAATATATAAAGGGTTCGGCATTTATGACTACGAATATACCTGAGTAATATTTTTAGCTTCCGAAACTCCCCAAAGGAATCATGTAATTTAGGATCTCGTAACGGTCCGATAGCTATTTAGAGTCGACTCGAACGCTAACTTCGGTGACAGTTTGTATTCTGGAATAGTTAAACGCTTAAAATGTTCTCAAAAGTATAACAATTCATCTAACCAAAAATCGATTTTTTTTTAAATCTCAAGGAGGCGTAAACGCTTAAGTTTCTTTAAAAAGCCGGTATTAAAAAGAAATCGTATTTTACACTACACACTATACAAGTAAAACTGATACCTATAATTGTAAACAAAATAATAATGACACCTACTGCCGGGGATCGAGGCTACGAGGCAAGTATTATACCTCGCCGTCAACTTAGCGTTATGTTCTATAAAAATTCTCTTTCTTCTTCAAAAATACAGTGATCTTAACACTTAATTTAATTTTCATAATATTAAATTTATAGATCAGTTTAATTTATGGATCTGTTTTCAGTTAACTAATTTTTTTTCTAAAAATTTTTGTCTTTTTTAAAATCACCTATTTTATTGATTTATGTCGTTTTAATTGAAAATTATCTCGTCAATAAAGAAGAAAAACCATCTCTAAATAAATAGTACAGTTAGTGGATATTTGTGACAGACGGAAATAGAGACTGGGTGAAGCTATGTGTTTTTTTTCTTATTTTGGTATGAAACACTTAAAACAACGTAATCACTTTTACATAAATATTTACTCACATTTTATGGTATCTATATGCTGTTTTTTTTCAAAAATTTTCACAAAATTGAGGCACTGTTTTTTGGATTGTAACAGGTTTTTCTGAATTATTCTTTTGATAAAACCGACTGTCCGTAGCTTTGTATAAGGTGAACTGTCACGCGAGAACTCATAATTTGATGCCCCCTGCAATGGATTTTATACCCAAAAGAAGTGCACGTAATGTTTCCGTAAATGTATTTGAGTTAAACTTTTGTGCAACTGACTTTCTTTTGTATATTGAATAAAGTAAATAACGTACATGGCTGCAATAATATTAAACGTTTTTTATTTTGTACGAGGACACTGTGTCTTTTCTCAATGACAGACTGTAAAAAAGTTAAATATCGGATTGGCCTTGCATATAATATAATGTGTCTTTGTTCCAACGTATAAAGATTGGTACATAATATTATAGCCATGTGACATGCAATTTAGTAACCAAACTTTAGTAAATGATTTAGTTCATTTTTGATATATTTATTAGTTGAGTAGCAATATCTGCCTCACTCTGAGGTTTACTAAATTTACCTTAATTTAATCGCAATCATTAGCTGCCCCAAAATTTCATTTCTTTAAGCAAAGATCGGGCTGTTAAACCTGTTACTCAATATTTACAACACAAGTGCTTTTGGAACGTTAAATCCCTTTATAAAAAATATACCAGTCAAGCAATCTGCTTATGCTGATTTGCTTGAAAAAGTAGATTTTTTTTCAAGTCGAAGGAGATGTATGTGAGTCTTCTTAAACTACATCCTGTAGCTAAAAAGTAGAGAACTATCTATAATTTTGTTTTTTTGTGAGAACTGCTGCACTTCTTAAATGGCTGTCATTACTCTAAATTTGTGACTGAATTGTCATCAACAGGAAATTAAAAAAAGTCATTTTAAAGTTTTCAAGTATCTCAGATTTTAACTGAAGACTAATCTAAATGTGTGCGCTTAATTATATTTTTTTCTCGTGTCATGAAACAATTCAATAATTATCGATTTTATTAAGATTTTTTATTATTATATTATATAAATGTGATTTCTTGCTTTTTCTTTAAAAATATCTAAATTAATTCGTTTTTCCTTTCTTTTTAAAAATTAATTGCACAACTCAGGAAGGAAATAAAGATATTTATCTTAACAATTAAAATTAGTGTTATAATTTTAAATGCAAAATGTAAGAGTTTACAGTGTTGTTACATCACATAAGTTAATGTGAGACTGAAAATTAACACTGCTGTTAACCGACTTCAAAAAAGGAGGGTTTCTCAATTCGGTAGTATGTTTTTTTATGAATGTATTTGTTTAATTGTTGCTCGGGGGCGAAAAAGAAAAAAGCGGTGATCGCAAACAAGACAAAGAACCTGTATTGTTTACTATATAACGCGTCTTAGAGATCCGTTCACGTACATATAAACAGGTCAAATCACGTACCGAGATCAATGTCAGGCGTTCCATTCTTTGCATATTAATTAATAAGCAGACAGTCAATCCGTTAAAAATGCTCTATACCTGATATGCATATATTTGTCTCTATTCAAAGCTTTACGAGTATATGCACGTATCATTAAAGACCGTATTGTATAATTTTGTTGATAAATCTTAATTCATAGCAATTACTAGAGCGAAAAATTCAATAATTAAATGTATTTATATTTTTTAAAATTAAAACTCATAATTAATGCAAAGTGTTAGAATATAAAAAAACCCGGGTCGCAGTGCCAAAACCCTGCCGACAATATAGTGTATTTGCTGATACAGGCAGTGTGGCTTTATTATGCGAACTTAAGTTGGTTTTTGGGCAAAATAAAAAATTTTACTCCTTAATACAGCCCTTAAAATAACATTTTTTTTTCTTAATTGCAATATTATTATCAATCGAACCTCTATACCAAATTATATGCAACTTTCAGTAAATAATTCACTATCTGCAAACTAGTGTTTTCATAAAATTTGTAAGTCCGGTCCTGTCAGGCCGATTTTATTAAAATTTTAGGGACACTTTTTAATTACTACCAGAGGGTTAAATTTCAATTTTGAAACGATTCGGAGAATTTTTTGGTATTTTGGGCCCCAAAAACATTTTTCAACCCCTAAAAACTACCCTTAAAATGGCCCGATTGGGCCCATTTTAAATAGGCTTCGTGCGGTGATGGATTCCAACATGTGTGCCAAATTTCGTTAAAATAAATTAACTTCTTCGAAAGTTATAGCCCGCACACATATATACCTATATATATAAATATATATATATATATATACATATATATATAAACATTTTCAAAAATGGTGCCAAAGTGTTTAGGAGGTTATGAAACGTCGAGAAATTTTGGTCCGACCCCTAGGTCCCGCCATCCGACCAACGCCAATAGTGTATGTTGCCTTATGGCAAATACACTAAAAAGATAATCTTTTGTTTTATATTATCGTGTATTTTATAAATGCTAAATGTTTTAGACGCTTGAATAAAAAAACCCACATTGTTAGGTACGAAATGTGATATTCGACTTACCACCATGTAATATAAGATTATTACGAATTTGCTGAAATATTTATTTGTTTGAATAATTCTTAATGTTAAAAACCTGTTTTTGTTGTGTGTAGATATATACATTACCATTTCCGCGCATATCCACCACGTATTGACACATACCTAACATACCGACTGTTTTATAATAACGTGTTGTTTAAATATTTTTCATTCTAAATTTATGACGTGTACTCACTGTACCCCCCCCCCTTTTCTATTTGGTGTCTCTTTGGTGTCTCTTTGGTGTCTCTTTGGTGTCTTTTTGGTGTCTCTTTGGTGTCTCTTTGGTGTCTCTTTGGTGTCTCTTTGGTGTCTGTTTGGTGTCTCTTTGGTGTCTCTTTGGTGTCTCTTTGGTGTCTCTTTGGTGTCTGTTTGGTGTCTCTTTGGTGTCTCTTTGGTGTCTCTTTGGTGTCTCTTTGGTGTCTCTTTGGTGTCTCTTTGGTGTCTTTTTGGTGTCTCTTTGGTGTCTCTTTGGTGTCTCTTTGGTGTCTCTTTGGTGTCTCTTTGGTGTCTCTTTGGTGTCTCTTTGGTGTCTGTTTGGTGTCTCTTTGGTGTCTCTTTGGTGTCTCTTTGGTGTCTCTTTGGTGTCTGTTTGGTGTCTCTTTGGTGTCTCTTTGGTGTCTCTTTGGTGTCTCTTTGGTGTCTCTTTGGTGTCTCTTTGGTGTCTGTTTGGTGTCTCTTTGGGGTCTCTTTGGTGTCTGTTTGGTGTCTCTTTGGTGTCTCTTTGGTGTGTCTGTATATGTGTCTCTCTGCGTGTGTTGTGTGTGTGTGTGTGTGTGAGTTTTACAATTACATTAAAATGAAAAGAATAGCAATGAAGTACTGATTTGTGTCAAGTGATTGCCCATGTCCAAGATGATGTTACAAGCACAAGTATTAGAATTATAATACATGTAGGTGCTTTGTGTTAATCCTAACTTTATTTATTTTATGCATACTTTATTGTTTTTTTTAATTATGTTTCACTACTGACATTTTTAATTATTTATATATTGGAAAATGGTTCCAATGCAACATTTGATAATTTTTAGACGGCCAACTCTCTGATTTTACTAAATAATATTTTCACATTTGGATATCATACCGCGACTTTGTATGAAAAAATTGTCGATGTCAGAGAATCCCTCATGTGAAAACTTGTAAATGTTCCCCATTTTCAATAATAACGAAGTCAAATTTCTGAAAAATGTGTGGTATGAAGATACAAATTTTAACTTAATAATACGTTTACAGGCTGATAAACAAAACACGGTATAAATGTCTCCAAGTGTTAAATTTTTAGCTTTTCGAAAGGGTAAATATCCTTCTTTACCCGTTGAGTGATCCAAGCTGTTAAAGCTAATTCCCACGTAGTCTTCAGGTGTCAGTTCACTTGTAATATATTCTATGACCTCGTTGATTGCACTTTTGATCCATAAAACGGAATCGCCTGTATTCCCTTTAGGTTCTTCTTTGATCTTAAAAACCAAACGTCTACCATTTATTCCAAAACGTTTAACTTTGTTTACACTTTCTTGGATGATCTCAAATTTCGTATTATCTGCCATGTTAATTATTTAATTCTTCTGCTTCGTTGTTGACTGCTCGGAAGCTCAATGCTTACCGCCTCTTTTTTTTCAGATTGACGTTCTATTTATAGCTTTTTAATATTCAAGTTACATAAACTAAGGCCTTATATAAACCTTTAAAGTCTCTCTTCCCCCCTTTTTTACAAACTTCTACAACCAAACAACGCTTGGATAATATGATTTCTTATGAGCTGTTTTTTTGAAAATAGAGACACGAGAACTCTCTCTCTTTCTCTCTCTCTCGATAGGAACCTTAATGTTAAAAGTATCTCTGCAGATTGTTGTGAACACTCGTTTTAAAGTATAAATAACAATTTTTATTTCAGTGTGATTTCTAATAATAATGATTTATATAATAATATATAATAACGTAATCAAAGTAATTACTCAATATCGTGAATAAACTTACGTCCTAAAAAGCATAAAAATGGTTCTGTCTATCTGTCTGTCTGTCTATCTTCTTGATAAAAAAAACAAATGGAATGTCCGTCTATCTGTTCGCTAATATTTATTCCTGTATGAACCTATAAAAGCTACTAGGTAGATTTTTTTATAATATGATGTTTTAAAATAAATAAATAAGAGAATTTGATGTTAATAAAAAATGTTAAATACATGCTTATTATTATAACCTATTATAATAAATTCCAATTATAACGCATCACATATTGTAGTTGATAACAAGGCACCGCAGTATTAAAACAGCCTATAACCACATTTTTGCTTGTATTCAATCAACCTTAAATGATCAATCTGTAGACGCGACGTGTTTATATACACACTTTAATGGCGCTGAGGCAAGTCAACCCAATAGCTCACTTGGTTTAGTCGCGGCACGCCGATCAGAGAGTCCCGAGTTCGAAAACACACTCGCTCTGGCATGGAAAAAAAGCTGTGCAAGTTGCCTAGCTCACAGGCGATTTAAAACATCAACTTTTGGTGGTGGACATTTCTAGCGTATTGTACCTTGCATACCTACCTGGGATAAAATCGTCTTTGCAAAATCTGTGTAATATTCAACACATTTTAATGGCAGTTTAATATTATGCTCGAGAGCGGTCAAAAGCGCCGTCCTCGTCAGCGCACGAACGTTTCCAGGTTCGAATCCACAGCTCGGAAGCGATCTGGTTTACTGGCTTTATTCAGTGACTTTTAAGCAGGACAGCGGGGGTAATGTTTACAATGTCTGGAATTGATAATGGATTACCGGGAATTAAAAATAATTACCAAGCTGATGCAAAATAGCTTCATCATAACATAATAATGGGACTTGTGTAACAGGACACGGGTTGCGTAGCGGGTGAATCGGGCAACGATCAACCTCGGTGACTTAGACGGGATATGGTGTGTAGAAGATTATAACTCTAGAAGGGAAAGAAGTAAGTATGGAAACAAGGAGGAAACGAGCATCTGGAGGGATGAAAAGCGTAACTTGTAACGTCTTAGAAATGGTTCTAGAGGGGTGTGGAACGTAGCTAAGCACAGTAAATCAAGAAGTGTATGAATGAGTCTGAACAGGTCTAGTGAGCTGTCTGGCGGGATGTGTCTGCCTGGTGGGGGTATGTCTGCCGGGTGGGGGTATGTCTGCCTAAATCGCCTTAACTACTACTCATATCTGAAATGCCTATTGGCACCTATTTTTAAAATGCCTATCGGCAACTATATCTGGAATGCTTATCGGCATATATATTTGAAATGCCTATCGGCTTCTATAACTGAAATGCCTATCGGCACCTATTTTTAAAATGCCAATCGGCAACTATATCTGGAATGCCTATCGGCACCTATATCTAAAATGCCTATCGGCACCTATTTTTGAAATGCCTATCAAAAACTACATTTGAAATGCCTATCAGCACCTATATTTGAAATGCCTATCGGCAACCATATCTGGAATGACTATCGGCACCTATATTTGAAATGCCTATTGGCTTCTATATCTGTAATGCCTATCGGCACATATTTTTAAAATGCCAATCGGCAACTATATCTGAAATGCCTATCGGCACCTATATCTGAAATGCCTATCGGCACCTATTTTTGAAATGCCTATCGGAAACTACATCTGAAATGCCTATCAGCACCTATATTTGAAATGCCTATTGGCAACCATATCTAGAATGCCTATCGGCACCTATATTTGAAATGCCTATCGGCTTCTATATCTGAAATGCCTATCGGCACCTATTTTTAAAATGCCAATCGCCAACTATATCAGAAAAACCTATCGACACCTATATCTGAAATGCCTATCGGCACCTATTTTTGAAATGCCTATCGGAAACTACATCTGAAATGCCTATCAGCACCTATATTTGAAATGCCTATCGGCAACCATATCTGAAATGCCTATCGACACGTATATTTGAAATACCTATCGGCTTCTATATCTGAAATGCCTATCGGCACCTATTTTTAAAATGCCAATCGGTAACTATATCTGAAATGCCTATCGGCACCTATATCTGAAATGCCTATCGGCACCAATTTTTGAATTGCCTATCGGAAACTACATCTGGAATGCCTATCAGCATCTATATTTGAAATGCCTATCGGCAACCATATCTGGAATGCCTATCGGCACCTATATTTGAAATGCCTATCGGCTTCTATATCTGAAATGCCTATCGACACCTATTTTTAAAATGCCAATCGGCAACTATATCTGAAATGCCTATCGGCAACTATATCTGAAATGCCAATCGGCACCTATTTTTGAAATGCTTGTCGGAAACTACATCTAAAATGCCTATCAGCACCTATATTTGAAATGCCTATCGGCAACCATATCTGGAAAGCCTATCGGCACCTATATTTGAAATGCCTATCGGCTTCTATATCTGAAATGCCTATCGGCACCTATTTTTAAAATGCCAATCGGCAACTATATATGAAATGCCTATCGGCACCTATATCTGAAATGGCTATCGGCACCTATTTTTGAAATACCTATCGGCTTCTATATCTGAAATGCCTATCGGCACCTATTTTTAAAATGCCAATCGGCAACTATATCTGAAATGCCTATCGGCACCTATATCTGAAATGCCTATCAGCACCTATAATTGAAATGCCTATCGGCAACCATATCTGGAATGCCTATCGGCACCTATATTTGAAATGCCTATCGGCTTCTATATCTGAAATGCCTTTCGGCACCTATTTTTAAAATGCCAATCGGCAATTATATCTGCAATGCCTATCGGCACCTATATCTGAAATGCCTATCGGCACCTATTTTTGAAATGCCTATCGGAAACTACATCTGAAATGCCTATCAGCACCTATATTTGAAATGCCTATCGGCAAACATATCTGAAATGCCTATCGACACCCCTTATTTGAAATACCTATCGGCTTCTATATCTAAAATGCCTATCGGCACCTATTTTTAAAATGCCAATCGGCAACTATATCCGAAATGCCTATCGGCACCTATTTTCGAAATGCTTATCGGAAACTACATCTAAAATGCCTAACGGCACCTATTTTTAAAATGCCAATCGGCACCTAAATCTGAAATGCCTATCGGCACCTATTTTCTAAATGCCTATCGACACCTATATTTGAAATACCTATCGGCTTCTATATCTGAAATGCCTATCAACACCTATTTTTAAAATGCCAATCGGCAACTATATCTGAAATGCCTATCGGCACCTATATCTGAAATGCCTATCGGCACCAATTTTTGAAATGCCTATCGGAAACTAATCTGAAATGCCTATCAGCACCTATATTTGAAATGCCTATCGGCAAACATATCTGGAATGCTTATCAACACCTATATTTGAAATGCCTATAGGCTTCTATATCTAAAATGCCTATCGACACCTATTTTTAAAATGCCAATCGGCAACTATATCTGAAAAGCCTATCGGCACTTATATCTGAAATGCCTATCGGCACCTATTTTTGAAATGCCTATCGGAAACTACACCTGAAATGCCTATCAGCACCTATATTTGAAATGCCTATCGGCAACCATATCTGGAATGCCTATCGGCACCTATATTTGAAATGCCTATCGGCTTCTATATCTGAAATGCCTATCGGCACTTATATCTGAAATGCTTATCGGCACCAATTTTTGAAATGCCTATCGGAAACTACATCTGGAATGCCTATCAGCACCTATATTTGAAATGCCTAACGGCAACCATATCTGGAATGCCTATCGGCACCTATATTTGAAATGCCTATCGGCTTCTATATCTGAAATGCCTATCGACACCTATTTTAAAAATGCCAACGGCAACTATATCTGAAATGCCTATCGGCACCTATATCTGAAATGCCTATCGGCACCTATTTTTGAAATGTTTTCGGAAACTACATCTGAAATGCCTATCTGCTCCTATATTTGAAATGCCTATCGGCAAACATATCTGAAATGCCTATCGACACCTATATTGAAAATACGTATCGGCTTCTATATCTGAAATGCCTATCGGCACCTGTTTTTAAAATGTCAATCGGCAATTTTTTCTGAAATGCCTATCGGCACCTATATCTGAAATGCCAATCGGCACCAATTTTTGAAATGCCTATCGGAAACTACATCTGGAATGCCTATCAGCACCTATATTTGAAGTGCCTATCGGCAACTATATCTGAAATGCCTATCGACACCTATATTTGAAATACCTATCGGCTTCTATATCTGAAATGCCTATCGGCACCTATTTTTAAAATGCCAATCGGTAACTATATCTGAAATGCCTATCGGCACCTGTATCTGAAATGCCTATCGGCACCAATTTTTGAAATGCCTATCGGAAACTACATCTGGAATGCCTATCAGCACCTATATTTGAAATGCCTAACGGCAACCATATCTTAAATGCCTATCGGCACCTATATTTGAAATGCCTATCGGCTTCTATAACTGAAATGCCTATCGGCACCTATTTTTAAAATGCCAATCGGCAACTATATCTGGAATGCTTATCGGCACCTATATCTAAAATGCCTATCGGCACCTATTTTTGAAATGCCTATCGGAAACTACATCTGAAATGCCTATCAGCACCTATATTTGAAATGCCTATCGGCAACCATATCTGGAATGCCTATAGGCACCTATATTTGAAATGCCTATCGGCTTCTATATCTGAAATGCCTATCGGCACCTATTTTTAAAATGCCAATCGCCAACTATATCTGAAATGCCTATCGACACCTATATCTGAAATGCCTATCGGCACCTATTTTTGAAATGCCTATCGGAAACTACATCTAAAATGCCTATCAGCACCTATATTTGAAATGCCTATCGGCAACCATATCTGAAATGCCTATCGACACCTATATTTGAAATGCCTATCGGCTTCTATATCTGAAATGCCTATCGACACTTATTTTTAAAATGCCAATCGGCCACTATATCTGAAATGCCTATCGGCACCTATATCTGAAATGTTAATCGGCACCTATTTTTGAAATGCCTGTCGGAAACTACATCTGAAATGCCTATCAGCACCTATATTTGAAATGCCTATCGGCACCTATTTTTAAAATGCCAATCGGCAACTATATCTGTAATGCCTGTCGGCACATATATCTGAAATGCCTATCGGCACCTATTTTTGAAATGCCTATCGGCTTCTATATCTGAAATGCCTATCGGCACCTATTTTTAAAATGCCAATCGGCAACTATATCTGAAATGCCTATCGGCACCTATATCTGAAATGCCTATCAGCACCTATATTTGAAATGCCTATCGGCAACCATATCTGGAATGCCTATCGGCACCTATATTTGAAATGCCTATCGGCTTCTATATCTGAAATGCCTATCGGCACCTATTTTTAAAATGCCAATCGGCAACTATATCTGAAGTGCCTATCGGCACCTATATCTGAAATGCCTATCGGCACCTATATTTGAAATGCCTATCGAAAGCTACATCTGAAATGCCTATCAGCACCTATATTTGAGATGCCTATCGGCAACCACATCCGAAATGCCTATCGGCACCTATATATGAAATGCCTTTCGGCATTTATATCTGAAATGCCTATCGACACCTATATTTGAAATGCCTATCGGCACTTATATTTTAAATGTCTATCGGCAACTATATCTGATATGCCTATCGGCACCTATATCTGAATTGACTATCGGCACCAATTTTTGAAATGCCTATCGGAAACTACATCTGGAATGCCTATCAGCACCTATATTTGAAATGCCTATCGGCAACCATATCTGGAATGACTATCGGCACCTATATTTGAAATGCCTATCGGCTTCTATATCTGAAATGCCTATCGACACCTATTTTTAAAATGCCAATCGGCAACTATATCTGAAATGCCTATCGGCACCTATTTTTATAATGCCTATCGAAAGCTACATCTGAAATGCCTATCAGCACCTATATTTGAAATGCCTATCGGCAACCACATCAGAAATGCCTATCGGCACCTATATATGAAATGCCTTTTGGCATTTATATCTGAAATGCCTATCGACACCTATATTTGAAATGCCTATCGGCACCTATATTTTAAATGTCTATCGGCAACTATATCTGATATGCCTATCGGCACCTATATCTGAAATGCCTATCGGCACCTATTTTTGAAATGCCTATCGGAAACTACATGTAAAATGCCTAACGGCACCTATTTTTAAAATGCCAATCGGCAACTATATCTGAAATGCCTATCGGCACCTATATCTGAGATGCCTATCGGCACCTATTTTTGAAATGCCTATCGGAAACTACATCTAAAATGCCTAACGGCACCTATTTTTAAAATGCTAATCGGCAATTATATCTGAAATGCCTATCGGCACCTATATCTGAAATGCCTATCGGCAGATATTTTTGAAATGCCTATCGGAAACTACATCTGAAATGCCTATCAGCACCTATATTTGAAATGCCTATCGGCAACCATATCTGAAATGCATATCGACACCTATATTTGAAATACCTATCGGCTTCTACATCTGAAATGCCTATCAGCACCTATATTTGAAATGCCTATCGGCAACCATATCTGAAATGCCTATCGACACCTTTATTTGAAATACCTATCGGCTTCTATATCTGAAACGCCTATCGGCACCTATTTTTAAAATACCAATCGGCAACTCTATCTGAAATGCCTATCGGCACCTATATCTGAAATGCCTATCGGCACCAATTTTTGAAATGCCTATCGGAAACTACATCTGAAATGCCTATCAGCACCTATATTTGAAATGCCTATCGGCAACTATATCTGGAATGCTTATCGGCATATATATTTGAAATGCCTATCGGCTTCTATAACTGTAATGCCTATTGGCACCTATTTTTAAAATGCCAATCGGCAACTATATCTGGAATGCCTATCGGCACCTATATCTAAAATGCCTATCGGCACCTATTTTTGAAATGCCTATCGGAAACTACATCTGAAATGCCTATCAGCACCTATATTTGAAATGCCTATCGGCAACCATATCTGGAATGCCTATCGGCACCTATATTTGAAATGCCTATTGGCTCCTATATCTGTAATGCCTATCGGCACCTATTTTTAAAATGCCAATCGCCAACTATATATGAAATGCCTATCGGCACCTATATCTAAAATGCCTATCGGCACCTATTTTTGAAATGCCCATCGGAAACTACATCTGAAATGCCTATCAGCACCTATATTTGAAATGCCTATCGGCAACCATATCTGGAAAGCCTATCGGCACCTATATTTGAAATGCCTATCGGCTTCTATATCTGAAATGCCTATCGACACCTATATTTGAAATGCCTATCGGCACCTATATTTTTAATGTCTATCGGCAACTATATCTGATATGCCTATCGGCACCTATATCTGAATTGACTATCGGCACCAATTTTTGAAATGCCTATCGGAAACTACATCTGGAATGCCTATCAGCACCTATATTTGAAATGCCTATCGGCTTCTATATCTGAAATGCCTATCGGCACCTATTTTTAAAATGCCAATCGGCAACTATATCTGTAATGCCTGTCGGCACCTATATCTGAAATGCCTATCGGCACCTATTTTTGAAATGCCTATCGGCTTCTATATCTGAAATGCCTATCGGCACCTATTTTTAAAATGCCAATCGGCAACTATATCTGAAATGCCTATCGGCACCTATATCTGAAATGCCTATCGGCACCTATTTTTAAATTGCCTATCGAAAGCTACATCTGAAATGCCTATCAGCACCTATATTTGAAATGCCTATCGGCAACCACATCAGAAATGCCTATCGGCACCTATATATGAAATGCCTTTCGGCATTTATATCTGAAATGCCTATCGACACCTATATTTGAAATGCCTATCGGCACCTATATTTTAAATGTCTATCGGCAACTATATCTGATATGCCTATCGGCACCTATATCTGAAATGCCTATCGGCACCTATTTTTGAAATGCCTATCGAAAGCTACATCTGAAATGCCTATCAGCAACTATATTTGAAATGTCTATCGGCAACCACATCAGAAATGCCTATCGGCACCTATATATGAAATGCCTTTTGGCATTTATATCTGAAATGCCTATCGACACCTATATTTTAAATGCCTATCGGCACCTATATTTTAAATGTCTATCGGCAACTATATCTGATATGCCTATCGGCACCTATATCTGAAATGCCTATAGCACCTATTTTTGAAATGCCTATCGGAAACTACATATAAAATGCCTAACGGCACCTATTTTTAAAATGCCAATCGGCAACTATATCTGAAATGCCTATCGGCACCTATATCTGAAATGCCTATCGGCACCCATTTTTGAAATGCCTATCGGAAACTACATCTAAAATGCCAAACGGCACCTATTTTTAAAATGCCAATCGGCAATTATATCTGAAATGCCTATCGGCACTTATTTTTGAAATGCCTATCGGAAACTACATCTGAAATGCCTATCAGCACCTATATTTGAAATGCCTATCGGCAACCATATCTGAAATGCATATCGACACCTATATTTGAAATACCTATCGGCTTCTACATCTGAAATGCCTATCAGCACCTATATTTGAAATGCCTATCGGCAAACATATCTGAAATGCCTATCGACACCTATATTTGAAATACCTATCGGCTTTTATATCTAAAATGCCTATCGGCACCTATTTTTAAAATGCCAATCGGCAACTATATCTGAAATGCCTATCAGCACCTATATTTGAAATGCCTATCGGCAACCATATCTGGAATGCCTATCGGCACCTATATTTGAAATGCCTGTCGGCTTCTATATCTGAAATGCCTATCGGCACCTATTTTTAAAATGCCAATCGGCAACTATATATGAAATGCCTATCGGCACCTTTATCTAAAATGCCTATCGGCACCTATTTTTGAAATGCTTATCAGAAACTACATCTGAAATGCCTATCAGCACCTCTATTTGAAATGCCTATCGGCAACCATATCTGGAATGCCTATCGGCACCTATATTTGAAATGCCTATCGGCTTCTATATCTGAAATGCCTATCGGCACCTATTTTTAAAATGCCAATCGGCAACTATATCTGTAATGCCTGTCGGCACCTATATCTGAAATGCCTATCGGCACCTATTTTTGAAATGCCTATCGGCTTCTATATCTGAAATGCCTATCGGCACCTATTTTTAAAATGCCAATCGGCAACTATATCTGAAATGCCTATCGGCACCTATATCTGAAATGCCTATCGGCACCTATTTTTAAATTGCCTATCGAAAGCTACATCTGAAATGCCTATCAGCACCTATATTTGAAATGCCTATCGGCAACCACATCAGAAATGCCTATCGGCACCTATATATGAAATGCCTTTCGGCATTTATATCTGAAATGCCTATCGACACCTATATTTGAAATGCCTATCGGCACCTATATTTTAAATGTCTATCGGCAACTATATCTGATATGCCTATCGGCACCTATATCTGAAATGCCTATCGGCACCTATTTTTGAAATGCCTATCGAAAGCTACATCTGAAATGCCTATCAGCAACTATATTTGAAATGTCTATCGGCAACCACATCAGAAATGCCTATCGGCACCTATATATGAAATGCCTTTTGGCATTTATATCTGAAATGCCTATCGACACCTATATTTTAAATGCCTATCGGCACCTATATTTTAAATGTCTATCGGCAACTATATCTGATATGCCTATCGGCACCTATATCTGAAATGCCTATCGGCACCTATTTTTGAAATGCCTATCGGAAACTACATATAAAATGCCTAACGGCACCTATTTTTAAAATGCCAATCGGCAACTATATCTGAAATGCCTATCGGCACCTATATCTGAAATGCCTATCGGCACCCATTTTTGAAATGCCTATCGGAAACTACATCTAAAATGCCAAACGGCACCTATATTTAAAATGCCAATCGGCAATTATATCTGAAATGCCTATCGGCACTTATTTTTGAAATGCCTATCGGAAACTACATCTGAAATGCCTATCAGCACCTATATTTGAAATGCCTATCGGCAACCATATCTGAAATGCATATCGACACCTATATTTGAAATACCTATCGGCTTCTACATCTGAAATGCCTATCAGCACCTATATTTGAAATGCCTATCGGCAAACATATCTGAAATGCCTATCGACACCTATATTTGAAATACCTATCGGCTCCTATATCTAAAATGCCTATCGGTACCTATTTTTAAAATGCCAATCGGCAACTATATCTGAAATGCCTATCGGCACCTATTTTCGAAATGCTTATCGGAAACTACATCTAAAATGCCTAACGGCACCTATTTTTAAAATGCCAATCGGCACCTATATCTGAAATGCCTATCGGCACCTATTTTTGAAATGCCTATCGACACCTATATTTGAAATGCCTATCGGCTTCTATATCTGAAATGCCTATCAACACCTTTTTTTAAAATGCCAATCGGCAACTGTATCTGAAATGCCTATCGGCATCTATATCTGAAATGCCTATCGGCACCAATTTTTGAAATGCCTATCAAAAACTAATCTGAAATGCCTATCAGCACCTATATTTGAAATGCCTATCGGCAACCACATCAGAAATGCCTATCGGCACCTATATATGAAATGCCTCTCGGCATTTATATCTGAAATGCATATCGACACCTATATTTGAAATGCCTATCGGCACCTATATTTTAAATGTCTATCGGCAACTATATCTGATATGCCTATCGGCACTTATATCTGAAATGCCTATCGGCACCTATTTTTGAAATACCTATCGGAATCTACATATAAAATGCCTAACGGCACCAATTTTTAAAATGCCAATCGGCAACTATATCTGAAATGCCTATCGGCACCTATATCTGAATTGCCTATCGGCACCTATTTTTGAAATGCCTATCGGAAACTACATCTGAAATGCCTATCAGCACCTATATTTGAAATGCCTATCGGCAATTATATCTGAAATGCTGATCGACACCTATATTTGAAATACCTATCGGCTTCTACATCTGAAATGCCTATCAGCACCTATATTTGAAATGCCTATCGGCAAACATATCTAAAATGCCTATCGACACCTATATCTGAAATGCCTATCGGCATCAATTTTTGAAATGCCTATCGGAAACTGCATCTAAAATGCCTATCAGCACCTATATTTGAAATGCCTATCGGCAAGCATATCTGGAATGCCTATCGGCACCTATATTTCAAATGCCTATCGGCTTCTATATCTGAAATGCCTATCGGCACCTATTTTTAAAATGCCAATCGGCAACTATATCTGAAGTGCCTATCGGCACCTATATCTGAAATGCCTATCGACACCTATATTTGAATTGCCTATCGGCACCTATATTTTAAATGCCTATCGGCAACTATATCTGATATGCCTATCGGCACCTATATCTGAAATGCCTATCGGCACCTATTTTTGAAATGCCTATCGGAAACTACATCTAAAATGCCTAACGGCACCTATTTTTAAAATGCCAATCGGCAATTATATCTGAAATGCCTATCGGCACCTATATCTGAAATGCCTATCGGCACCTATTTTTGAAATGCCTATCGGAAACTACATCTGAAATGCCTATCAGCACCTATATTTGAAATGCCTATCGGCAACCATATCTGAAATGCATATCGACACCTATATTTGAAATACCTATCGGCTTCTACATCTGAAATGCCTATCAGCACCTCTATTTGAAACGCCTATCGGCAAACATATCTGAAATGCCTATCGACACCTATATTTGAAATACCTATCGGCTTCTATATCTAAAATGCCTATCGGCACCTATTTTTAAAATGCCAATCGGCAACTATATCTGAAATGCCTATCGGCGCCAATTTTCGAAATGCTTATCGGAAACTACATCTAAAATGCCTAATGGCACCTATTTTTTAAATGCCAATCGGCACCTATATCTGAAATGCCTATCGGCACCTATTTTTGAAATGCCTATCGACACCTATATTTGAAATACCTATTGGCTTCTATATCTGAAATGCCTATCAACACCTATTTTTAAAATGCCAATCGGCAACTATATCTGAAATGCCTATCGACACCTATATCTGAAATGCCTATCGGCACCAATTTTTGAAATGCCTATCGGAAACTAATCTGAAATGCCTATCAGCACCTATATTTGAAATGCCTATCGGCAACCATATCTGGAATGCTTATCAACACCTATATTTGAAATGCCTATCGGCTTCTATATCTAAAATGCCTATCGACACCTATTTTTAAAATGCCAATCGGCAACTATATCTGAAAAGCCTATCGGCACTTATATCTGAAATGCCAATCGGCACCTATTTTTGAAATGCCTATCGGAAACTACATCTGAAATGCCTATCAGCACCTATATTTGAAATGCCTATCGGCAACCACATCTGGAATGCCTATCGGCACCTATATTTGAAATGCCTATCGGCTTCTATTTCTGAAATGCCTATCGGCACCTATATCTGAAATGCTTATCGGCACCAATTTTTGAAATGCCTATCGGAAACTACATCTGTAATGCCTATCAGCACCTATATTTGAAATGCCTAACGGCAACCATATCTGAAATGCCTATCGGCACCTATATTTGTAATGCCTATCGGCTTCTATATCTGAAATGCCTATCGACACCTATTTTTAAAATGCCAACGGCAACTATATCTGAAATGCCTATCGGCACCTATATCTGAAATACCTATCGGCACCTATTTTTGAAATGTTTTCGGAAACTACATCTGAAATGACTATCTGCTCCTATATTTGAAATGCCTATCGGCAAACATATCTGAAATGACTATCGACACCTATATTTAAAATACCTATCGGCTTCTATATCTGAAATGCCTATCGGCACCTGTTTTTAAAATGCCAATCGGCAATTTTTTCTGAAATGCCTATCGGCACCTATATCTGAAATGCCTATCGGCACCAATTTTTGAAATGCCTATCGGAAACTACATCTGGAATGCCTATCAGCACCTATATTTGAAGTGCCTATCGGCAACTATATCTGAAATGCCTATCGACACCTATATTTGAAATACCTATCGGCTTCTATATCTGAAATGCCTATCGGCACCTATTTTTAAAATGCCAATCGGTAACTATATCTGAAATGCCTATCGGCACCTGTATCTGAAATGCCTATCGGCACCAATTTTTGAAATGCCTATCGGAAACTACATCTGGAATGCCTATCAGCACCTATATTTGAAATGCTAACTGCAACCATATCTGGAATGCCTATCGGCACCTATATTTGAAATGCCTATCGGCTTCTATATCTCAAATGCCTATCGGCACCTATTTTTAAAATGCCAATCGGCAACTATATCTGGAATGCCTATCGGCACCTATATCTAAAATGCCTATCGGCACCTTTTTTTGAAATGCCTATCGGAAACTACATCTGAAATGCCTATCAGCACCTATATTTGAAATGCCTATCGGCAACCATATCTGGAATGCCTATAGGCACCTATATTTGAAATGCCTATCGGCTTCTATATCTGAAATGCCTATCGGCACCTATTTTTAAAATGCCAATCGCCAACTATATCTGAAATGCCTATCGACACCTATATCTGAAATGCCTATCGGCACCTATTTTTGAAATGCCTATCGGAAACTACATCTGAAATGCCTATCAGCACCTATATTTGAAATGCCTATCGGCAACCATATCTGAAATGCCTATCGACACCTATATTTGAAATGCCTATCGGCTTCTATATCTGAAATGCCTATCGACACCTCTTTTTAAAATGCCAATCGGCTACTATATCTGAAATGCCTATCGGCACCAATATCTGAAATGCCAATCGGCACCTATTTTTGAAATGCCTGTCGGAAACTACATCTGAAATGCCTATCAGCACCTATATTTGAAATGCCTATCGGCAACCATATCTGGAATGCCTATCGGCACCTATATTTGAAATGCCTATCGGCTTCTATATCTGAAATGCCTATCGGCACCTATTTTTAAAATGCCAATCGGCAACTATATATGAAATGCCTATCGGCACCTTTATCCAAAATGCCTATCGGCACCTATTTTTGAAATGCTTATCGGAAACTACATCTGAAATGCCTATCAGCACCTATATTTGAAATGCCTATCGGCAACCATATCTGGAATGGCTATCGGCACCTATATTTGAAATGCCTATCGGCTTCTATATCTGAAATGCCTATCGGCACCTATTTTTAAAATGCCAATCGGCAACTATATCTGTAATGCCTGTCGGCACATATATCTGAAATGCCTATCGGCACCAATTTTTGAAATGCCTATCGGAAACCATATCTGGAATACCTATCGGCACCTATATTTGAAATGCCTATCGGCTTCTATATCTGAAATGCCTATCGACACCTATTTTTAAAACGCCAATCGGCAACTATATCTGAGATGCCTATCGGCACCTATTTTTGAAATGCCTATCGGAAACTACATCTAAAATGCCTAACGGCACCTATTTTTAAAATCCAAATCGGCAATTATATCTGAAATGCCTATCGGCACCTATATCTGAAATGCCTATCGGCAGATATTTTTGAAATGCCTATCGGAAACTACATCTGAAATGCCTATCAGCACCTATATTTGAAATGCCTATCGGCAACCATATCTGAAATGCATATCGACACCTATATTTGAAATACCTATCGGCTTCTACATCTGAAATGCCTATCAGCACCTATATTTGAAATGCTTATCGGCAAACATATCTGAAATGCCTATCGACACCTATATTTGAAATACCTATCGGCTTCTATATCTAAAATGCCTATCGGCACCTATTTTTAAAATGCCAATCGGCAACTATATCTAAAATGCCTATCAGCACCTATATCTGAAATGCCTATCGGCACCTATATCTGAAATGCCTATCGGCACCTATTTTTGAAATACCTATCGGAAACTACATCTAAAATGCCAATCGGCAATTATATCTGAAATGCCTATCGGCACCTATATCCGCAATGCCTATCGGCACCTATTTTTGAAATGCCTATCGGAAACTACATCTAAAATGCCTAACGGCACCTATTTTTAAAATGCCAATCGGCAATTATATCTGAAATGCCTATCGGCACCTATATCTGAAATGCCTATCGGTACCTATTTTTGAAATGCCTATCGGAAACTACATCTGAAATGCCTATCAGCACCTATATTTGAAATGCCTATCGGCAACCATATCTGAAATGCATATCGACACCTATATTTGAAATACCTATCGGCTTCTACATCTGAAATTCCTATCAGCACCTATATTTGAAATGCCTATCGGCAACCATATCTGAAATGCCTATCGACACCTATATTTGAAATACCTATCGGCTTCTACATCTGAAATTCCTATCAGCACCTATATTTGAAATGCCTATCGGCAACTATATCTGGAATGCTTATCGGCATATATATTTGAAATGCCTATCGGCTTCTATAACTGAAATGCCTATTGGCACCTATTTTTAAAATGCCAATCGGCAACTATATCTGGAATGCCTATCGGCACCTATATCTAAAATGCCTATCGGCACCTATTTTTGAAATGCCTATCGGAAACTACATCTGAAATGCCTATCAGCACCTATATTTGAAATGCCTATCGGCAACCATATCTGGAATGCCTATCGGCACCTATATTTGAAATGCCTATTGGCTTCTATATCTGTAATGCCTATCGGCACATATTTTTAAAATGCCAATCGGCAACTATATCTGAAATGCATATCGGCACCTATATCTGAAATGCCTATCAGCACCTATTTTTGAAATGCCTATCGGAAACTACATCTGAAATGCCTATCAGCACCTATATTTGAAATGCCTATTGGCAACCATATCTGGAATGCCTATCGGCACCTATATTTGAAATGCCTATCGGCTTCTATATCTGAAATGCCTATCGGCACCTATTTTTAAAATGCCAATCGCCAACTATATCTGAAATGCCTATCGACACCTATATCTGAAATGCCTATCGGCACCTATTTTTGAAATGCCTATCGGAAACTACATCTAAATTGCCTATCAGCACCTATATTTGAAATGCCTATCGGCAACCATATCTGAAATGCCTATCGACACCTATATTTGAAATACCTATCGGCTTCTATATCTGAAATGCCCATCGGCACCTATTTTTAAAATGCCAATCGGTAACTATATCTGAAATGCCTATCGGCACCTATATCTGAAATGCCTATCGGCACCAATTTTTGAATTGCCTATCGGAAACTACATCTAAAATGCCTATCAGCACCTATATTTGAAATGCCTATCGGCAACCATATCTGGAATGCCTATCGGCACCTATATTTGAAATGCCTATCGGCTTCTATATCTGAAATGCCTATCGACACCTATTTTAAAAATGCCAATCGGCAACTATATCTGAAATGCCTATCGGCACCTATATCTGAAATGCCAATCGGCACCTATTTTTGAAATGCCTGTCGGAAACTACATCTGAAATGCCTATCAGCACCTTTATTTGAAATGCCTATCGGCAACCATATCTGGAATGCCTATCGGCACCTATATTTGAAATGCCTATCGGCTTCTATATCTGAAATGCCTATCGGCACCTATTTTTAAAATGCCAATCGCCAACTATATATGAAATGCCTATCGGCACCTATATCTAAAATGCCTATCGGCACCTATTTTTAAATTGCCAATCGGCAACTATATCTGTAATGCCAGTCTGCACCTATATCTGAAATGCCTATCGGCACCTATTTTTGAAATGCCTATCGGCTTCTATATCTGAAATGCCTATCGGCACCTATTTTAAAATTCCAATCGGCAACTATATCTGAAATGCCTATCGGCACCTATATCTGAAAGGCCTATCAGCACCTATATTTGAAATGCCTATCGGCAACCATATCTGGAATGCCTATCGGCACCTATATTTGAAATGCCTATCGGCTTCTATATCTGAAATGCCTATCGGCACCTATTTTTAAAATGCCAATCGTCAACTATATCTGAAGTGCCTATCGGCACCTATATCTGAAATGCATATCGGCACCTATTTTTGAAATGCCTATCGAAAACTACATCTGAAATGCCTATCAGCACCTATATTTGAAATGCCTATCGGCAACCACATCAGAAATGCCTATCGGCACCTATATATGAAATGCCTTTCGACACCTATATTTGAAATGCCTATCGGCACCTATATTTTAAATGTCTATCGGCAACTATATCTGATATGTCTATCGGCACCTATATCTGAAATGCCTATCGGCACCTATTTTAGAAATGCCTATTGGAAACTACATATAAAATGCCTAACGGCACCTATTTTTAAAATGCCAATCGGCAACTATATCTGAAATGCCTATCGGCACCTATATCTCAAATGCCTATCGGCACCTATTTTTGAAATGCCTATCGGAAACTACATCTAAAATGCCTATCAGCACCTATATTTGAAATGCCTATCGGCAACTATATCTGGAATGCTTATCGGCATATATATTTGAAATGCCTATCGGCACCTATTTTTAAAATGCCAATCGGCAACTATATCTGGAATGCCTATCGGCACCTATATCTTAAATGCCTATCGGCACCTATTTTTGAAATGCCTATCGGAAACTACATCTGAAATGCCTATCAGCACCTATATTTTAAATGCCTATCGGCAAACATATCTGGAATGCCTATCGGCACCTATATTTGAAATGCCTATTGGCTTCTATATCTGTAATGCCTATCGGCACATATTTTTAAAATGCCAATTGGCAACTATATCTGAAATGCCTATCGGCACCTATATCTAAAATGCCTATCGGCACCTATTTTTGAAATGCCTATCGGAAACTACATCTGAAATGCCTATCAGCACCTATATTTGAAATGCCTATTGGCAACCATATCTGGAATGCCTATCGGCACCTATATTTGAAATGCCTATCGGCTTCTATATCTGAAATGCCTATCGACACCTATTTTTAAAATGCCAATCGGCAACTATATCTGAAATGCCTATCGGCACCTATATCTGAAATGCCAATCGGCACCTATATTTGAAATGCCCATTGGCTTCTATATCTGTAATGCCTATCAGCACATATTTTTAAAATGCCAATCGGCAACTATATCTGAAATGCCTATCGGCACCTATATCTGAAATGCCTATCGGCACCTATTTTTAAAATGCTAATCGCCAACTATATCTGAAATGCCTATCGACACCTATTTCTGAAATGCCTATCGGCAACTATTTTTGAAATGCCTATCGGAAACTACATCAGAAATGCCTATCAGCACCTATATTTGAAATGCCTATCGGCAACCATATCTGAAATGCCTATCGACACCTATATTTGAAATACCTATCGGCTTCTATATCTGAAATGCCTGTCGGCACCTATTTTTAAAATGCCAATCAGTAACTATATCTAAAATGCCTATCGGCACCTATATCTGAAATGCCTATTGGCACCAATTTTTGAATTGCCTATCGGAAACTACATCTGGAATGCCTATCAGCATCTATATTTGAAATGCCTATCGGCAACCATATCTGGAATGCCTATCGGCACCTATATTTGAAATGCCTATCGGCTTCTATATCTGAAATGCCTATCGGCACCTATTTTTAAAATGCCAATCGGCAACTATATCTGAAATGCCTATCGGCACCTATATCTGAAATGCCAATCGGCACCTATATTTGAAATGCCCATTGGCTTCTATATCTGTAATGCCTATCGGCACATATTTTTAAAATGCCAATCGGCAACTATATCTGAAATGCCTATCGGCACCTATATCTGAAATGCCTATCGGCACCTATTTTTAAAATGCTAATCGCCAACTATATCTGAAATGCCTATCGACACCTATATCTGAAATGCCTATCGGCAACTATTTTTGAAATGCCTATCGGAAACTACATCTGAAATGCCTATCAGCACCTATATTTGAAATGCCTATCGGCAACCAAATCTGAAATGCCTATCGACACCTATATTTGAAATACCTATCGGCTTCTATATCTGAAATGCCTGTCGGCACCTATTTTTAAAATGCCAATCAGTAAGTATATCTAAAATGCCTATCGGCACCAATTTTTGAATTGCCTATCGGAAACTACATCTGGAATGCCTATCAGCACCTATATTTGAAATGCCTATCGGCAACCATATCTGGAATGCCTATCGGCACCTATATTTGAAATGCCTATCGGCTTCTATATCTGAAATGCCTATCGACACCTATTTTTAAAATGCCAATCGCCAACTATATCTGAAATGCCTATCGACACCTATATCTGAAATGCCTATCGGCACCTATTTTTGAAATGCCTATCGGAAACTACATCTGAAATGCCTATCAGCACCTATATTTGAAATGCCTATCGGCAACCATATCTGAAATGCCTATCGACACCTATATTTGAAATGCCTATCGGCTTCTATATCTGAAATGCCTATCGACACCTCTTTTTAAAATGCCAATCGGCAACTATATCTGAAATGCCTATCGGCACCTATATCTGAAATGCCAATCGGCACCTATTTTTGAAATGCCTGTCGGAAACTACATCTGAAATGCCTATCAGCACCTTAATTTGAAATGCCTATCGGCAACCATATCTGGAATGCCTATCTGCACCTATATTTGAAATGCCTATCGGCTTCTATATCTGAAATGCCTATCGGCACCTATTTTTAAAATGCCAATCGGCAACTATATATGAAATGCCTATCGGCACCTTTATCTAAAATGCCTATCGGCACCTATTTTTGAAATGCTTATCGGAAACTACATCTGAAATGCCTATCAGCACCTATATTTGAAATGCCTATCGGCAACCATATCTGGAATGCCTATCGGCACCTATATTTGAAATGCCTATCGGCTTCTATATCTGAAATGCCTATCGGCACCTATTTTTAAAATGCCAATCGGCAACTATATCTGTAATGCCTGTCGGCACATATATCTGAAATGCCTATCGGCACCTATTTTTGAAATGCCTATCGGAAACTACATCTGAAATGCCTATCAGCACCTATATTTGAAATGCCTATCGGCAACCATATCTGAAATGCCTATCGACACCTATATTTGAAATACCTATCGGCTTCTATATCTGAAATGCCTATCGGCACCAATTTATAAAATGCCAATCGGTAACTATATCTGAAATGCCTATCGGCACCTATATCTGAAATGCCTATCGGCACCAATTTTTGAAATGCCAAACGGAAACTACATCTGGAATGCCTATCAGGACCTATATTTGAAATGCCTATCGGCAACCATATCTGGAATGCCTATCGGCACCTATATTTGAAATGCCTATCGGCTTCTATATCTAAAATGCCTATCGACACCTATTTTTAAAATGCCAATCGGCAACTATATCTGAAATGCCTATCGGCACCTATATCTGAAATGCCAATCGGCACCTATTTTTGAAATGCCTGTCGGAAACTACATCTGAAATGCCTATCAGCACCTATATTTGAAATGCCTATCGGCAACCATATCTGGAATGCCTATCGGCACCTATATTTTAGATGCCTGTCGGCTTCTATATCTGAAATGCCTATCGGCACCTATTTTTAAAATGCCAATCGGCAACTATATATGAAATGCCTATCGGCACCTTTATCTAAAATGCCTTTTGGCACCTATTTTTGAAATGCTTATCAGAAACTACATCTGAAATGCCTATCAGCACCTCTATTTGAAATGCCTATCGGCAACCATATCTGGAATGCCTATCGGCACCTATATTTGAAATGCCTATCGGCTTCTATATCTGAAATGCCTATCGGCACCTATTTTTAAAATGCCAATCGGCAACTATATCTGTAATGCCTGTCGGCACATATATCTGAAATGCCTATCGGCACCTATATTTGAAATGCCTATCGGCAACCATATCTGGAATGCCTATCGGCACCTATATTTGAAATGCCTATCGGCTTCTATATCTAAAATGCCTATCGACACCTATTTTTAAAATGCCAATCGGCAACTATATCTGAAATGCCTATCGGCACCTATATCTGAAATGCCAATCGGCACCTATTTTTGAAATGCCTGTCGGAAACTACATCTGAAATGCCTATCAGCACCTATATTTGAAATGCCTATCGGCAACCATATCTGGAATGCCTATCGGCACCTATATTTGAAATGCGTATCGGCTTCTATATCTGAAATGCCTATCGGCACCTATTTTTAAAATGCCGATCGCCAACTATATATGAAATGCCTATCGGCACCTATATCTAAAATGCCTATCGGCACCTATTTTTAAAATGCCAATCGGCAACTATATTTGTAATGCCAGTCGGCACCTATATCTGAAATGCCTATCGGCACCTATTTTTGAAATGCCTATCGGCTTCTATATCTGAAATGCCTATCGGAACCTCTTTTAAAATGCCAATCGGCAACTATATCTGAAATGCCTATCGGCACCTATATCTGAAATGCCTATCAGCACCTATATTTGAAATGCCTATCGGCAACCATATCTGGAATGCCTATCGGCACCTATATTTGAAATGCCTATCGGCTTCTATATCTGAAATGCCTATCGGCACCTATTTTTAAAATGCCAATCGGCAACTATATCTGAAGTGCCTATCGGCACCTATATCTGAAATGCATATCGGCACCTATTTTTGAAATGCCTATCGAAAACTACATCTGAAATGCCTATTAGCACCTATATTTAAAATGCCTATCGGCAACCACATCAGAAATGCCTATCGGCACCTATATATGAAATGCCTTTCGACACCTATATTTGAAATGCCTATCGGCACCTATATTTTAAATGTCTATCGGCAACTATATCTGATATGTCTATCGGCACCTATATCTGAAATGCCTATCGGCACCTATTTTAGAAATGCCTATCGGAAACTACATATAAAATGCCTAACGGCACCTATTTTTAAAATGCCAATCGGCAACTATATCTGAAATGCCTATCGGCACCTATATCTCAAATGCCTATCGGCACCTATTTTTGAAATGCCTATCGGAAACTACATCTGAAATGCCTACCAGCACCTATATTTAAAATGCCTATCGGCAACTATATCTGGAATGCTTATCGGCATATATATTTGAAATGCCTATCGGCACCTATTTTTAAAATGCCAATCGGCAACTATATCTGGAATGCCTATCGGCACCTATATCTTAAATGCCTATCGGCACCTATTTTTGAAATGCCTATCGGAAACTACATCTGAAATGCCTATCAGCACCTATATTTGAAATGCCTATCGGCAACCATATCTGAAATGCCTATCGACACCTATATTTGAAATACCTATCGGCTTCTATATCTGAAATGCCTGTCGGCACCTATTTTTAAAATGCCAATCAGTAACTATATCTAAAATGCCTATCGGCACCTATATCTGAAATGCCTATTGGCACCAATTTTTGAATTGCCTATCGGAAACTACATCTGGAATGCCTATCAGCATCTATATTTGAAATGCCTATCGGCAACCATATCTGGAATGCCTATCGGCACCTATATTTGAAATGCCTATCGGCTTCTATATCTGAAATGCCTATCGGCACCTATTTTTAAAATGCCAATCGGCAACTATATCTGAAATGCCTATCGGCACCTATATCTGAAATGCCAATCGGCACCTATATTTGAAATGCCCATTGGCTTCTATATCTGTAATGCCTATCGGCACATATTTTTAAAATGCCAATCGGCAACTATATCTGAAATGCCTATCGGCACCTATATCTGAAATGCCTATCGGCACCTATTTTTAAAATGCCAATCGCCAACTATATCTGAAATGCCTATCGACACCTATATCTGAAATGCCTATCGGCAACTATTTTTGAAATGCCTATCGGAAACTACATCTGAAATGCCTATCAGCACCTATATTTGAAATGCCTATCGGCAACCATATCTGAAATGCCTATCGACACCTATATTTGAAATACCTATCGGCTTCTATATCTGAAATGCCTGTCGGCACCTATTTTTAAAATGCCAATCAGTAACTATATCTAAAATGCCTATCGGCACCAATTTTTGAATTGCCTATCGGAAACTACATCTGGAATGCCTATCAGCACCTATATTTGAAATGCCTATCGGCAACCATATCTGGAATGCCTATCGGCACCTATATTTGAAATGCCTATCGGCTTCTATATCTGAAATGCCTATCGACACCTATTTTTAAAATGCCAATCGCCAACTATATCTGAAATGCCTATCGACACCTATATCTGAAATGCCTATCGGCACCTATTTTTGAAATGCCTATCGGAAACTACATCTGAAATGCCTATCAGCACCTATATTTGAAATGCCTATCGGCAACCATATCTGAAATGCCTATCGACACCTATATTTGAAATGCCTATCGGCTTCTATATCTGAAATGCCTATCGACACCTCTTTTTAAAATGCCAATCGGCAACTATATCTGAAATGCCTATCGGCACCTATATCTGAAATGCCAATCGGCACCTATTTTTGAAATGCCTGTCGGAAACTACATCTGAAATGCCTATCAGCACCTATATTTGAAATGCCTATCGGCAACCATATCTGGAATGCCTATCGGCACCTATATTTGAAATGCCTATCGGCTTCTATATCTGAAATGCGTATCGGCACCTGATTTTAAAATGCCAATCGGCAACTATATATGAAATGCCTATCGGCACCTTTATCTAAAATGCCTATCGGCACCTATTTTTGAAATGCTTATCGGAAACTACATCTGAAATGCCTATCAGCACCTATATTTGAAATGCCTATCGGCAACCATATCTGGAATGCCTATCGGCACCTATATTTGAAATGCCTATCGGCTTCTATATCTGAAATGCCTATCGGCACCTATTTTTAAAATGCCAATCGGCAACTATATCTGTAATGCCTGTCGGCACATATATCTGAAATGCCTATCGGCACCTATTTTTGAAATGCCTATCGGCTTCTATATCTGAAATGCCTATCGGCACCTATTTTTAAAATGCCAATCGGCAACTATATCTGAAATGCCTATCGGCACCTATATCTGAAATGCCTATAAGCACCTATATTTGAAATGCCTATCGGCAACCATATCTGGAATGCCTATCGGCACCTATATTTGAAATGCCTATCGGCTTCTATATCTGAAATGCCTATCGGCACCTATATCTGAAATGCCTATAAGCACCTATATTTGAAATGCCATCGGCAACCATATCTGGAATGCCTATCGGCACCTATATTTGAAATGCCTATCGGCTTCTATATCTGAAATGCCTATCGGCACCTATTTTTAAAATGCCAATCGGCAACTATATATGAAATGCCTATCGGCACCTTTATCTAAAATGCCTATCGGCACCAATTTTTGAAATGCCTATCGGAAACTACATCTGGAATGCCTATCAGCACCTATATTTGAAATGCCTATCGGCAACCATATCTGGAATGCCTATCGGCACCTATATTTGAAATGCCTATCGGCTTCTATATCTGAAATGCCTATCGACACCTATTTTTAAAATGCCAATCGGCAACTATATCTGAAATGCCTATCGGCACCTATTTTTTAAATGCCTATCGAAAGCTACATCTGAAATGCCTATCAGCACCTATATTTGAAATGCCTATCGGCAACCACATCAGAAATGCCTATCGGCACCTATATATGAAATGCCCTTTGGCATTTATATCTGAAATGCCTATCGACACCTATATTTGAAATGCCTATCGGCACCTATATTTTAAATGTCTATCGGCAACTATATCTGATATGCCTATCGGCACCTATATCTGAAATGCCTATCGGCACCTATTTTTGAAATGCCTATCGGAAACTGCATATAAAATGCCTAACGGCACCTATTTTTTAAATGCCAATCGGCAACTATATCTGAAATGCCTATCGGCACCTATATCTGAGATGCCTATCGGCACCTATTTTTGAAATGCCTATCGGAAAGTACATCTAAAATGCCTAACGGCACCTATTTTTAAAATGCCAATCGGCAATTATATCTGAAATGCCTATCGGCACCTATATCTGAAATGCCTATCGGCAGATATTTTTGAAATGCCTATCGGAAACTACATCTGAAATGCCTATCAGCACCTATATTTGAAATGCCAATCGGCAACCATATCTGAAATGCATATCGACACCTATATTTGAAATACCTATCGGCTTCTACATCTGAAATGCCTATCAGCACCTATATTTGAAATGCTTATCGGCAAACATATCTGAAATGCCTATCGACACCTATATTTGAAATACCTATCGGCTTCTATATCTAAAATGCCTATCGGCACCTATTTTTAAAATGCCAATCGGCAACTATATCTAAAATGCCTATCAGCACCTATATCTGAAATGCCTATCGGCACCTATATCTGAAATGCCTATCGGCACCTATTTTTGAAATGCCTATCGGAAACTACATCTAAAATGCCAATCGGCAATTATATCTGAAATGCCTATCGGCACCTATATCTGAAATGCCTATCGGCACCTATTTTTGAAATGCCTATCGGAAACTACATCTAAAATGCCTAACGGCACCTATTTTTAAAATGCCAATCGGCAATTATATCTGAAATGCCTATCGGCACCTATATCTGAAATGCCTATCGGTACCTATTTTTGAAATGCCTATCGGAAACTACATCTGAAATGCCTATCAGCACCTATATTTGAAATGCCTATCGGCAACCATATCTGAAATGCATATCGACACCTATATTTGAAATACCTATCGGCTTCTACATCTGAAATGCCTATCAGCACCTATATTTGAAATGCCTATCGGCAACCATATCTGAAATGCCTATCGACACCTATATTTGAAATACCTATCGGCTTCTATATCTGAAACGCCTATCGGCACCTATTTTTAAAATACCAATCGGCAACTCTATCTGAAATGCCTATCGGCACCTATATCTGAAATGCCTATCGGCACCAATTTTTGAAATGCCTATCGGAAACTACATCTGAAATGCCTATCAGCACCTATATTTGAAATGCCTATCGGCAACTATATCTGGAATGCTTATCGGCATATATATTTGAAATGCCTATCGGCTTCTATAACTGAAATGCCTATTAGCACCTATTTTTAAAATGCCAATCGGCAACTATATCTGGAATGCCTATCGGCACCTATATCTAAAATGCCTATCGGCACCTATTTTTGAAATGCCTATCGGAAACTACATCTGAAATGCCTATCAGCACCTATATTTGAAATGCCTATCGGCAACCATATCTGGAATGCCTATCGGCACCTATATTTGAAATGCCTATTGGCTTCTATATCTGTAATGCCTATCGGCACATATTTTTAAAATGCCAATCGGCAACTATATCTGAAATGCCTATCAGCACCTATATCTGAAATGCCTATCAGCACCTATTTTTGAAATGCCTATCGGAAACTACATCTGAAATGCCTATCAGCACCTATATTTGAAATGCCTATTGGCAACCATATCTGGAATGCCTATCGGCACCTATATTTGAAATGCCTATCGGCTTCTATATCTGAAATGCCTATCGGCACCTATTTTTAAAATGCCAATCGCCAACTATATCTGAAATGCCTATCGACACCTATATCTGAAATGCCTATCGGCACCTATTTTTGAAATGCCTATCGGAAACTACATCTAAATTGCCTATCAGCACCTATATTTGAAATGCCTATCGGCAACCATATCTGAAATGCCTATCGACACCTATATTTGAAATACCTATCGGCTTCTATATCTGAAATGCCCATCGGCACCTATTTTAAAATGCCAATCGGTAACTATATCTGAAATGCCTATCGGCACCTATATCTGAAATGCCTATCGGCACCAATTTTTGAATTGCTTATCGGAAACTACATCTAAAATGCCTATCAGCACCTATATTTGAAATGCCTATCGGCAACCATATCTGGAATGCCTATCGGCACCTATATTTGAAATGCCTATCGGCTTCTATATCTGAAATGCCTATCGACACCTATTTTAAAAATGCCAATCGGCAACTATATCTGAAATGCCTATCGGCACCTATATCTGAAATGCCAATCGGCACCTATTTTTGAAATGCCTGTCGGAAACTACATCTGAAATGTCTATCAGCACCTTTATTTGAAATGCCTATCGGCAACCATATCTGGAATGCCTATCGGCACCTATATTTGAAATGCCTATCGGCTTCTATATCTGAAATGCCTATCGGCACCTATTTTTAAAATGCCAATCGCCAACTATATATGAAATGCCTATCGGCACCTATATCTAAAATGCCTATCGGCACCTATTTTTAAAATGCCAATCGGCAACTATATCTGTAATGCCAGTCGGCACCTATATCTGAAATGCCTATCGGCACCTATTTTTGAAATGCCTATCGGCTTCTATATCTGAAATGCCTATCGGAACCTCTTTTAAAATGCCAATCGGCAACTATATCTGAAATGCCTATCGGCACCTATATCTGAAATGCCTATCAGCACCTATATTTGAAATGCCTATCGGCAACCATATCTGGAATGCCTTTCGGCACCTATATTTGAAATGCCTATCGGCTTCTATATCTGAAATGCCTATCGGCACCTATTTTTAAAATGCCAATCGGCAACTATATCTGAAGTGCCTATCGGCACCTATATCTGAAATGCATATCGGCACCTATTTTTGAAATGCTTATCGAAAACTACATCTGAAATGCCTATCAGCACCTATATTTAAAATGCCTATCGGCAACCACATCAGAAATGCCTATCGGCACCTATATATGAAATGCCTTTCGACACCTATATTTGAAATGCCTATCGGCACCTATATTTTAAATGTCTATCGGCAACTATATCTGATATTTCTATCGGCACCTATATCTGAAATGCCTATCGGCACCTATTTTAGAAATGCCTATCGGAAACTACATATAAAATGCCTAACGGCACCTATTTTTAAAATGCCAATCGGCAACTATATCTGAAATGCCTATCGGCACCTATATCTCAAATGCCTATCGGCACCTATTTTTGAAATGCCTATCGGAAACTACATCTGAAATGCCTATCAGCACCTATATTTGAAATGCCTATCGGCAACTATATCTGGAATGTTTATCGGCATATATATTTGAAATGCCTATCGGCACCTATTTTTAAAATGCCAATCGGCAACTATATCTGGAATGCCTATCGGCACCTATATCTTAAATGCCTATCGGCACCTATTTTTGAAATGCCTATCGGAAACTACATCTGAAATGCCTATCAGCACCTATATTTGAAATGCCTATCGGCAAACATATCTGGAATGCCTATCGGCACCTATATTTGAAATGCCTATTGGCTTCTATATCTGTAATGCCTATCGGCACATATTTTTAAAATGCCAATCGGCAACTATATCTGAAATGCCTATCGGCACCTATATCTGAAATGCCTATCGGCACCTATTTTTGAAATGCCTATCGGAAACTACATCTGAAATGCCTATCAGCACCTATATTTGAAATGCCTATTGGCAACCATATCTGGAATGCCTATCGGCACCTATATTTGAAATGCCTATCGGCTTCTATATCTGAAATGCCTATCGACACCTATTTTTAAAATGCCAATCGGCAACTATATCTGAAATGCCTATCGGCACCTATATCTGAAATGCCAATCGGCACCTATATTTGAAATGCCCATTGGCTTCTATATCTGTAATGCCTATCGGCACCTATATTTGAAATGCCTATCGGCAACCACATCTGAAATGCCTATCGACACCTATATTTGAAATACCTATCGGCTTCTATATCTGAAATGCCTGTCGGCACCTATTTTTAAAATGCTAATCAGTAACTATATCTAAAATGCCTATCGGCACCTATATCTGAAATGCCTATCGGCACCAATTTTTGAATTGCCTATCGGAAACTACATCTGGAATGCCTATCAGCACCTATATTTGAAATGCCTATCGGCAACCATATCTGGAATGCCTATCGGCACCTATATTTGAAATGCCTATCGGCTTCTATATCTGAAATGCCTATCGACACCTATTTTTAAAATGCCAATCGGCAACTATATCTGAAATGCCTATAGGCACCTATATCTGAAATGCCAATCGGCACCTATTTTTGAAATGCCTGTCGGAAACTACATCTGAAATGCCTATCAGCACCTATATTTGAAATGCCTATCGGCAACCATATCTGGAATCCCTATCGGCACCTATATTTGAAATGCCTATCGGCTTAAATATCTGAAATGTCTATCGGCACCTATTTTTAAAATGCCAATCGCCAACTATATATGAAATGCCTATCGGCACCTATATCTAAAATGCCTATCGGCACCTATTTTTGAAATGCCTATCAGCACCTATATTTGAAATGCCTATCGGCAACCATATCTGGAATGCCTATCGGCACCTATATTTGAAATGCCTATCGGCTTCTATAACTGAAATGCCTATCGGCACCTATTTTTAAAATGCCAATCGGCAACTATATCTGTAATGCCTGTCGGCACCTATATCTGAAATGCCGATCGGCACCTATTTTTGAAATGCCTATCGGCTTCTATATCTGAAATGCCTATCGGCACCTATTTTTAAAATGCCAATCGGCAACTATATCTGAAATGCCTATCGGCACCTATATCTGAAATGCCTCTCAGCATTTATATTTGAAATGCCTATCGGCAAACATATCTGGAATGCCTATCGGCACCTATATTTGAAATGCCTATCGGCTTCTATATCTGAAATGCCTATCGGCACCTATTTTTATATTGCCAATCGGCAACTATATCTGAAGTGCCTATCGGCACCTATATCTGAAATGTCTATCGGCACCTATTTTTGAAATGCCTATCGAAAACTACATCTGAAATGCCTATCAGCACCTATATTTGAAATGCCTATCGGCTACCACATCAGAAATGCCTATCGGCACCTATATATGAAATGCCTTTCGGCATTTATATCTGAAATGCCTATCGTCACCTATATTTGAAATGCCTATCGGCACCTATATTTTAAATGTCTATCGGCAACTATATCTGATATGCCTATCGGCACCTATATCTGAAATGCCTATCGGCACCTATTTTTGAAATACCAATCGGCAACTCTATCTGAAATGCCTATCGGCACCTATATCTGAAATGCCTATCGGCACCAATTTTTGAAATGCCTATCGGAAACTACATCTGAAATGCCTATCAGCACCTATATTTGAAATGCCTATCGGCAACTATATCTGGAATGCTTATCGGCATATATATTTGAAATGCCTATCGGCTTCTATAACTGAAATGCCTATTGGCACCTATTTTTAAAATGCCAATCGGCAACTATATCTGAAATGCCTATCGGCACCTATATCTGAAATGCCTATCAGCACCTATTTTTGAAATGCCTATCGGAAACTACATCTGAAATGCCTATCAGCACCTATATTTGAAATGCCTATTGGCAACCATATCTGGAATGCCTATCGGCACCTATATTTGAAATGCCTATCGGCTTCTATATCTGAAATGCCTATCGGCACCTATTTTTAAAATGCCAATCGCCAACTATATCTGAAATGCCTATCGACACCTATATCTGAAATGCCTATCGGCACCTATTTTTGAAATGCCTATCGGAAACTACATCTAAATTGCCTATCAGCACCTATATTTGAAATGCCTATCGGCAACCATATCTGAAATGCCTATCGACACCTATATTTGAAATACCTATCGGCTTCTATATCTGAAATGCCCATCGGCACCTATTTTAAAATGCCAATCGGTAACTATATCTGAAATGCCTATCGGCACCTATATCTGAAATGCCTATCGGCACCAATTTTTGAATTGCCTATCGGAAACTACATCTAAAATGCCTATCAGCACCTATATTTGAAATGCCTATCGGCAACCATATCTGGAATGCCTATCGGCACCTATATTTGAAATGCCTATCGGCTTCTATATCTGAAATGCCTATCGACACCTATTTTAAAAATGCCAATCGGCAACTATATCTGAAATGCCTATCGGCACCTATATCTGAAATGCCAATCGGCACCTATTTTTGAAATGCCTGTCGGAAACTACATCTGAAATGCCTATCAGCACCTTTATTTGAAATGCCTATCGGCAACCATATCTGGAATGCCTATCGGCACCTATATTTGAAATGCCTATCGGCTTCTATATCTGAAATGCCTATCGGCACCTATTTTTAAAATGCCAATCGCCAACTATATATGAAATGCCTATCGGCACCTATATCTAAAATGCCTATCGGCACCTATTTTTAAAATGCCAATCGGCAACTATATCTGTAATGCCAGTCGGCACCTATATCTGAAATGCCTATCGGCACCTATTTTTGAAATGCCTATCGGCTTCTATATCTGAAATGCCTATCGGAACCTCTTTTAAAATGCCAATCGGCAACTATATCTGAAATGCCTATCGGCACCTATATCTGAAATGCCTATCAGCACCTATATTTGAAATGCCTATCGGCAACCATATCTGGAATGCCTATCGGCACCTATATTTGAAATGCCTATCGGCTTCTATATCTGAAATGCCTATCGGCACCTATTTTTAAAATGCCAATCGGCAACTATATCTGAAGTGCCTATCGGCACCTATATCTGAAATGCATATCGGCACCTATTTTTGAAATGCCTATCGAAAACTACATCTGAAATGCCTATCAGCACCTATATTTAAAATGCCTATCGGCAACCACATCAGAAATGCCTATCGGCACCTATATATGAAATGCCTTTCGACACCTATATTTGAAATGCCTATCGGCACCTATATTTTAAATGTCTATCGGCAACTATATCTGATATGTCTATCGGCACCTATATCTGAAATGCCTATCGGCACCTATTTTGAAAATGCCTATCGGAAACTACATATAAAATGCCTAACGGCACCTATTTTTAAAATGCCAATTGGCAACTATATCTGAAATGCCTATCGGCACCTATATCTCAAATGCCTATCGGCACCTATTTTTGAAATGCCTATCGGAAACTACATCTGAAATGCCTATCAGCACCTATATTTGAAATGCCTATCGGCAACTATATCTGGAATGCTTATCGGCATATATATTTGAAATGCCTATCGGCACCTATTTTTAAAATGCCAATCGGCAACTATATCTGGAATGCCTATCGGCACCTATATCTTAAATGCCTATCGGCACCTATTTTTGAAATGCCTATCGGAAACTACATCTGAAATGCCTATCAGCACCTATATTTGAAATGCCTATCGGCAAACATATCTGGAATGCCTATCGGCACCTATATTTGAAATGCCTATTGGCTTCTATATCTGTAATGCCTATCGGCACATATTTTTAAAATGCCAATCGGCAACTATATCTGAAATGCCTATCGGCACCTATATCTGAAATGCCTATCGGCACCTATTTTTGAAATGCCTATCGGAAACTACATCTGAAATGCCTATCAGCACCTATATTTGAAATGCCTATTGGCAACCATATCTGGAATGCCTATCGGCACCTATATTTGAAATGCCTATCGGCTTCTATATCTGAAATGCCTATCGACACCTATTTTTAAAATGCCAATCGGCAACTATATCTGAAATGCCTATCGGCACCTATATCTGAAATGCCAATCGGCACCTATATTTGAAATGCCCATTGGCTTCTATATCTGTAATGCCTATCGGCACATATTTTAAAAATGCCAATCGGCAACTATATCTGAAATGCCTATCGGCACCTATATCTGAAATGCCTATCGGCACCTATTTTTAAAATGCTAATCGCCAACTATATCTGAAATGCCTATCCGCAACTATTTTTGAAATGCCTATCGGAAACTACATCTGAAATGCCTATCAGCACCTATATTTGAAATGCCTATCGGCAACCACATCTGAAATGCCTATCGACACCTATATTTGAAATACCTATCGGCTTCTATATCTAAAATGCCTGTCGGCACCTATTTTTAAAATGCTAATCAGTAACTATATCTAAAATGCCTATCGGCACCTATATCTGAAATGCCTATCGGCACCAATTTTTGAATTGCCTATCGGAAACTACATCTGGAATGCCTATCAGCACCTATATTTGAAATGCCTATCGGCAACCACATCAGAAATGCCTATCGGCACCTATTTATGAAATGCCTTTCGACACCTATATTTGAAATGCCTATCGGCACCTATATTTTAAATGTCTATCGGCAACTATATCTGATATGTCTATCGGCACCTATATCTGAAATGCCTATCGGCACCTATTTTAGAAATGCCTATCGGAAACTACGTATAAAATGCCTAACGGCACCTATTTTTAAAATGCCAATCGGCAACTATATCTGAAATGCCTATCGGCACCTATATCTCAAATGCCTATCGGCACCTATTTTTGAAATGCCTATCGGAAACTACATCTGAAATGCCTATCAGCACCTATATTTGAAATGCCTATCGGCAACTATATCTGGAATGCTTATCGGCATATATATTTGAAATGCCTATCGGCACCTATTTTTAAAATGCTAATCGGCAACTATATCTGGAATGCCTATCGGCACCTATATCTTAAATGCCTATCGGCACCTATTTTTGAAATGCCTATCGGAAACTACATCTGAAATGCCTATCAGCACCTATATTTGAAATGCCTATCGGCAAACATATCTGGAATGCCTATCGGCACCTATATTTGAAATGCCTATTGGCTTCTATATCTGTAATGCCTATCGGCACATATTTTTAAAATGCCAATCGGCAACTATATCTGAAATGCCTATCGGCACCTATATCTGAAATGCCTATCGGCACCTATTTTTGAAATGCCTATCGGAAACTACATCTGAAATGCCTATCAGCACCTATATTTGAAATGCCTATTGGCAACCATATCTGGAATGCCTATCGGCACCTATATTTGAAATGCCTATCGGCTTCTATATCTGAAATGCCTATCGACACCTATTTTTAAAATGCCAATCGGCAACTATATCTGAAATGCCTATCGGCACCTATATCTGAAATGCCAATCGGCACCTATATTTGAAATGCCCATTGGCTTCTATATCTGTAATGCCTATCGGCACATATTTTTAAAATGCCAATCGGCAACTATATCTGAAATGCCTATCGGCACCTATATCTGAAATGCCTGTCGGCACCTATTTTTAAAATGCTAATCAGTAACTATATCTAAAATGCCTATCGGCACCTATATCTGAAATGCCTATCGGCACCAATTTTTGAATTGCCTATCGGAAACTACATCTGGAATGCCTATCAGCACCTATATTTGAAATGCCTATCGGCAACCATATCTGGAATGCCTATCGGCACCTATATTTGAAATGCCTATCGGCACCTATATTTGAAATGCCTATCGGCTTCTATATCTGAAATGCCTATCGACACCTATTTTTAAAATGCCAATCGGCAACTATATCTGAAATGCCTATCGGCACCTATATCTGAAATGCCAATCGGCACATATTTTTGAAATGCCTGTCGGAAACTACATCTGAAATGCCTATCAGCACCTATATTTGAAATGCCTATCGGCAACCATATCTGGAATCCCTATCGGCACCTATATTTGAAATGCCTATCGGCTTAAATATCTGAAATGCCTATCGGCACCTATTTTTAAAATGCCAATCGCCAACTATATATGAAATGCCTATCGGCACCTATATCTAAAATGCCTATCGGCACCTATTTTTGAAATGCCTATCGGAAACTACATCTGAAATGCCTATCAGCACCTATATTTGAAATGCCTATCGGCAACCATATCTGGAATGCCTATCGGCACCTATATTTGAAATGCCTATCGGCTTCTATAACTGAAATGCCTATCGGCACCTATTTTTAAAATGCCAATCGGCAACTATATCTGTAATGCCTGTCGGCACCTATATCTGAAATGCCGATCGGCACCTATTTTTGAAATGCCTATCGGCTTCTTTATCTGAAATGCCTATCGGCACCTATTTTTAAAATGCCAATCGGCAACTATATCTGAAATGCCTATCGGCACCTATATCTGAAATGCCTCTCAGCACCTATATTTGAAATGCCTATCGGCAAACATATCTGGAATGCCTATCGGCACCTATATTTGAAATGCCTATCGGCTTCTATATCTGAAATGCCTATCGGCACCTATTTTTAAAATGCCAATCGGCAACTATATCTGAAGTGCCTATCGGCACCTATAACTGAAATGCCTATCGGCACCTATTTTTGAAATGCCTATCGAAAACTACATCTGAAATGCCTATCAGCACCTATATTTGAAATGCCTATCGGCTACCACATCAGAAATGCCTATCGGCACCTATATATGAAATGCCTTTCGGCATTTATATCTGAAATGCCTATCGACACCTATATTTGAAATGCCTATCGGCACCTATATTTTAAATGTCTATCGGCAACTATATCTGATATGCCTATCGGCACCTATATCTGAAATGCCTATCGGCACCTATTTTTGAAATGCCTATCGGAAACTACATATAAAATGCCTAACGGCACCTATTTTTAAAATGCCAATCGGCAACTATATCTGAAATGCCTATCGGCACCTATATCTGAAATGCCTATCGGCACCTATTTTTGAAATGCCTATCGGAAACTACATCTGAAATGCCTATCAGCACCTATATTTGAAATGCCTATCGGCAACCATATCTGAAATGCCTATCGACACCTATATTTGAAATACCTATCGGCTTCTACATCTGAAATGCCTATCAGCACCTATATTTGAAATGCCTATCGGCAAACATATCTAAAATGCCTATCGACACCTATATCTAAAATGCCTATCGGCATCAATTTATGAAATGCCTATCGGAAACTGCATCTAAAATGCCTATCAGCACCTATATTTGAAATGCCTATCGGCAACCATATCTAAAATGCCTATCGGCACCTATATTTGAAATGCCTATCGGCTTCTATATCTGAAATGCCTATCGGCATCTATTTTTAAAATGCCAATCGGCAACTATATCTAAAGTGCCTATCGGCACCTATATCTGAAATGCCTATCGGCACCTATTTTTGAAATGCCTATCGAAAACTACATCTGAAATGCCTATCAGCACCTATATTTGAAATGCCTATCGGCAACCACATCAGAAATGCCTATCGGCACCTATATCTAAAATGCCTTTCGGCATTTATATCTGAAATGCCTATCGACACCTATATTTGAAATGCCTATCGGCACCTATATTTTAAATGCCTATCGGCAACTATATCTGATATGCCTATCGGCACCTATATCTGAAATGCCTATCGGCACCTATTTTTGAAATGCCTATCGGAAACTACATCTAAAATGCCTAACGGCACCTATTTTTAAAATGCCAATCGGCAACTATATCTGAAATGCCTATCGGCACCTATATCTGAAATGCCTATCGGCACCTATTTTTCAAATGCCTATCGGAAACTACATCTGAAATGCCTATCAGCACCTATATTTGAAATGCCTATTGGCAACCATATCTGGAATGCCTATCGGCACCTATATTTGAAATGCCTATCGGCTTCTATATCTGAAATGCCTATCGACACCTATTTTTAAAATGCCAATCGGCAACTATATCTGAAATGCCTATCGGCACCTATATCTGAAATGCCAATCGGCACCTATATTTGAAATGCCCATTGGCTTCTATATCTGTAATGCCTATCGGCACATATTTTTAAAATGCCAATCGGCAACTATATCTGAAATGCCTATCGGCACAAATATCTGAAATGCCTATCGGCACCTATTTTTAAAATGCTAATCGCCAACTATATCTGAAATGCCTATCGACACCTATATCTGAAATGCCTATCGGCAACTATTTTTGAAATGCCTATCGGAAACTACATCTGAAATGCCTATCAGCACCTATGTTTGAAATGCCTATCGGCAACCATATCTGAAATGCCTATCGACACCTATATTTGAAATACCTATCGGCTTCTATATCTAAAATGCCTGTCGGCACCTATTTTTAAAATGCCAATCAGTAACTATATCTAAAATGCCTATCGGAACCTATATCCGAAATGCCTATCGGCACCAATTTTTGAATTGCCTATCGGAAACTACATCTGGAATGCCTATCAGCACCTATATTTGAAATGCCTATCGGCAACCATATCTGGAATGCCTATCGGCACCTATATTTGAAATGCCTATCGGCTAAAATATCTGAAATGCCTATCGGCACCTATTTTTAAAATGCCAATCGCCAACTATATAATATGAAATGCCTATCGGCACCTATATCTAAAATGCCTATCGGCACCTATTTTTGAAATGCCTATCGGAAACTACATCTGAAATGCCTATCAGCACCTACATTTGAAATGCCTATTGGCAACCATATCTGGAATGCCTATCGGCACCTATATTTGAAATGCCTATCGGCTTCTATAACTGAAATGCCTATCGGCACCTATTTTTAAAATGCCAATCGGCAACTATATCTGTAATGCCTGTCAGCACCTATATCTGAAATGCAGATCGGCACCTATTTTTGAAATGCCTATCGGCTTCTATATCTGAAATGCCTATCGGCACCTATTTTTAAAATGCCAATCGGCAACTATATCTGAAATGCCTATCGGCACCTATATCTGAAATGCCTCTCAGCACCTATATTTGAAATGCCTATCGGCAAACATATCTGGAATGCCTATCGGCACCTATATTTGAAATGCCTATCGGCTTCTATATCTGAAATGCCTATCGGCACCTATTTTTAAAATGCCAATCGGCAACTATATCTGAAGTGCCTATCGGCACCTATATCTGAAATGCCCATCGGCACCTATTTTTGAAATGCCTATCGAAAACTACATCTGAAATGCCTATCAGCACCTATATTTGAAATGCCTATCGGCTACCACATCAGAAATGCCTATCGGCACCTATATATGAAATGCCTTTCAGCATTTACATCTGAAATGCCTATCGACACCTATATTTGAAATGCCTATCGGCACCTATATTTTAAATGTCTATCGGCAACTATATCTGATATGCCTATCGGCACCTATATCTGAAATGCCTATCGGCACCTATTTTTGAAATGCCTATCGGAAACTACATATAAAATGCCTAACGGCACCTATTTTTAAAATGCCAATCGGCAACTATATCTGAAATGCCTATCGGCACCTATATCTGAAATGCCTATCGGCACCTATTTTTGAAATGCCTATCGGAAACTACATCTGAAATGCCTATCAGCACTTATATTTGAAATGCCTATCGGCAACCATATCTGAAATGCCTATCGACACCTATATTTGAAATACCTATCGGCTTCTACATCTGAAATGCCTATCAGCACCTATATTTGAAATGCCTATCGGCAACCATATCTAGAATGCATATCGGCACCTATATTTGAAATGCCTATCGGCTTCTATATCTGAAATGCCTATCGGCATCTATTTTTAAAATGCCAATCGGCAACTATATCTAAAGTGCCTATCGGCACCTATATCTGAAATGCCTATCGGCACCTATTTTTGAAATGCCTATCGAAAACTACATCTGAAATGCCTATCAGCACCTATATTTGAAATGCCTATCGGCAACCACATCAGAAATGCCTATCGGCACCTATATCTAAAATGCCTTTCGGCATTTATATCTGAAATGCCTATCGACACCTATATTTGAAATGCCTATCGGCACCTATATTTTAAATGCCTATCGGCAACTATATCTGATATGCCTATCGGCACCTATATCTGAAATGCCTATCGGCACCTATTTTTGAAATGCCTATCGGAAACTACATCTAAAATGCCTAACGGCACCTATTTTTAAAATGCCAATCGGCAACTATATCTGAAATGCCTATCGGCACCTATATCTGAAATGCCTATCGGCACCTATTTTTGAAATGCCTATCGGAAACTACATCTGAAATGCCTATTAGCACCTATATTTGAAATGCCTATTGGCAACCATATCTGGAATGCCTATCGGCACCTATATTTGAAATGCCTATCGGCTTCTATATCTGAAATGCCTATCGACACCTATTTTTAAAATGCCAATCGGCAACTATATCTGAAATGCCTATCGGCACCTATATCTGAAATGCCAATCGGCACCTATATTTGAAATGCCCATTGGCTTCTATATCTGTAATGCCTATCGGCACATATTTTTAAAATGCCAATCGGCAACTAAATCTGAAATGCCTATCGGCACAAATATCTGAAATGCCTATCGGCACCTATTTTTAAAATGCTAATCGCCAACTATATCTGAAATGCCTATCGACACCTATATCTGAAATGCCTATCGGCAACTATTTTTGAAATGCCTATCGGAAACTACATCTGAAATGCCTATCAGCACTTATATTTGAAATGCCTATCGGCAACCATATCTGTAATGCCTATCGACACCTATATTTGAAATACCTATCGGCTTCTATATCTAAAATGCCTGTCGGCACCTATTTTTAAAATGCCAATCAGTAACTATATCTAAAATGCCTATCGGCACCTATATCCGAAATGCCTATCGGCACCAATTTTTGAATTGCCTATCGGAAACTACATCTGGAATGCCTATCAGCACCTATATTTGAAATGCCTATCGGCAACCATATCTGGAATGCCTATCGGCACCTATATTTGAAATGCCTATCGGCTTCTATAACTGAAATGCCTATCGGCACCTATTTTTAAAATGCCAATCGGCAACTATATCTGTAATGCCTGTCGGCACCTATATCTGAAATGCAGATCGGCACCTATTTTTGAAATGCCTATCGGCTTCTATATCTGAAATGCCTATCGGCACCTATTTTTAAAATGCCAATCGGCAACTATATCTGAAATGCCTATCGGCACCTATATCTGAAATGCCTCTCAGCACCTATATTTTAAATGCCTATCGGCAAACATATCTGGAATGCCTATCGGCACCTATATTTGAAATGCCTATCGGCTTCTATATCTGAAATGCCTATCGGCACCTATTTTTAAAATGCCAATCGGCAACTCTATCTAAAGTGCCTATCGGCACCTATATCTGAAATGCCTATCGGCACCTATTTTTGAAATGCCTATCGAAAACTACATCTGAAATGCCTATCAGCACCTATATTTGAAATGCCTATCGGCTACCACATCAGAAATGCCTATCGGCACCTATATGTGAAATGCCTTTCAGCATTTATATCTGAAATGCCTATCGACACCTATATTTGAAATGCCTATCGGCACCTATATTTTAAATGTCTATCGGCAACTATATCTGATATGCCTATTGGCACCTATATCTGAAATGCCTATCGGCACCTATTTTTGAAATGCCTATCGGAAACTACATATAAAATGCCTAACGGCACCTATTTTTAAAATGCCAATCGGCAACTATATCTGAAATGCCTATCGGCACCTATATCTGAAATGCCTATCGGCACCTATTTTTGAAATGCCTGTCGGAAACTACATCTGAAATGCCTATCAGCACCTATATTTGAAATGCCTATCGGCAACCATATCTGAAATGCCTATCGACACCTATATTTGAAATACCTATCGGCTTCTACATCTGAAATGCCTATCAGCACCTATATTTGAAATGCCTATCGGCAAACATATCTAAAATGCCTATCGACACCTATATCTAAAATGCCTATCGGCATCAATTTTTGAAATGCCTATCGGAAACTGCATCTAAAATGCCTATCAGCACCTATATTTGAAATGCCTATCGGCAACCATATCTAGAATGCCTATCGGCACCTATATTTGAAATGCCTATCGGCTTCTATATCTGAAATGCCTATCGGCATCTATTTTTAAAATGCCAATCGGCAACTATATCTGAAGTGCCTATCGGCACCTATATCTGAAATGCCTATCGGCACCTATTTTTGAAATGCCTATCGAAAACTACATCTGAAATGCCTATCAGCACCTATATTTGAAATGCCTATCGGCAACCACATCAGAAATGCCTATCGGCACCTATATCTAAAATGCCTTTCGGCATTTATATCTGAAATGCCTATCGACACCTATATTTGAAATGCCTATCGGCACCTATATTTTAAATGCCTATCGGCAACTATATCTGATATGCCTATCGGCACCTATATCTGAAATGCCTATCGGCACCTATTTTTGAAATGCCTATCGGAAACTACATCTAAAATGCCTAACGGCACCTATTTTTAAAATGCCAATCGGCAACTATTTCTGAAATGCCTATCAGCACCTATATTTGAAATGCCTATCGGCAACCATATCTGAAATGCCTATCGACACCTATATTTGAAATACCTATCGGCTTCTACATCTGAAATGCCTATCAGCACCTATATTTGAAATGCCTATCGGCAAACATATCTGAAATGCCTATCGACACCTATATTTGAAATACCTATCGGCTTCTATATCTAAAATGCCTATCGGCACCTATTTTTAAAATGCCAATTGGCAACTATATCTGAAATGCCTATCGGCACCTATTTTCGAAATGCTTATCGGAAACTACATCTAAAATGGCTAACGGCACCTATTTTTAAAATGCCAATCGGCACCTATATCTGAAATGCCAATCGGCACCTATTTTTGAAATGCCTGTCGGAAACTACATCTGAAATGCCTATCAGCACCTATATTTGAAATGCCTATCGGCAACCATATCTGGAATCCCTATCGGCACCTATATTTGAAATGCCTATCGGCTTAAATATCTGAAATGCCTATCGGCACCTATTTTTAAAATGCCAATCGCCAACTATATATGAAATGCCTATCGGCACCTATATCTAAAATGCCTATCGGCACCTATTTTTGAAATGCCTATCGCAAACTACATCTGAAATGCCTATCAGCACCTATATTTGAAATGCCTATCGGCAACCATATCTGGAATGCCTATCGGCACCTATATTTGAAATGCCTATCGGCGTCTATAACTGAAATGCCTATCGGCACCTATTTTTAAAATGCCAATCGGCAACTATATCTGTAATGCCTGTCGGCACCTATATCTGAAATGCAGATCGGCACCTATTTTTGAAATGCCTATCGGCTTCTATATCTGAAATGCCTATCGGCACCTATTTTTAAAATGCCAATCGGCAACTATATCTGAAATGCCTATCGGCACCTATATCTGAAATGCCTCTCAGCACCTATATTTGAAATGCCTATCGGCAAACATATCTGGAATGCCTATCGGCACCTATATTTGAAATGCCTATCGGCTTCTATATCTGAAATGCCTATCGGCACCTATTTTTAAAATGCCAATCGGCAACTATATCTGAAGTGCCTATCGGCACCTATATCTGAAATGCCTATCGGCACCTATTTTTGAAATGCCTATCGAAAACTACATCTGAAATGCCTATCAGCACCTATATTTGAAATGCCTATCGGCTACCACATCAGAAATGCCTATCGGCACCTATATATGAAATGCCTTTCAGCATTTATATCTGAAATGCCTATCGACACCTATATTTGAAATGCCTATCGGCACCTATATTTTAAATGTCTATCGGCAACTATATCTGATATGCCTATCGGCACCTATATCTGAAATGCCTATCGGCACCTATTTTTGAAATGCCTATCGGAAACTACATATAAAATGCCTAACGGCACCTATTTTTAAAATGCCAATCGGCAACTATATCTGAAATGCCTATCGGCACCTATATCTGAAATGCCTATCGGCACCTATTTTTGAAATGCCTATCGGAAACTACATCTGAAATGCCTATCAGCACCTATATTTGAAATGCCTATCGGCAACCATATCTGAAATGCCTATCGACACCTATATTTGAAATACCTATCGGCTTCTACATCTGAAATGCCTATCAGCACCTATATTTGAAATGCCTATCGGCAACCATATCTAGAATGCCTATCGGCACCTATATTTGAAATGCCTATCGGCTTCTATATCTGAAATGCCTATCGGCATCTATTTTTAAAATGCCAATCGGCAACTATATCTAAAGTGCCTATCGGCACCTATATCTGAAATGCCTATCGGCACCTATTTTTGAAATGCCTATCGAAAACTACATCTGAAATGCCTATCAGCACCTATATTTGAAATGCCTATCGGCAACCACATCAGAAATGCCTATCGGCACCTATATCTAAAATGCCTTTCGGCATTTATATCTGAAATGCCTATCGACACCTATATTTGAAATGCCTATCGGCACCTATATTTTAAATGCCTATCGGCAACTATATCTGATATGCCTATCGGCACCTATATCTGAAATGCCTATCGGCACCTATTTTTGAAATGCCTATCGGAAACTACATCTAAAATGCCTAACGGCACCTATTTTTAAAATGCCAATCGGCAACTATATCTGAAATGCCTATCGGCACCTATATCTGAAATGCCTATCGGCACCTATTTTTGAAATGCCTATCGGAAACTACATCTGAAATGCCTATCAGCACCTATATTTGAAATGCCTATTGGCAACCATATCTGGAATGCCTATCGGCACCTATATTTGAAATGCCTATCGGCTTCTATATCTGAAATGCCTATCGACACCTATTTTTAAAATGCCAATCGGCAACTATATCTGAAATGCCTATCGGCACCTATATCTGAAATGCCAATCGGCACCTATATTTGAAATGCCCATTGGCTTCTATATCTGTAATGCCTATCGGCACATATTTTTAAAATGCCAATCGGCAACTATATCTGAAATGCCTATCGGCACAAATATCTAAAATGCCTATCGGCACCTATTTTTAAAATGCTAATCGCCAACTATATCTGAAATGCCTATCGACACCTATATCTGAAATGCCTATCGGCAACTATTTTTGAAATGCCTATCGGAAACTACATCTGAAATGCCTATCAGCACCTATATTTGAAATGCCTATCGGCAACCATATCTGAAATGCCTATCGACACCTATATTTGAAATACCTATCGGCTTCTATATCTAAAATGCCTGTCGGCACCTATTTTTAAAATGCCAATCAGTAACTATATCTAAAATGCCTATCGGCACCTATATCCGAAATGCCTATCGGCACCAATTTTTGAATTGCCTATCGGAAACTTCATCTGGAATGCCTATCAGCACCTATATTTGAAATGCCTATCGGCAACCATATCTGGAATGCCTATCGGCACCTATATTTGAAATGCCTATCGGCTTCTATAACTGAAATGCCTATCGGCACCTATTTTTAAAATGCCAATCGGCAACTATATCTGTAATGCCTGTCGGCACCTATATCTGAAATGCAGATCGGCACCTATTTTTGAAATGCCTATCGGCTTCTATATCTGAAATGCCTATCGGCACCTATTTTTAAAATGCCAATCGGCAACTATATCTGAAATGCCTATCGGCACATATATCTGAAATGCCTCTCAGCACCTATATTTGAAATGCCTATCGGCAAACATATCTGGAATGCCTATCGGCACCTATATTTGAAATGCCTATCGGCTTCTATATCTGTAATGCCTATCGGCACCTATTTTTAAAATGCCAATAATAATAATAATAATAATAATAATAATAATAATTTATTTCTCTTTGTATATACAGGCCATAGGCTGGAGAGGTCGTTATAACAAATTAAAACATTGCAATAAAAATTTCATAAAGAAAAATTAAAAGAGTCCATATCAAGGGCCATAAACTCATTAATTGTGTAAAATACATTTTCTATAAAAAATGACTTTAATTTTTTTTTTAATTTAGAAATATTGTTTTCGTTTATTAAATCTATAGGCAACTTATTATAGAATCGAATACAGTTGCAATACATATTTTTACTATACTGAGACAATCTGTGAAATGGTAGTCTCAATTGTGTTTTCGATCTCGTATTACAGTTATGAACATCACTGTTCATTATGAAAAGTTCCTTGTGTTGTGCCGCAAATACAATACATTCATAAATGAACAAACTTGGCACAGTTAAAATCTTAAGCTGCCTGAACAGAGGTTTGCATGAAGTTCTCATGGCAGATTTTGTTATTATTCGGATCGCTCTTTTCTGAATAATAAATGATCTTTGAAAGGATGACGAATTACCCCAAAAAATAATACCATATGCGCAAATGGACTGGAAGTACGCATAATATATATTAATTAAAATGTCATTATTTACGATAGATCGACATTTTTTTAGTAAGTAGCAAATACTATTCAATTTTGAGCATAGGGTATTAACATGAACATCCCAACTCAAGGTATCTGATATATTTAAACCTAAGAGCTTTGTGTTGGAAACTGTTTTTATAGATTTGCCATCTAAAGGTATATAAAAAGAACAATCAGGTACATTCTGAATCGTATGAAAATTTAACAGAACAGTTTTATTAATATTCAAAACAAGTCCGTTTTGTCTACACCACTCATTAATTTCATTAACGCCAATACTAATCGATTTAGAAATATCATCTGAATGTTCAGCTTTAAAAAGTTGACTGGTATCATCAGCATATAGCGTAATAATGGAATTCGAAACATTATGTGGTAAGTCATTAATAAATATTAAAAATAATAACGGACCCAAGATCGATCCTTGTGGAATTCCGCAATCATTAATTTGTGAAGGAGATCTTACATTGGGTTTTGTATCTGCTGTTGATTTAAGGGAAACAAACTGCTGTCGATTGTTAAGATACGATTTTATTAAATTATTAGCAACACCATTAATGCCCATTTTTTTTAGTTTATATAATAAAAGATTATGATTAATACAGTCAAATGCTTTAGAAAAGTCATAACAAATAGCAACTGTTTTTTTATTTGAATCTATAGAATCATAAATTCGTTTTATGAAATTGAAATTGGCAGTTGTAGTCGACTTATTTTTCCTAAACCCATGTTGAGCAGAATTAAATAATTTATTGATGTTAATAAAATTAATGAATCTATTATAAATGACCATTTCAAATAGTTTTGAGAAAATCGATTGCAAAGAAACTGGTCTATAATTATTCATATCATTGCGCGATCCTTTCTTATACAGAGGCACAACTTTAGATATTTTTAAAATTTCAGGAAACGTACCAGTAGATAGCGACAAATTTATTAAATATATAAGAGGCTCCGATATGATATCATAGATATGTATAAATAACGTACCTGGGAAATCATCATGGCCGGCGGAAGATTTTTTACTGCATTTTGACAAACAAGAAATGATTTCATTACGTGTGACCGGAAATAAAAAAATAAAGTTATTTGAACTATTCATACCTTTTTTATAATCATTATGTTGAAAGGAAAAATTATTTGATAAATTCTTCACTTCGTTAATAAAAAAGTTGTTAAATATGTCAGCTACTTTTTGAGGATTTTCAATAATTGCATCATTGCTATTAATTACTAATTTGTTGGTGCTGATATTTCCAGGATCAGTTCCTTGATTGCTTTTAACAATTGACCATGATACTTTAGAGATATTATCTGAGTTTTTAATTTTAGAGCTATAGTAATCTTTCTTTGCTTGTAGTGCTTTTTCATGGAAAACCTTTTTTGATTCCCTGTAGCGTTTCCAATGAGAAGGGTTATTATTTTTTTTAGCCTGATTAAATAAGCTTAGCATATTATTCTTTAAGTACAGTAGACTAGGCGTTATCCATTTGTCTTCGTTCGAAATCTTATCCCGAACTGATACTAAAGGAAATGCAGAATGAAAACAATACATAATAGTTTCAAAAAACAAATTAAAGGCAATATTGCAGTCGTCAGTAGAATAAATTACAGACAAGTCCTCTTCATTTAATAAATATTTAAAATAACTAATATTTATACCATTAAATTTTCTAATCATCCGTGACGTCACTTGAATATGGTTACTTAATTTTATTGATAAATAAATTGGAAAATGATCAGATATAGAATTATCATTGATAACATATCCATTAATGAAATCTTTTGGAAAATTAGTTATAATAAAATCTATTTGAGATGATTTTGTTTCACAAATTCTAGTAGGGCCAGTGGGAACTATATTCAGACCGTAAGTATTTAACAAATCCAGAAAATTATACTTTTTTCTATCATAAGATAGCAAATCCAAATTAAAATCACCATTGATAATAATATTCGGAATATTCAAAGAATGTAATATTTCTAACGTCTGTTCAAACAAGCTTAAATCGGCAACTATATCTAAAGTGCCTATCGGCACCTATATCTGAAATGCCTATCGGCACCTATTTTTGAAATGCCTATCGAAAACTACATCTGAAATGCCTATCAGCACCTATATTTGAAATGCCTATCGGCTACCACATCAGAAATGCCTATCGGCACCTATATGTGAAATCCCTTTCAGCATTTATATCTGAAATGCCTATCGACACCTATATTTGAAATGCCTATCGGCACCTATATTTTAAATGTCTATCGGCAACTATATCTGATATGCCTATCGGCACCTATATCTGAAATGCCTATCGGCACCTATTTTTGAAATGCCTATCGGAAACTACATATAAAATGCCTAACGGCACCTATTTTTAAAATGCCAATCGGCAACTATATCTGAAATGCCTATCGGCACCTATATCTGAAATGCCTATCGGCACCTATTTTTGAAATGCCTATCGGAAACTACATCTGAAATGCCTATCAGCACCTATATTTGAAATGCCTATCGGCAACCATATCTGAAATGCCTATCGACACCTATATTTGAAATACCTATCGGCTTCTACATCTGAAATGCCTATCAGCACCTATATTTGAAATGCCTATCGGCAAACATAACTAAAATGCCTATCGACACCTATATCTAAAATGCCTATCGGCATCAATTTTTGAAATGCCTATCGGAAACTGCATCTAAAATGCCTATCAGCACCTATATTTGAAATGCCTATCGGCAACCATATCTAGAATGCCTATCGGCACCTATATTTGAAATGCCTATCGGCTTCTATATCTGAAATGCCTATCGGCATCTATTTTTAAAATGCCAATCGGCAACTATATCTAAAGTGCCTATCGGCACCTATATCTGAAATGCCTATCGGCACCTATTTTTGAAATGCCTATCGAAAACTACATCTGAAATGCCTATCAGCACCTATATTTGAAATGCCTATCGGCAACCACATCAGAAATGCCTATCGGCACCTATATCTAAAATGCCTTTCGGCATTTATATCTGAAATGCCTATCGACACCTATATTTGAAATGCCTATCGGCACCTATATTTTAAATGCCTATCGGCAACTATATCTGATATGCCTATCGGCACCTATATCTGAAATGCCTATCGGCACCTATTTTTGAAATGCCTATCGGAAACTACATCTAAAATGCCTAACGGCACCTATTTTTAAAATGCCAATCGGCAACTATTTCTGAAATGCCTATCGGCACCTATATCTGAAATGCCTATCGGCACCTATTTTTGAAATGTCTATCGGAAACTACATCTAAAATGCTTATCAGCACCTATATTTGAAATGCCTATCGGCAACCATATCTGAAATGCCTATCGACACCTATATTTGAAATACCTAACGGCTTCTACATCTGAAATGCCTATCAGCACCTATATTTGAAATGCCTATCGGCAAACATATCTGAAATGCCTATCGACACCTATATTTGAAATACCTATCGGCTTCTATATCTAAAATGCCTATCGGCACCTATTTTTAAAATGCCAATCGGCAACTATATCTGAAATGCCTATCGGCACCTATTTTCGAAATGCTTATCGGAAACTACATCTAAAATGGCTAACGGCACCTATTTTTAAAATGCCAATCGGGACCTATATCTGAAATGCCTATCGGCACCTATATCTGAAATGCCTATCGGCACCAATTTTTGAAGTGCCTATCGGAAACTACATTTGAAATGCCTATCAGCACCTATATTTGAAAGGCCTATCGGCAACCATATCTGGAATGCTTACCAACACCTATATTTGAAATGCCTATCGGCTTCTATATCTAAAATGCCTATCGGCACCAATTTTTGAAATGCCTATCGAAAACTACATCTGAAATGCCTATCAGCACCTATATTTGAAATGCCTATCGGCAACCACATCAGAAATGCCTATCGGCACCTATATCTAAAATGCCTTTCGGCATTTATATCTGAAATGCCTATCGACACCTATATTTGAAATGCCTATCGGCACCTATATTTTAAATGCCTATCGGCAACTATATCTGATATGCCTATCGGGTCCTATATCTGAAATGCCTATCGGCACCTATTTTTGAAATGCCTTTCGGAAACTACATCTAAAACGCCTATCGGCACCTATTTTTAAAATGCCAATCGGCAACTATATCTGAAATGCCTAACGGCACCTATAACTGAAATGCCTATCGGCACCTATTTTTGAAAAGCCTATCGGAAACTACATCTGAAATGCCTATCAGCACCTATATTTGAAATGCCTATCGGCAACCATATCTGGAATGCCTATCGGCACCTATATTTGAAATGCCTATCGGCACCTATTTTTGAAAAGCCTATCGGAAACTACATCAGAAATGCCTATCGGCACCTATATCTGAAATGCCTTTCGGCATTTATATCTGAAATGCCTATCGACACCTATATTTGAAATGCCTATCGGCACCTATATTTTAAATGCCTATCGGCAACTATATCTGATATGCCTATCGGCACCTAATTCTGAAATGCCTATCGGCACCTATTTTTAAAATGCCTATCGGAAACTACATCTAAAATGCCTATCGGCACCTATTTTTAAAATGCCAATCGGCAACTATATCTGAAATGCCTATCGGCACCTATATCTGAAATGCCTATCGGCACCTATTTTTGAAATGCCTATCGGAAACTACATCTGAAATGCCTATCAGCACCTATATTTGAAATGCCTATCGGCAACCATATCTGAAATGCCTATCGACACCTATATTTGAAATGCCTATCGGCACCTATATTTTAAATGCCTATCGGCAACTATATCTGATATGCCTATCGGCACCTATATCTGAAATGCCTATCGGCACCTATTTTTGAAATGCCTATCGGAAACTACATATAAAATGCCTAACGGCACCTATTTTTAAAATGCCAATCGGCAACTATATCTGAAATGCCTATCGGCACCTATATCTGAAATGCCTATCGGCACCTATTTTTGAAATGCCTATCGGAAACTACATCTGAAATGCCTATCAGCACCTATATTTGAAATGCCTATCGGCAACCATATCTGAAATGCCTATCGACACCTATATTTGAAATACCTATCGGCTTCTACATCTGAAATGCCTATCAGCACCTATATTTTAAATGCTTATCGGCAACCACATCAGAAATGCATATCGGCACCTATATCTGAAATGCCTTTCGGCATTTATATCTGAAATGCCTATCGACACCTATATTTGAAATGCCTATCGGCACCTATATTTTAAATGCCTATCGGCAACTATATCTGATATGCCTATCGGCACCTATATCTGAAATGCCTATCGGCACCTATTTTTGAAATGCCTATCGGAAACTACATCTAAAATGCCTATCGGCACCTATTTTTAAAATGCCAATCGGCAACTATATCTGAAATGCCTATCGGCACCTATATCTGAAATGCCTATCGGCACCTATTTTTGAAATGCCTATCGGAAACTACATCTGAAATGCCTATCAGCACCTATATTTGAAATGCCTATCGGCAACCATATCTGAAATGCCTATCGACACCTATATTTGAAATACCTATCGACTTCTATATCTGAAATGCCTATCGGCACCTATTTTTAAAATGCCAATCGGCAACTATATCTGAAGTGCCTATCGGCACCAATTTTTGAAATGCCTATCGGAAACTACATCTGAAATGCCTATCAGCACCTATATTTGAAATGCCTATCAGCAACCATGTCTGGAATGCCTATCGACACCTATATTTGAAATACCTATCGGCTTCTACATCTGAAATGCCTATCAGCACCTATATTTGAAATGCCTATCGGCAAACATAACTAAAATGCCTATCGACACCTATATCTAAAATGCCTATCGGCATCAATTTTTGAAATGCCTATCGGAAACTGCATCTAAAATGCCTATCAGCACCTATATTTGAAATGCCTATCGGCAACCATATCTAGAATGCCTATCGGCACCTATATTTGAAATGCCTATCGGCTTCTATATCTGAAATGCCTATCGGCATCTATTTTTAAAATGCCAATCGGCAACTATATCTAAAGTGCCTATCGGCACCTATATCTGAAATGCCTATCGGCACCTATTTTTGAAATGCCTATCGAAAACTACATCTGAAATGCCTATCAGCACCTATATTTGAAATGCCTATCGGCAACCACATCAGAAATGCCTATCGGCACCTATATCTAAAATGCCTTTCGGCATTTATATCTGAAATGCCTATCGACACCTATATTTGAAATGCCTATCGGCACCTATATTTTAAATGCCTATCGGCAACTATATCTGATATGCCTATCGGCACCTATATCTGAAATGCCTATCGGCACCTATTTTTGAAATGCCTATCGGAAACTACATCTAAAATGCCTAACGGCACCTATTTTTAAAATGCCAATCGGCAACTATTTCTGAAATGCCTATCGGCACCTATATCTGAAATGCCTATCGGCACCTATTTTTGAAATGTCTATCGGAAACTACATCTAAAATGCTTATCAGCACCTATATTTGAAATGCCTATCGGCAACCATATCTGAAATGCCTATCGACACCTATATTTGAAATACCTAACGGCTTCTACATCTGAAATGCCTATCAGCACCTATATTTGAAATGCCTATCGGCAAACATATCTGAAATGCCTATCGACACCTATATTTGAAATACCTATCGGCTTCTATATCTAAAATGCCTATCGGCACCTATTTTTAAAATGCCAATCGGCAACTATATCTGAAATGCCTATCGGCACCTATTTTCGAAATGCTTATCGGAAACTACATCTAAAATGGCTAACGGCACCTATTTTTAAAATGCCAATCGGGACCTATATCTGAAATGCCTATCGGCACCTATATCTGAAATGCCTATCGGCACCAATTTTTGAAGTGCCTATCGGAAACTACATTTGAAATGCCTATCAGCACCTATATTTGAAAGGCCTATCGGCAACCATATCTGGAATGCTTACCAACACCTATATTTGAAATGCCTATCGGCTTCTATATCTAAAATGCCTATCGGCACCAATTTTTGAAATGCCTATCGAAAACTACATCTGAAATGCCTATCAGCACCTATATTTGAAATGCCTATCGGCAACCACATCAGAAATGCCTATCGGCACCTATATCTAAAATGCCTTTCGGCATTTATATCTGAAATGCCTATCGACACCTATATTTGAAATGCCTATCGGCAACTATATTTTAAATGCCTATCGGCAACTATATCTGATATGCCTATCGGGTCCTATATCTGAAATGCCTATCGGCACCTATTTTTGAAATGCCTTTCGGAAACTACATCTAAAACGCCTATCGGCACCTATTTTTAAAATGCCAATCGGCAACTATATCTGAAATGCCTAACGGCACCTATAACTGAAATGCCTATCGGCACCTATTTTTGAAAAGCCTATCGGAAACTACATCTGAAATGCCTATCAGCACCTATATTTGAAATGACTATCGGCAACCATATCTGGAATGCCTATCGGCACCTATATTTGAAATGCCTATCGGCACCTATTTTTGAAAAGCCTATCGGAAACTACATCAGAAATGCCTATCGGCACCTATATCTGAAATGCCTTTCGGCATTTATATCTGAAATGCCTATCGACACCTATATTTGAAATGCCTATCGGCACCTATATTTTAAATGCCTATCGGCAACTATATCTGATATGCCTATCGGCACCTAATTCTGAAATGCCTATCGGCACCTATTTTTGAAATGCCTATCGGAAACTACATCTAAAATGCCTATCGGCACCTATTTTTAAAATGCCAATCGGCAACTATATCTGAAATGCCTATCGGCACCTATATCTGAAATGCCTATCGGCACCTATTTTTGAAATGCCTATCGGAAACTACATCTGAAATGCCTATCAGCACCTATATTTGAAATGCCTATCGGCAACCATATCTGAAATGCCTATCGACACCTATATTTGAAATGCCTATCGGCACCTATATTTTAAATGCCTATCGGCAACTATATCTGATATGCCTATCGGCACCTATATCTGAAATGCCTATCGGCACCTATTTTTGAAATGCCTATCGGAAACTACATATAAAATGCCTAACGGCACCTATTTTTAAAATGCCAATCGGCAACTATATCTGAAATGCCTATCGGCACCTATATCTGAAATGCCTATCGGCACCTATTTTTGAAATGCCTATCGGAAACTACATCTGAAATGCCTATCAGCACCTATATTTGAAATGCCTATCGGCAACCATATCTGAAATGCCTATCGACACCTATATTTGAAATACCTATCGGCTTCTACATCTGAAATGCCTATCAGCACCTATATTTTAAATGCTTATCGGCAACCACATCAGAAATGCATATCGGCACCTATATCTGAAATGCCTTTCGGCATTTATATCTGAAATGCCTATCGACACCTATATTTGAAATGCCTATCGGCACCTATATTTTAAATGCCTATCGGCAACTATATCTGATATGCCTATCGGCACCTATATCTGAAATGCCTATCGGCACCTATTTTTGAAATGCCTATCGGAAACTACATCTAAAATGCCTATCGGCACCTATTTTTAAAATGCCAATCGGCAACTATATCTGAAATGCCTATCGGCACCTATATCTGAAATGCCTATCGGCACCTATTTTTGAAATGCCTATCGGAAACTACATCTGAAATGCCTATCAGCACCTATATTTGAAATGCCTATCGGCAACCATATCTGAAATGCCTATCGACACCTATATTTGAAATACCTATCGACTTCTATATCTGAAATGCCTATCGGCACCTATTTTTAAAATGCCAATCGGCAACTATATCTGAAGTGCCTATCGGCACCAATTTTTGAAATGCCTATCGGAAACTACATCTGAAATGCCTATCAGCACCTATATTTGAAATGCCTATCAGCAACCATGTCTGGAATGCCTATCGCCACTTATATTTGAAATGCCTATCGGCTTCTATATCTGAAATGCCTATCGGCACCTATTTTTAAAATGCCAATCGGCAACTATATCTGAAATGCCTATCGGCACCTATATCTGAAATGCCTATCAGTACCTATTTTTGAAATGCCTTTCGGAAACTACATCTGAAATGCCTATCTGCTCCTATATTTGAAATGCCTATCGGAAAACATATCTGAAATGCCTATCGACACCTATATTTGAAATACCTATCGGCTTCTATATCTGAAATGCCTATCGGCACCTGTTTTTAAAATGCCAATCGGCAACTATATCTAAAATGCCTAACAGCGCCTATATCTGAAATACCTATCGGCATCAATTTTTGAAATGCCTATCGGAAACTACATCTAAAATGCCTATCAGCACCTATATTTGAAATGCCTATCGGCTTCTATATCTGAAATGCCTATCGGCACCTATTTTTAAAATGCCAATTGGCAACTATATCTGAAATGCCTATCGGCACCTATATCTGAAATGCCTATCGACACCTATTTTTTAAATGCCTATCGGAAACTACATCTGAAATGCCTATCAGCACCTATATTTGAAATGCCTATCGGCAGCCATATCTGGAATGCCTATCGGCACCTATATTTGAAATGCCTATCGGCTTCTATATCTGAAATGCCTATCGGCACCTATTTTTAAAATGCCAATCGGCAACTATATCTGAAATGCCTATTGGCACCTATATTTGAAATGCCTATCGGCACCTATTTTTGAAATGCCTATCGGCAACTACATCTGAAATGCCTATCAGCAACTATATTTGAAATGCCTATCGGCAACCATATCTGAAATGCCTATCGGCACCTATATCTGAAATGCCTATCGGCATCAATTTTTGAAATGCCTATCAAAAAATACATCTGGATACCTATCAGCACCTATATTTGAAATGCCTATCGGCACCTATATTTGAAATGCCTATCAACTTCAATATCTGAAAAGCCTATCGGCACCTATATCTGAAATGCCTATCGGCACCAATTTTTCAAATGCCTATCGGAAACTACATCTGAAATGCTTATCAGCACCTATATTTGAAATGCCTATCAGCAACCATATCTGGAATGCTTATCGGCACCTATATTTTTAATGCCTATCGGCTTCTATATCTGAAATGCCTATCGGCACCTATTTTTAGAATGCCAATCGGCAACTATATCTGAAATGCCTATCGGCACCTATATCTGAAATGCCTATCGGCACCTATTTTTGAAATGCCTATCGGAAACTACATCTGAAATGTTTATCAGCACCTATATTTGAAATGCCTATCGGCAACCATATCTGGAATGCCTATCGGCACCTATATTTGAAATGCCTATCGGCTTCTATATCTGAAATGCCTATCGGCACCTATTTTTAAAATGCCAATCGGCAACTATATCTGAAATGCCTATTGGCACCTATATCTAAAATGCCTATCAGCACCAATTTTTTAAATGCCTATCGGAAACAACATCTGAAATGCCTATCAGCACCTATATTTGAAATGCCTATCATCAACCATATCTGGAATGCCTATCGGCACCTATATTTGAAATGCCTATCGGCTTCTATATCTGAAATGCCTATCGGCACCTATTTTTAAAATGCCAATCGGCAACTATATCTGAAGTGCCTATCGGCACCTATATCTGAAATGCCTATCGGCACCTATTTTTGAAATGCCTATCGAAAACTACATCTGAAATGCCTATCAGCACCTATATTTGAAATGCCTATCGGCACCTATATTTTAAATGCCTATCGGCAACTATATCTGATATGCCTATCGGCACCTATATCTGAAATGCCTATCGGCACCTATTTTTGAAATGCCTATCGGAAACTGCATCCAAAATGTCTATCGGCACCTATTTTTAAAATGCCAATCGGCATCTCTATCTGAAATGCCTATCGGCACCTATATCTGAAATGCCTATCGGCACCTATTTTTGAAATGCCTATCGGAAACTACATCTGAAATGCCTATCAGCACCTATTTTTTAAATACCTATCGGCAACCATATCTGGAATGCCTATCGGCACCTATGTTTGAAATGCCTATCGGCTTCTATATCTGAAATGCCTATCGACACCTATTTTTAAAATGCCATTTGGCAACTATATCTGAAATGCCTATCGGCACATATATCTGAAATGCCTATCGGTACCTATTTTTGAAATGCCTATCGGAAACTACATCTTAAATGCCTATCAGCACTTATATTTGAAATGCCTATCGGCAACCATATCTGGAATGCCTATCGGCACCTATATTTGAAATGCCTATCGGCTTCTATATCTGAAATGCCTATCGGCACCTATTTTTAAAATGCCAATCGGCAACTATATCTGAAGTGCCTATCGGCACCTATATCTGAAATGCCTATCGGCACCTATTTTTGAAATGCCTATCGAAAACTACATCTGAAATGCCTATCAGCACCTATATTTGAAATGCCTATCGGCACCTATATTTTAAATGCCTATCGGCAACTATATCTGATATGCCTATCGGCACCTATATCTGAAATGCCTATCGGCACCTATTTTTGAAATGCCTATCGGAAACTGCATCCAAAATGTCTATCGGCACCTATTTTTAAAATGCCAATCGGCAACTATATCTGAAATGCCTATCGGCACCTATTTTTAAAATGCCATTCGGCAACTATATCTGAAATGCCTATCGGCACCTATATCTGAAATGCCTATCGGCACAAATTTTTGAAATGCCTATTGGAAACTACATCTGAAATGCTTATCAGCACCTATATTTGAAATGCCTAACGGCAACCATATCTGGAATGCCTATCGGCACCTATATTTGAAATGCCTATCGGCTTCTATATCTGAAATGCCTATCGGCATCTATTTTTAAAATGCCATTCGGCAACTATATCTGAAATGCCTATCGGCACCTATATCTGAAATGCCTATCGGCACAAATTTTTGAAATGCCTATCGGAAACTACATCTGAAATGCTTATCAGCACCTATATTTGAAATGCCTAACGGCAACCATATCTGGAATGCCTATCGGCACCTATATCTGAAATGCCTATCGGCACCAATTTTTGAAATGCCTATCGGAAACTAATCTGAAATGCCTATCAGCACCTATATTTGAAATGCCTATCGGCAACCACATCAGAAATGCCTATCGGCACCTATATATGAAATGCCTTTCGGCATTTATATCTGAAATGCCTATCGACACCTATATTTGAAATGCCTATCGGCACCTATAATTTAAATGTCTATCGGCAACTATATCTGATATGCCTATCGGCACCTATATCTGAAATGTCTATCGGCACCTATTTTTGAAATACCTATCGGAAACTACATATAAAATGCCTAACGGCACCTATTTTTAAAATGCCAATCGGCAACTATATCTGAAATGCCTATCGGCACCTATATCTGAAATGCCTATCGGCACCTATTTTTGAAATGCCTATCGGAAACTACATCTGAAATGCCTATTAGCACCTATATTTGAAATGCCTATCGGCAACCATATCTGAAATGCCTATCGACACCTATATTTGAAATACCTATCGGCTTCTATATCTGAAATGCCTGTCGGCACCTATTTTTAAAATGCTAATCAGTAACTATATCTAAAATGCCTATCGGCACCTATATCTGAAATGCCTATCGGCACCAATTTTTGAATTGCCTATCGGAAACTACATCTGGAATGCCTATCAGCACCTATATTTGAAATGCCTATCGGCAACCATATCTGAAATGCCTATCGGCACCTATATTTGAAATGCCTATCGGCTTCTATATCTGAAATGCCTATCGACACCTATTTTTAAAATGCCAATCGGCAACTATATCTGAAATGCCTATCGGCACCTATATCTGAAATGCCAATCGGCACCTATTTTTGAAATGCCTGTCGGAAACTACATCTGAAATGCCTATCAGCACCTATATTTGAAATGCCTATCGGCAACCATATCTGGAATCCCTATCGGCATCTATATTTGAAATGCCTATCGGCTTAAATATCTGAAATGCCTATCGGCACCTATTTTTAAAATGCCAATCGCCAACTATATATGAAATGCCTATCGGCACCTATATCTAAAATGCCTATCGGCACCTATTTTTGAAATGCCTATCGGAAACTACATCTGAAATGCCTATCAGCACCTATATTTGAAATGCCTATCGGCAACCATATCTGGAATGCCTATCGGCACCTATATTTGAAATGCCTATCGGCTTCTATAACTGAAATGCCTATCGGCACCTATTTTTAAAATGCCAATCGGCAACTATATCTGTAATGCCTGTCGGCACCTATATCTGAAATGCCGATCGGCACCTATTTTTGAAATGCCTATCGGCTTCTATATCTGAAATGCCTATCGGCACCTATTTTTAAAATGCCAATCGGCAACTATATCTGAAATGCCTATCGGCACCTATATCTGAAATGCCTCTCAGCACCTATATTTGAAATGCCTATCGGCAAACATATCTGGAATGCCTATCGGCACCTATATTTGAAATGCCTATCGGCTTCTATATCTGAAATGCCTATCGGCACCTATTTTTAAAATGCCAATCGGCAACTATATCTGAAGTGCCTATCGGCACCTATATCTGAAATGCCTATCGGCACCTATTTTTGAAATGCCTATCGAAAACTACATCTGAAATGCCTATCAGCACCTATATTTGAAATGCCTATCGGCTACCACATCAGAAATGCCTATCGGCACCTATATATGAAATGCCTTTCGGCATTTATATCTGAAATGCCTATCGACACCTATATTTGAAATGCCTATCGGCACCTATATTTTAAATGTCTATCGGCAACTATATCTGATATGCCTATCGGCACCTATATCTGAAATGCCTATCGGCACCTATTTTTGAAATGCCTATCGGAAACTACATATAAAATGCCTAACGGCACCTATTTTTAAAATGCCAATCGGCAACTATATCTGAAATGCCTATCGGCACCTATATCTGAAATGCCTATCGGCACCTATTTTTGAAATGCCTATCGGAAACTACATCTGAAATGCCTATCAGCACCTATATTTGAAATGCCTATCGGCAACCATATCTGAAATGCCTATCGACACCTATATTTGAAATACCTATCGGCTTCTACATCTGAAATGCCTATCAGCACCTATATTTGAAATGCCTATCGGCAAACATATCTAAAATGCCTATCGACACCTATATCTAAAATGCCTATCGGCATCAATTTTTGAAATGTCTATCGGAAACTGCATCTAAAATGCCTATCAGCACCTATATTTGAAATGCCTATCGGCAACCATATCTAGAATGCCTATCGGCACCTATATTTGAAATGCCTATCGGCTTCTAAATCTGAAATGCCTATCGGCATCTATTTTTAAAATGCCAATCGGCAACTATATCTAAAGTGCCTATCGGCACCTATATCTGAAATGCCTATCGGCACCTATTTTTGAAATGCCTATCGAAAACTACATCTGAAATGCCTATCAGCACCTATATTTGAAATGCCTATCGGCAACCACATCAGAAATGCCTATCGGCACCTATATCTAAAATGCCTTTCGGCATTTATATCTGAAATGCCTATCGACACCTATATTTGAAATGCCTATCGGCACCTATATTACAAATGCCTATCGGCAACTATATCTGATATGCCTATCGGCACCTATATCTGAAACGCCTATCGGCACCTATTTTTGAAATGCCTATCGGAAACTACATCTAAAATGCTTAACGGCACCTATTTTTAAAATGCCAATCGGCAACTATATCTGAAATGCCTATCGGCACCTATATCTGAAATGCCTATCGGCACCTATTTTTGAAATGCCTATCGGAAACTACATCTGAAATGCCTATCAGCACCTATATTTGAAATGCCTATTGGCAACCATATCTGGAATGCCTATCGGCACCTATATTTGAAATGCCTATCGGCTTCTATATCTGAAATGCCTATCGACACCTATTTTTAAAATGCCAATCGGCAACTATATCTGAAATGCCTATCGGCACCTATATCTGAAATGCCAATCGGCACCTATTTTGAAATGCCTGTCGGAAACTACATCTGAAATGCCTATCAGCACCTATATTTGAAATGCCTATCGGCAACCATATCTGTAATCCCTATCGGCACCTATATTTGAAATGCCTATCGGCTTAAATATCTGAAATGCCTATCGGCACCCATTTTTAAAATGCCAATCGCCAACTATATATGAAATGCCTATCGGCACCTATTTTTGAAATGCCTATCGGAAACTACATCTGAAATGCCTATCAGCACCTATATTTGAAATGCCTATCGGCAACCATATCTGGAATGCCTATCGGCACCTATATTTGAAATGCCTATCGGCTTCTATAACTGAAATGCCTATCGGCACCTATTTTTAAAATGCCAATCGGCAACTATATCTGTAATGCCTGTCGGCACCTATATCTGAAATGCAGATCGGCACCTATTTTTGAAATGCCTATCGGCTTCTATATCTGAAATGCCTATCGGCACCTATTTTTAAAATGCCAATCGGCAACTATATCTGAAATGCCTATTGGCACCTATATCTGAAATGCCTCTCAGCACCTATATTTGAAATGCCTATCGGCAAACATATCTGGAATGCCTATCAGCACCTATATTTGAAATGCCTATCGGCTACCACATCAGAAATGCCTATCGGCACCTATATATGAAATGCCTTTCGGCATTTATATCTGAAATGCCTATCGACACCTATATTTGAAATGCCTATCGGCACCTATATTTTAAATGTCTATCGGCAACTATATCTGATATGATTATCGGCACCTATATCTGAAATGCCTATCGGCACCTATTTTTGAAATGCCTATCGGAAACTGCATCTTAAATGCCTATCAGCACCTATATTTGAAATGCCTATCGGCAACCATATCTAGAATGCCTATCGGCACCTATATTTGAAATGCCTATCGGCTTCTATATCTGAAATGCCTATCGGCATCTATTTTTAAAATGCCAATCGGCAACTATATCTAAAGTGCCTATCGGCACCTATATCTGAAATGCCTATCGGCACCTATTTTTGAAATGCCTATCGAAAACTACATCTGAAATGCCTATCAGCACCTATATTTGAAATGCCTATCGGCAACCACATCAGAAATGCCTATCGGCACCTATATCTAAAATGCCTTTCGGCATTTATATCTGAAATGCCTATCGACACCTATATTTGAAATGCCTATCGGCACCTATATTTTAAATGCCTATCGGCAACTATATCTGATATGCCTATCGGCACCTATATCTGAAATGCCTATCGGCACCTATTTTTGAAATGCCTATCGGAAACTACATCTAAAATGCCTAACGGCACCTATTTTTAAAATGCCAATCGGCAACTATTTCTGAAATGCCTATCGGCACCTATATCTGAAATGCCTATCGGCACCTATTTTTGAAATGTCTATCGGAAACTACATCTAAAATGCCCATCAGCACCTATATTTAAAATGCCTATCGGCAACCATATCTGAAATGCCTATCGACACATATATTTGAAATACCTATCGGCTTCTACATCTGAAATGCCTATCAGCACCTATATTTGAAATGCCTATCGGCAAACATATCTGAAATGCCTATCGACACCTATATTTGAAATACCTTTCGGCTTCTATATCTAAAATGCCTATCGGCACCTATTTTTAAAATGCCAATCGGCAACTATATCTGAAATGCCTATCGGCACCTATTTTCGAAATGCTTATCGGAAACTACATCTAAAATGGCTAACGGCACCTATTTTTAAAATGCCAATTGGCACCTATATCTGAAATGCCTATCGGCACCTATTTTTGAAATGCCTATCGACACCTATATTTGAAATACCTATCGGCTTCTATATCTGAAATGCCTATCAACACCTATTTTTAAAATGCCAATCGGCAACTATATCTGAAATGCCTATCGGCACCTATATCTGAAATGCCTATCGGCACCAATTTTTGAAGTGCCTATCGGAAACTATATTTGAAATGCCTATCAGCACCTATATTTGAAAGGCCTATCGGCAACCATATCTGGAATGCTTACCAACACCTATATTTGAAATGCCTATCGGCTTCTGTATCTAAAATGCCTATCGGCACCAATTTTTGAAATGCCAATCGAAAACTACATCTGAAATGCCTATCAGCACCTATATTTGAAATGCCTATCGGCAACCACATCAGAAATGCCTATCGGCACCTATATCTGAAATGCCTTTCGGCATTTATATCTGAAATGCCTATCGACACCTATATTTGAAATGCCTATCGACACCTATATTTTAAATGCCTATCGGCAAATATATCTGATATGCCTATCGGCACCTATATCTGAAATGCCTATCGGCACCTATTTTTGAAATGCCTATCGGAAACTACATCTAAAATGCCTATCGGCACCTATTTTTAAAATGCCAATCGGCAACTATATCTGAAATGCCTATCGGCACCTATATCTGAAATGCCTATCGGCACCTATTTTTGAAATGCCTATCGGAAACTACATCTGAAATGCCTATCAGCACCTATATTTGAAATGCCTATCGGCAACCATATCTGAAATGCCTATCGACACCTATATTTGAAATACCTATCGGCTTCTATATCTGAAATGCCTCTCGGCACCTATTTTTAAAATGCCAAACTGCAACTATTTCTAAAGTGCCTATCGGCACCAATTTTTGAAATGCCTATCGGAAACTACATCTGAAATGCCTATCAGCACCTATATTTGAAATGCCTATCAGCAACCATGTCTGGAATGCCTATCGCCACCTATATTTGAAATGCCTATCGGCTTCTATATCTGAAATGCCTATCGGCACCTATTTTTAAAATGCCAATCGGCAACTATATCTGAAATGCCTATCGGCACCTATATCTGAAATGCCTATCAGTACCTATTTTTGAAATGCCTTTCGGAAACTACATCTGAAATGCCTATCTGCTCCTATATTTGAAATGCCTATCGGAAAACATATCTGAAATGCCTATCGACACCTATATTTGAAATACCTATCGGCTTCTATATCTGAAATGCCTATCGGCACCTGTTTTTAAAATGCCAATCGGCAACTATATCTAAAATGCCTAGCAGCGCCTATATCTGAAATACCTATCGGCATCAATTTTTGAAATGCCTATCGGAAACTACATCTAAATTGCCTATCAGCACCTATATTTGAAATGCCTATCGGCTTCTATATCTGAAATGCCTATCGGCACCTATTTTTAAAATGCCAATCGGCAACTATATCTGAAATGCCTATTGGCACCTATATCTGAAATGCCTATCGGCACCTATTTTTGAAATGCCTATCGGCAACTACATCTGAAATGCCTATCAGCAACTATATTGGAAATGCCTATCGGCAACCATATCTGAAATGCCTATCGGCACCTATATCTGAAATGCCTATCGGCATCAATTTTTGAAATGCCTATCAAAAAATACATCTGGATACCTATCAGCACCTATATTTGAAATGCCTATCGGCACCTATATTTGAAATGCCTATCGGCTTCAATATCTGAAAAGCCTATCGGCACCTATATCTGAAATGCCTATCGGCACCAATTTTTCAAATGCCTATCGGAAACTACATCTGAAATGCTTATCAGCACCTATATTTGAAATGCCTATCGGCAACCATATCTGGAATGCTTATCGGCACCTATATTTGAAATGCCTATCGGCTTCTATATCTGAAATGCCTATCGGCACCTATTTTTAGAATGCCAATCGGCAACTATATCTGAAATGCCTATCGGCACCTATATCTGAAATGCCTATCGGCACCTATTTTTGAAATGCCTATCGGAAACTACATCTGAAATGCCTATCAGCACCTATATTTGAAATGCCTATCGGCAACCATATCTGGAATGCCTATCGGCACCTATATTTGAAATGCCTATCGGCTTCTATATCTGAAATGCCTATCGGCACCTATTTTTAAAATGCCAATCGGCAACTATATCTGAAATGCCTATCGGCACCTATATCTAAAATGCCTATCAGCACCAATTTTTTAAATGCCTATCGGAAACAACATCTGAAGTGCCTATCAGCACCTATATTTGAAATGCCTATCGGCAACCATATCTGGAATGCCTATCGGCACCTATATTTGAAATGCCTATCGGCTTCTATATCTGAAATGCCTATCGGCACCTATTTTTAAAATGCCAATCGGCAACTATATCTGAAGTGCCTATCGGCACCTATATCTGAAATGCCTATCGGCACCTATTTTTGAAATGCCTATCGAAAACTACATCTGAAATGCCTATCAGCACCTATATTTGAAATGCCTATCGGCACCTATATTTTAAATGCCTATCGGCAACTATATCTGATATGCCTATCGGCACCTATATCTGAAATGCCTATCGACACCTATTTTTGAAATGCCTATCGGAAACTGCATCTAAAATGTCTATCGGCACCTATTTTTAAAATGCCAATCGGCATCTCTATCTGAAATGCCTATCGGCACCTATATCTGAAATGCCTATCGGCACCTATTTTTGAAATGCCTATCGGAAACTACATCTGAAATGCCTATCGGCACGTATTTTTTAAATACCTATCGGCAACCATATCTGGAATGCCTATCGGCACCTATATTTGAAATGCCTATCGGCTTCTATATCTGAAATGCCTATCGACACCTATTTTTAAAATGCCATTTGGCAACTATATCTGAAATGCCTATCGGCACATATATCTGAAATGCCTATCGGTACCTATTTTTGAAATGCCTATCGGAAACTACATCTTAAATGCCTATCAGCACTTATATTTGAAATGCCTATCGGCAACCATATCTGGAATGCCTATCGGCACCTATATTTGAAATGCCTATCGGCTTCTATATCTGAAATGCCTATCGGCACCTATTTTTAAAATGCCAATCGGCAACTATATCTGAAATGCCTATCGGCACCTATTTTTAAAATGCCATTCGGCAACTATATCTGAAATGCCTATCGGCACCTATATCTGAAATGCCTATCGGCACAAATTTTTGAAATGCCTATCGGAAACTACATCTGAAATGCTTATCTGCACCTATATTTGAAATGCCTAACGGCAACCATATCTGGAATGCCTATCGGCACCTATATTTGAAATGCCTATCGGCTTCTATATCTGAAATGCCTATCGGCATCTATTTTTAAAATGCCATTCGGCAACTATATCTGAAATGCCTATCGGCACCTATATCTGAAATGCCTATCGGCACAAATTTTTGAAATGCCTATCGGAAACTACATCTGAAATGCTTATCAGCACCTATATTTGAAATGCCTAACGGCAACCATATCTGGAATGCCTATCGGCACCTATATCTGAAATGCCTATCGGCACCAATTTTTGAAATGCCTATCGGAAACTAATCTGAAATGCCTATCAGCACCTATATTTGAAATGCCTATCGGCAACCACATCAGAAATGCCTATCGGCACCTATATATGAAATGCCTTTCGGCATTTATATCTGAAATGCCTATCGACACCTATATTTGAAATGCCTATCGGCACCTATAATTTAAATGTCTATCGGCAACTATATCTGATATGCCTATAGGCACCTATATCTGAAATGCCTATCGGCACCTATTTTTGAAATACCTATCGGAAACTACATATAAAATGCCTAACGGCACCTATTTTTAAAATGCCAATCGGCAACTATATCTGAAATGCCTATCGGCATCTATATCTGAAATGCCTATCGGCATCTATTTTTGAAATGCCTATCGGAAACTACATCTGAAATGCCTATCAGCACCTATATTTGAAATGCCTATCGGCAACCATATCTGAAATGCCTATCGACACCTATATTTGAAATACCTATCGGCTTCTACATCTGAAATGCCTATCAGCACCTATATTTGAAATGCCTATCGGCAAACATATCTAAAATGCCTATCGACACCTATATCTGAAATGCCTATCGGCATCAATTTTTGAAATGCCTATCGGAAACTGCATCTAAAATGCCTATCAGCACCTATATTTGAAGTGCCTATCGGCAACCATATCTGGAATGCCTATCGGCACCTATATTTGAAATGTCTGTCGGCTTCTATATCTGAAATGCCTATCGGCACCTATTTTTAAAATGCCAATCTGCAACTATATCTGAAGTGCCTATCGGCACCTATATCTGAAATGCCTATCGGCACCTATTTTTGAAATGCCTATCGAAAACTACATCTGAAATGCCTATCAGCACCTATATTTGAAATGCCTATCGGCAACCACATCAGAAATGCCTATCGGCACCTATATCTGAAATGCCTTTCGGCATTTATATCTGAAATACCTATCGACACCTATATTTGAATTGCCTATCGGCACCTATATTTTAAATGCCTATCGGCAACTATATCTGATATGCCTATCGGCACCTATATCTGAAATGCCTATCGGCACCTATTTTTGAAATGCCTATCGGAAACTACATCTACAATGCCTAACGGCACCTATTTTTAAAATGCCAATCGGCAATTATATCTGAAATGCCTATCGGCACCTATATCTGAAATGCCTATCGGCACCTATTTTTGAAATGCCTATCGGAAACTACATCTGAAATGCCTATCAGCACCTATATTTGAAATGCCTATCGGCAACCATATCTGAAATGCATATCGACACCTATATTTGAAATACCTATCGGCTTCTACATCTGAAATGCCTATCAGCACCTATATTTGAAATGCCTATCGGCAAACATATCTGAAATGCCTATCGACACCTATATTTGAAATACCTATCGGCTTCTATATCTAAAATGCCTATCGGCACCTATTTTTAAAATGCCAATCGGCAACTATATCTGAAATGCCTATCGGCACCTTTTTTCGAAATGCTTATCGGAAACTACATCTAAAATGCCTAACGGCACCTATTTTTAAAATGCCAATCGGCACCTATATCTGAAATGCCTATCGGCACCTATTTTCGAAATGCCTATCGACACCTATATTTGAAATACCTATCGGCTTCTATATCTGAAATGCCTATCGACACCTATTTTTAAAATGCCAATCGGCAACTATATCTGAAATGCCTATCGGCACCTATATCTGAAATGCCTATCGGCACCTATTTTGGAATGCCTATCGGAAACTACATCTGGAATGCCTATCAGCACCTATATTTGAAATGCCTAACGGCAACCATATCTGGAATGCCTATCGGCACCTATATTTGAAATGCCTATCGGCTTCTATATCTAAAATGCCTATCGACACCTATTTTTAAAATGCCAATCGGCAACTATATCTGAAATGCCTATCGGCACCTATATCTGAAATGCCTATCGGCACCTATTTTTGAAATGCCTATCGGAAACTACATCTGAAATGCCTATCAGCACCTATATTTGAAATGCCTATCGGCAACCATATCTGGAATGCCAATCGGCACCTATATTTGAAATGCGTATCGGCTTCTATATCTGAAATGCCTATCGGCACCTATATCTGAAATGCTTATCGGCACCAATTTTTGAAATGCCTATCGGAAACTACATCTGGAATGCCTATCAGCACCTATATTTGAAATGCCTAACGGCAACCATATCTGGAATGCCTATCGGCACCTATATTTGAAATGCCTATCGGCATCTATATCTGAAATGCCTATTGACACCTATTTTTAAAATGCCAATCGGCAACTATATCTAAAATGCCTATCGGCACCTATATCTGAAATGCCTATCGGCACTTATTTTTGAAATGTTTTCGGAAACTACATCTGAAATGCCTATCTGCTCCTATATTTGAAATGCCTATCGGCAAACATATCTGAAATGCCTATCGACACCTATATTTAAAATACCTATCGGCTTCTATATCTGAAATGCCTATCGGCACCTGTTTTTAAAATGCCAATCGGCAACTATATCTGAAATGCCTATCGGCGCCTATATCTGAAATGCCTATCGGCACCAATTTTTGAAATGCCTATCGGAAACTACATCTGGAATGCCTATCAGCACCTATATTTGAAGTGCCTATCGGCAACTATATCTGAAATGCCTATCGACACCTATATTTGAAATACCTATCGGCTTCTATATCTGAAATGCCTATCGGCACCTATTTTTAAAATGCCAATCGGTAACTATATCTGAAATGCCTACCGGCACCTGTATCTGAAATGCCTATCGGCACCAATTTTTGAAATGCCTATCGGAAACTACATCTGAAATACCTATCAGCACCTATATTTGAAATGCCTATCGGCAACCATATCTGGAATGCCTATCGGCACCTATATTTGAAATGCCTATCGGCTTCTATATCTGAAATGCCTATCGGCACCTATTTTTAAAATGCCAATCGCCAACTATATCTGAAATGCCTATCGACACCTATATCTGAAATGCCTATCGGCACCTATTTTTGAAATGCCTATCGGAAACTACATCTGAAATGCCTATAAGCACCTATATTTGAAATGCCTATCGGCAACCATATCTGAAATGCCTATCGACACCTATATTTGAAATACCTATCGGCTTCTATATCTGAAATGCCTATCGGCACCTATTTTTAAAATGCCAATCGGTAACTATATCTGAAATGCCTATCGGCACCTATATCTGAAATGCCTATCGGCACCAATTTTTGAAATGCCTATCGGAAACTACATCTGGAATGCCTATCAGGACCTATATTTGAAATGCCTATTGGCAACCATATCTGGAATGCCTATCGGCACCTATATTTGAAATGCCTATCGGCTTCTATATCTGAAATGCCTATCGACACCTATTTTTAAAATGCCACTCGGCAACTATATCTGAAATGCCTATCGGCACCTATATCTGAAATGCCAATCGGCACCTATTTTTGAAATGCCTGTGGGAAACTACATCTGAAATGCCTATCAGCACCTATATTTGAAATGCCTATCGGAAACCATATCTGGAATGCCTATCGGCACATATATTTGAAATGCCTATCGGCTTCTATATCTGAAATGCCTATCGGCACCTATTTTTAAAATGCCAATCGGCAACTATATCTGAAATGCCTATCGGCACCTATTTTTAAAATGCCATTCGGCAACTATATCAGAAATGCCTATCGGCACCTATATCTGAAATGCCTATCGGCACAAATTTTTGAAATGCCTATCGGAAACTACATCTGAAATGCTTATCAGCACCTATATTTGAAATGCCTAACGGCAACCATATCTGGAATGCCTATCGGCACCTATATTTGAAATGCCTATCGGCTTCTATATCTGAAATGCCTATCGGCATCTATTTTTAAAATGCCATTCGGCAACTATATCTGAAATGCCTATCGGCACCTATATCTGAAATGCCTATCGGCACAAATTTTTGAAATGCCTATCGGAAACTACATCTGAAATGCTTATCAGCACCAATATTTGAAATGCCTAACGGCAACCATATCTGGAATGCCTATCGGCACCTATATCTGAAATGCCTATCGGCACCAATTTTTGAAATGCCTATCGGAAACTAATCTGAAATGCCTATCAGCACCTATATTTGAAATGCCTATCGGCAACCACATCAGAAATGCCTATCGGCACCTATATATGAAATGCCTTTCGGCATTTATATCTGAAATGCCTATCGACACCTATATTTGAAATGCCTATCGGCACCTATAATTTAAATGTCTATCGGCAACTATATCTGATATGCCTATAGGCACCTATATCTGAAATGCCTATCGGCACCTATTTTTGAAATACCTATCGGAAACTACATATAAAATGCCTAACGGCACCTATTTTTAAAATGCCAATCGGCAACTATATCTGAAATGCCTATCGGCACCTATATCTGAAATGCCTATCGGCACCTATTTTTGAAATGCCTATCGGAAACTACATCTGAAATGCCTATCAGCACCTATATTTGAAATGCCTATCGGCAACCATATCTGAAATGCCTATCGACACCTATATTTGAAATACCTATCGGCTTCTACATCTGAAATGCCTATCAGCACCTATATTTGAAATGCCTATCGGCAAACATATCTAAAATGCCTATCGACACCTATATCTAAAATGCCTATCGGCATCAATTTTTGAAATGCCTATCGGAAACTGGATCTAAAATGCCTATCAGCACCTATATTTGAAGTGCCTATCGGCAACCATATCTGGAATGCCTATCGGCACCTATATTTGAAATGTCTGTCGGCTTCTATATCTGAAATGCCTATCGGCACCTATTTTTAAAATGCCAATCCGCAACTATATCTGAAGTGCCTATCGGCACCTATATCTGAAATGCCTATCGGCACCTATTTTTGAAATGCCTATCGAAAACTACATCTGAAATGCCTATCAGCACCTATATTTGAAATGCCTATCGGCAACCACATCAGAAATGCCTATCGGCACCTATATCTGAAATGCCTTTCGGCATTTATATCTGAAATACCTATCCACACCTATATTTGAATTGCCTATCGGCACCTATATTTTAAATGCCTATCGGCAACTATATCTGATATGCCTATCGGCACCTATATCTGAAATGCCTATCGGCACCTATTTTTGAAATGCCTATCGGAAACTACATCTACAATGCCTAACGGCACCTATTTTTAAAATGCCAATCGGCAATTATATCTGAAATGCCTATCGGCACCTATACCTGAAATGCCTATCGGCACCTATTTTTGAAATGCCTATCGGAAACTACATCTGAAATGCCTATCAGCACCTATATTTGAAATGCCTATCGGCAACCATATCTGAAATGCATATCGACACCTATATTTGAAATACCTATCGGCTTCTACATCTGAAATGCCTATCAGCACCTATATTTGAAATGCCTATCGGCAAACATATCTGAAATGCCTATCGACACCTATATTTGAAATACCTATCGGCTTCTATATCTAAAATGCCTATCGGCACCTATTTTTAAAATGCCAATCGGCAACTATATCTGAAATGCCTATCGGCACCTTTTTTCGAAATGCTTATCGGAAACTACATCTAAAATGCCTAACGGCACCTATTTTTAAAATGCCAATCGGCACCTATATCTGAAATGCCTATCGGCACCTATTTTCGAAATGCCTATCGACACCTATATTTGAAATACCTATCGGCTTCTATATCTGAAATGCCTATCGACACCTATTTTTAAAATGCCAATCGGCAACTATATCTGAAATGCCTATCGGCACCTATATCTGAAATGCCTATCGGCACCTATTTTGGAATGCCTATCGGAAACTACATCTGAAATGCCTATCAGCACCTATATTTGAAATGCCTATCGGCAACCATATCTGGAATGCCTATCGGCACCTATATTTGAAATGCGTATCGGCTTCTATATCTGAAATGCCTATCGGCACCTATATCTGAAATGCTTATCGGCACCAATTTTTGAAATGCCTATCGGAAACTACATCTGGAATGCCTATCAGCTTCTATATTTGAAATGCCTAACGGCAACCATATCTGGAATGCCTATCGGCACCTATATTTGAAATGCCTATCGGCTTCTATATCTAAAATGCCTATCGACACCTATTTTTAAAATGCCAATCGGCAACTATATCTGAAATGCCTATCGGCACCTATATTTGAAATGCCTATCGGCACCTATTTTTGAAATGCCTATCGGAAACTACATCTGAAATGCCTATCAGCACCTATATTTGAAATGCCTATCGGCAACCATATCTGGAATGCCTATCGGCACCTATATTTGAAATGCGTATCGGCTTCTATATCTGAAATGCCTATCGGCACCTATATCTGAAATGCTTATCGGCACCAATTTTTGAAATGCCTATCGGAAACTACATCTGGAATGCCTATCAGCACCTATATTTGAAATGCCTAACGGCAACCATATCTGGAATGCCTATCGGCACCTATATTTGAAATGCCTATCGGCTTCTATATCTGAAATGCCTATTGACACCTATTTTTAAAATGCCAATCGGCAACTATATCTAAAATGCCTATCGGCACCTATATCTGAAATGCCTATCGGCACCTATTTTTGAAATGTTTTCGGAAACTACATCTGAAATGCCTATCTGCTCCTATATTTGAAATGCCTATCGGCAAACATATCTGAAATGCCTATCGACACCTATATTTAAAATACCTATCGGCTTCTATATCTGAAATGCCTATCGGCACCTGTTTTTAAAATGCCAATCGGCAACTATATCTGAAATGCCTATCGGCGCCTATATCTGAAATGCCTATCGGCACCAATTTTTGAAATGCCTATCGGAAACTACATCTGGAATGCCTATCAGCACCTATATTTGAAGTGCCTATCGGCAACTATATCTGAAATGCCTATCGACACCTATATTTGAAATACCTATCGGCTTCTATATCTGAAATGCCTATCGGCACCTATTTTTAAAATGCCAATCGGTAACTATATCTGAAATGCCTATCGGCACCTGTATCTGAAATGCCTATCGGCACCAATTTTTGAAATGCCTATCGGAAACTACATCTGAAATACCTATCAGCACCTATATTTGAAATGCCTATCGGCAACCATATCTGGAATGCCTATCGGCACCTATATTTGAAATGCCTATCGGCTTCTATATCTGAAATGCCTATCGGCACCTATTTTTAAAATGCCAATCGCCAACTATATCTGAAATGCCTATCGACACCTATATCTGAAATGCCTATCGGCACCTATTTTTGAAATGCCTATCGGAAACTACACCTGGAATGCCTATCAGGACCTATATTTGAAATGCCTATTGGCAACCATATCTGGAATGCCTATCGGCACCTATATTTGAAATGCCTATCGGCTTCTATATCTGAAATGCCTATCGACACCTATTTTTAAAATGCCACTCGGCAACTATATCTGAAATGCCTATCGGCACCTATATCTGAAATGCCAATCGGCACCTATTTTTGAAATGCCTGTGGGAAACTACATCTGAAATGCCTATCAGCACCTATATTTGAAATGCCTATCGGAAACCATATCTGGAATGCCTATCGGCACCTATATTTGAAATGCCTATCGGCTTCTATATCTGAAATGCCTATCGGCACCTATTTTTAAAATGCCAATCGGCAACTATATCTGAAATGCCTATCGGCACCTATTTTTAAAATGCCATTCGGCAACTATATTTGAAATGCCTATCGGCACCTATATCTGAAATGCCTATCGGCACAAATTTTTGAAATGCCTATCGGAAACTACATCTGAAATGCTTATCAGCACCTATATTTGAAATGCCTAAAGGCAACCATATCTGGAATGCCTATCGGCACCTATATTTGAAATGCCTATCGGCTTCTATATCTGAAATGCCTATCGGCATCTATTTTTAAAATGCCATTCGGCAACTATATCTGAAATGCCTATCGGCACCTATATCTGAAATGCCTATCGGCACAAATTTTTGAAATGCCTATCGGAAACTACATCTGAAATGCTTATCAGCACCAATATTTGAAATGCCTAACGGCAACCATATCTGGAATGCCTATCGGCACCTATATCTGAAATGCCTATCGGCACCAATTTTTGAAATGCCTATCGGAAACTAATCTGAAATGCCTATCAGCACCTATATTTGAAATGCCTATCGGCAACCACATCAGAAATGCCTATCGGCACCTATATATGAAATGCCTTTCGGCATTTATATCTGAAATGCCTATCGACACCTATATTTGAAATGCCTATCGGCACCTAAAATTTAAATGTCTATCGGCAACTATATCTGATATGCCTATAGGCACCTATATCTGAAATGCCTATCGGCACCTATTTTTGAAATACCTATCGGAAACTACATATAAAATGCCTAACGGCACCTATTTTTAAAATGCCAATCGGCAACTATATCTGAAATGCCTATCGGCACCTATATCTGAAATGCCTATCGGCACCTATTTTTGAAATGCCTGTCGGAAACTACATCTGAAATGCCTATCAGCACCTATATTTGAAATGCCTATCGGCAACCATATCTGAAATGCCTATCGACACCTATATTTGAAATACCTATCGGCTTCTACATCTGAAATGTTATCAGCACCTATATTTGAAATGCCTATCGGCAAACATATCTAAAATGCCTATCGACACCTATATCTGAAATGCCTATCGGCATCAATTTTTGAAATGCCTATCGGAAACTGCATCTAAAATGCCTATCAGCACCTATATTTGAAGTGCCTATCGGCAACCATATCTGGAATGCCTATCGGCACCTATATTTGAAATGTCTGTCGGCTTCTATATCTGAAATGCCTATCGGCACCTATTTTTAAAATGCCAATCCGCAACTATATCTGAAGTGCCTATCGGCACCTATATCTGAAATGCCTATCGGCACCTATTTTTGAAATGCCTATCGAAAACTACATCTGAAATGCCTATCAGCACCTATATTTGAAATGCCTATCGGCAACCACATCAGAAATGCCTATCGGCACCTATATCTGAAATGCCTTTCGGCATTTATATCTGAAATACCTATCGACACCTATATTTGAATTGCCTATCGGCACCTATATTTTAATTGCCTATCGGCAACTATATCTGATATGCCTATCGGCACCTATATCTGAAATGGCTATCGGCACCTATTTTTGAAATGCCTATCGGAAATTACATCTACAATGCCTAACGGCACCTATTTTTAAAATGCCAATCGGCAATTATATCTGAAATGCCTATCGGCACCTATATCTGAAATGCCTATCGGCACCTATTTTTGAAATGCCTATCGGAAACTACATCTGAAATGCCTATCAGCACCTATATTTGAAATGCCTATCGGCAACCATATCTGAAATGCATATCGACACCTATATTTGAAATACCTATCGGCTTCTACATCTGAAATGCCTATCAGCACCTATATTTGAAATGCCTATCGGCAAACATATCTGAAATGCCTATCGACACCTATATTTGAAATACCTATCGGCTTCTATATCTAAAATGCCTATCGGCACCTATTTTTAAAATGCCAATCGGCAACTATATCTGAAATGCCTATCGGCACCTTTTTTCGAAATGCTTATCGGAAACTACATCTAAAATGCCTAACGGCACCTATTTTTAAAATGCCAATCGGCACCTATATCTGAAATGCCTATCGGCACCTATTTTCGTAATGCCTATCGACACCTATATTTGAAATACCTATCGGCTTCTATATCTGAAATGCCTATCGACACCTATTTTTAAAATGCCAATCGGCAACTATATCTGAAATGCCTATCGGCACCTATATCTGAAATGCCTATCGGCACCTATTTTGGAATGCCTGTCGGAAACTACATCTGAAATGCCTATCAGCACCTATATTTGAAATGCCTATCGGCAACCATATCTGGAATGCCTATCGGCACCTATATTTGAAATGCGTATCGGCTTCTATATCTGAAATGCCTATCGGCACCTATATCTGAAATGCTTATCGGCACCAATTTTTGAAATGCCTATCGGAAACTACATCTGGAATGCCTATCAGCACCTATATTTGAAATGCCTAACGGCAACCATATCTGGAATGCCTATCGGCACCTATATTTGAAATGCCTATCGGCTTCTATATCTAAAATGCCTATCGACACCTATTTTTAAAATGCCAATCGGCAACTATATCTGAAATGCCTATCGGCACCTATATCTGAAATGCCTATCGGCACCTATTTTTGAAATGCCTATCGGAAACTACATCTGAAATGCCTATCAGCACCTATATTTGAAATGCCTATCGGCAACCATATCTGGAATGCCTATCGGCACCTATATTTGAAATGCGTATCGGCTTCTATATCTGAAATGCCTATCGGCACCTATATCTGAAATGCTTATCGGCACCAATTTTTGAAATGCCTATCGGAAACTACATCTGGAATGCCTATCAGCACCTATATTTGAAATGCCTAACGGCAACCATATCTGGAATGCCTATCGGCACCTATATTTGAAATGCCTATCGGCTTCTATATCTGAAATGCCTATTGACACCTATTTTTAAAATGCCAATTGGCAACTATATCTAAAATGCCTATCGGCACCTATATCTGAAATGCCTATCGGCACCTATTTTTGAAATGTTTTCGGAAACTACATCTGAAATGCCTATCTGCTCCTATATTTGAAATGCCTATCGGCAAACATATCTGAAATGCCTATCGACACCTATATTTAAAATACCTATCGGCTTCTATATCTGAAATGCCTATCGGCACCTGTTTTTAAAATGCCAATCGGCAACTATATCTGAAATGCCTATCGGCGCCTATATCTGAAATGCCTATCGGCACCAATTTTTGAAATGCCTATCGGAAACTACATCTGGAATGCCTATCAGCACCTATATTTGAAGTGCCTATCGGCAACTATATCTGAAATGCCTATCGACACCTATATTTGAAATACCTATCGGCTTCTATATCTGAAATGCCTATCGGCACCTATTTTTAAAATGCCAATCGGTAACTATATCTGAAATGCCTATCGGCACCTGTATCTGAAATGCCTATCGGCACCAATTTTTGAAATGCCTATCGGAAACTACATCTGAAATACCTATCAGCACCTATATTTGAAATGCCTATCGGCAACCATATCTGGAATGCCTATCGGCACCTATATTTGAAATGCCTATCGGCTTCTATATCTGAAATGCCTATCGGCACCTATTTTTAAAATGCCAATCGCCAACTATATCTGAAATGCCTATCGACACCTATATCTGAAATGCCTATCGGCACCTATTTTTGAAATGCCTATCGAAAACTACATCTGAAATGCCTATAAGCACCTATATTTGAAATGCCTATCGGCAACCATATCTGAAATGCCTATCGACACCTATATTTGAAATACCTATCGGCTTCTATATCTGAAATGCCTATCGGCACCTATTTTTAAAATGCCAATCGGTAACTATATCTGAAATGCCTATCGGCACCTATATCTGAAATGCCTATCGGCACCAATTTTTGAAATGCCTATCGG